>OY720025.1:7982300-8407322 GCA_963082485.1 Eudonia mercurella
ACTCGGCCCAAGGGTTCCCATCACGCTTGCAGCGTTACCCCGCTGTATGGCTAAGGAAACTCTTTTGGCCAGGTACGCTCCGGAGCGGGGGTCGTAGCGTAGCCCTTGTTCCTGCAACGCCGACCCAACTCCGAAATAAATAATTTGGCCTCGGTTTTTTTTTTTTTGAGAGAGTTTGCTGATTGCCTCAGACGGCATTTTCAGCTTCACCGGGCTTTTTTGGGGGCGGCGAGGAACGTAAAGGGTCCCTCAAGCCGTGTGAAACGAATCACCTTTGGAGGTTTTCTAGAGGGAACGGCATCGCGCACTAGTGCGCGTCCCCGTGCCCTACTAGATTCTCCGAAGGGTTCGGATCGGATCGGGGGGCGGAACCACCCGAGGGCGCCTCTAGAGGCTCGGACCTCGGCTCGGGTAGACCGGGCCGTGGAGGAGGAGAGAAGCGCCCAGGTACATGTCTGTACCTGGTATAGAGCGCGTGTGAACCGGTTCTTCGTACCCTTGTTCTACGAGTACGGTGTCTTGGACCTAAGCTAGTGTGCATGTTTGATGTATTCTGTAAATGTGTAGTGACATTTAGAGGATCGGGCGGGGGGCTTGGCCTCGGTGCCCCACGTACGAGTACCTCCTGTTTCCACAGCAAACGGCACAAATACGTTATGGCATAAATTTATATATTTGTAAAATGTTTAAATAATTTTAACGCAAATTTTGTTGCGAAACAAATTACAAAAACGCAAATGTTGAAAAAATTTCCACGAGCAGGATTTGAACCTGCACCCTTCTGGCATACCGGGTCAGGTGCTCTTCCAATTGAGCTATCGTGATTCTAACCAGCCCGCCGAAATTTGAAAGCCAAAGGCGCCCATTCAATTTTTTTTTTTATATATTTGTTTTGCATATAGTCTGGACTCACCTCGACAAAGTTCGCTATTCCCATGCATTTACCTACTATGAAAGAGTAACTTTAAGACAGGTGCAAAAAGTATTGATAGCCACACAACTACCTAGGTACCCTATTTTAGAAACCCATTAAAAACTCGACGAGACTGAAATATTACTTTGAATATAGCTTCAGCCGTTTAAATGCCAAGTCTTTATTGAGGAGGTCGGTAGCCCCGCGTGCCTGCTATGATTAAGCAGTCTTTGCATTGCCAAAGTAAAGCTACAGTGGGAAGTATAAGCATCCGGATGGGAGAAAAGAAATGTATTGATTAAGACAACAATATCATCATCGTCGTCATTTTTAGGTCTCTATTGCTGGAGAGCGAGCCATTTAGAAACAAACAAAACGAGAATTATTATTATTATCTCCTTTATTTATCTTCTTTCTTAAAAATATTATTATTATGTTATGTTATTATTATTATTATTATTTCTTTAATACGTTGGGTATTAAATGTTCAAATAATTTTTAACGCAAATTTTGTTACGAACAAATTATAAAAACACAAATGTTGAAAAAAATCCACGAGCAGTTTTTGAACCTGCACCCTTCTGACATACCGGGTCAGGTGCTCTTCCAATTGAGCTATTGTGTTTCTAACCAGCCCGCCGAAATTATTCAACACTTTACATACCTGACCCGGTATGTCAGAAGGGTGCAGGTTCAAATCCTGCTCGTGGATTTTTTTTCAACATTTGTGTTTTTATACATTGGGTATTATTATAAAACTTTTAGAGTACCTACTATATCAAAAACTATTACTTTATTCGTGTTAAAACACAAAGTATTTGTACAAACTTTAATAATGAGTTACCTAAATATTACTAGCACTTTTCATAGTTTCCCGCACAAAATTCAATATTTTCATTCCCGAATAAAAAATGTAAACATTAATTATAGAATCTATTTTTATCAAAAATATAATCTAAGCTACCCACAAGGAATGTAGCATTCTATCAGTGGAATATTTTTGAAATTGGACCAGTAGTAGTTCCAGAGATTACCCTCCGCAAACAAACAAACTCACAAAATTTACCTCTTTACGAGTATTAATAGCATAGATAAACCCAAAATATTTAGTTGTTAAATATATTCGTATCTCAAAGAACAAAGGCAAAAAAAGCATTTTAAGTAAAAAAACTTCTACAAAAGATGACGTATATACCTACGTTCTTCAACAAATTACTTTAATTCCCTTGCATCTGGCTTGATAATTTACTTCAGCGCTCATCTCTGTTTAAACAGAGAAACTCCGCACACAAACATCAAGTCGAAGTTAACAGAGCATGGGAACGAGCAAAGTGAAATAATTTGCTTAAATTAAATATTCTGCTGTACTCTACGAGCTGTGTTAGGGATTGTCAATTCGTTACGAACGAGTTAATGCTGTGGATATTAGCAAGTTTCGTTTGCTATTCGATCACGATAACGAAAACGAGACTTAAAAATATATATTTAAACATTTTGTAACTTGGACCACCTTGGATCACTATGAACGTCTTGTTTGGCAAATCTGTAAGTCTACATTGTAATCGTTTTTATTGTTATTGTTAGTTAGTATGACTGGTTTTTTTAAGTATTTTATGTGCTCATGTAAGTGACATGTTATTGGTCTTTCTTGTCTTAATGTGTAATAAAGTTCTTTAAAGAGAATTCTCAATTTTGTCAACATAATTTTTTTTTGTGAGTTTGTTTGAGGGAGCTGTCTGAAAACCAGCGCTTCTGTGGCATTCTGAGTATTGCCATAAAAGCATTGCTGAGACAGCTACCCGTTGGCCTTGCACATCATAGTTGTTTTTTATTCTCTTTTTTTTGTGATTGTGCTAACAGAAGAAAAGAACTAATTCTTTTTTGTTATTTTAATTTTAATTTAATTTTTTCTCATCTGTTTGTATTTGTTTTTGTGCAGGTCAATAAATGTTTCTTATTCTTATTCTTATTGTTTGTTGATTGCCTCAGTCAGGCTGCACTTTCAGCGTCACTGGACTTTTACGAAACAGCGTTAGAGTTTTTCTAGAGTTTTCTAGAGGTTTTTTAGAGGTTCGGATCGGATCAGCTGTGAAAAAATATGTACTCAGCAGTTAGCATTCAATGCTTTATTTCAAACTTAATATGGCGCAACTAAACTAAGTGCTATATAAAAGCTTCCGCAGGCTAATAGAAGCGTTTCATTTGAAATGCATAGCTCAGAGTGCTGCAGTTAAGTCAGTTAAGTCGTTCAAATTTCAATATTCAACAAGCCGAATTAGGCCAAGCGCTCGTGACAAGCTGAAGGCATAATATATCTATTGGTTTGGTACGAATCCTTTCTGTGTTGTGGTTATTTTATAGCATAAAGATGAGTCCACATTAACAACAAAACTATAAGTAGAAGATTGTTTTATTGACACTTATCGTCCGCACTAATATAAAATGCTACATAACTATGACGCTATAAAACATGTTTTGTCATAGAGTCTGGGCGCACCTTTATTTATGCTGCAACTTCGGATCGAAATTTTCATCATTTCTGATAATTTATCAAACAATTTAAACTTGCGGCTTTATTAGACGGCTACATCGTTAGACTTTGTTCGACTCGAGTTTGATATGTTATTTGATTTGTTTTAATGTTAAAACATAATTATTCGCCATAAAAATATTTATTCCTAAGTAATAATTATTTACTATCAATTATTCTTAATTACTCGACGTCGAGGTATATTCATATAGGTAACATTAAGTTTAAAACACTAAACAAAAAAATATTGTTATTTCTATTTTTTTCAAAATCCACACTTTTTGGAGAGTGTTTTCTGTTGGCCTTTACAGCGTTAAAACTCTTTGGTGTGGCAAATTTTATTCTTCTTAAAGCACTGGTAGGTCGGTAGGTCCCTAAGGTGATCGTTAATAGACATTGTAAAACGAGGGAGTTAAAGTGAATTAACTACACGACTTGCGTACCTAAATAATGAGTTTTCAGCGCTCACCCTGCAGTAGTGCGAAAAGGGAGTTGCAGTGAATTTAATTTGTACAAAAGCAATAAATAAACAAATAAAACCGTCACTGCGCAGGTAATTAAGTCTTTTAACCCACTTTCAGTTCTGCAAGTAGGGCAGGCTATCAAGTCTACGTATTTACAAAGAGCCCGTATTATATGAAGATTTTTTATAAAATTATATTTTTAATTTTCTTAGCATCTATTTATGTTAACACTATAAAAATTGTAGAGTAGTGAGTAGAAACAAATATGTTTTACTAGCTAAATATAGCAGACATTAAAAAGAAAAAAAATTAAGTCCCTTCGAAGCTACAATGAAACAAAAGGTCAATACCGCGAACAAAAAAAGAAGTCAATAAAAAAAAATTGGGCGATGTAGTAGTACTAATCTACTACTACTAAATCTAAATCTAGATTTAGGTTTTGTTCCGTCGATTCGAACGAGAATTCGAGCTTTAGTCCGTGGTGATCTAAATCAATGTGTGAAATAAACGCAAGTACACTCGTGAAAGTAGTTTTAATTTAATACCTAACTCCGTAAAGTTTTCATCAGCCGGTAAATAAATACTTCTTAAATCGTAAATTCCAAGCAAAGTTTGTGTTACAGGTGGCAATAGCGATTAACATAAAGCATTTGCCGCTGAAACTTAGTCTTCGGGTGATAAACTTCTAATTTATTAGGGTTCCTTTGTAGGTACAAGTAAACTATGTTTAATAGATCCACATAAAATGACGGTACACTATCGGGCAACATTTTGCTCTACGTTTGTCAAGGAGGCTTCAATACTATACAAATTCATTTTAAGGGTGCCGTAGTCAACAAGGAACCCTTATAGTTTCGCCATGTCTGTCTGTCTGTCTGTCTGTCCCCAGCCTAGCTCATAGACTTTTAGTACTACAAAGCTGTAATTGGGATGGATATACCATATTAATCACGTCGACAAAGTGGTGAATTAAAATTTTGAAAAATATTTTTTTAGGTTACCTCCCCTACACGTGAAGTGGGGATGTAATTTTTTTTTCTTGTATACCCCATAGTTTGTGGTGTCGTTGAATAGCAATTTCAAAAATATTGCGGGTTTGTGGAAACAGTTTATTGATTGAGGCATCCGTTTGTGAACTATTAAGCTTTAAAGTGCAAAATTTTGTTAGAGTCCTGCCAAATGGTTGTTTTTGTATAAGTGAAAAAATTCACGGTAGTTGTATATGACGAAGTTAAAAGGAAAACTATCACAGCTACGTAGGCTTTACAAGTTTACGAGTAACAGTCGACCAACTTACAAAATGTACTTGGTGCAGTACAAATTGCTCATTGGGAACTACTTACATAACTTTGTCAGGTGTGTGAAACCGGTGTAGTCCTCTTCTCAGAGTCCGCATTATTGAGATGGGCTACGGAACCCTACACAGCGCGTGCCCGACACGCATTTGGCCTGTTTTTTCTTTTCTCACCAGTTTATTTATGTCCCCACTGTTGAGGCACGAGCCTTCCCTATAGGCGAACTGCCACCACGCGGGCCCAGGGCGAATTGGTGGTCGTTAATACTCGTTAGCAGTCGGTAATGCAGCTGAAACCAACTGCTTCACATGCCTTCCTAAGTATGGAGGAGCTCGAGATGATATGTTATCGTAGTTCGAGCGCGTTAACCACTGCTCCATCGAGCTCCTTATCTCCTGCGTCGAACTTTTTCTGTAATGTGATAAAATGGCGAATAAAACTCGCACCAGGCACCCTGAGTGCTTAGAGCTAGTTTTAACATCATAGAAACCTTTCTCATAATACAAAGCAGGCTACATTTAACAAGCTCACTCACTAGAATAATGAAGCAGAATAAACTTGCAAATTCCTATTTAAAGTTCATCGCACTTTACATGGAAAAGGTATACGAGGTAGGTAGTAGCTGCGGAGTGAAATGCTGTTATTGTAAATAATGTGACGGGTTCTCGTCTCATAAATAATCGGGAGCACGTATTACAAATAAAACGGTTACTTATAGAAACTGTTGAACCAAACGCCAATGAAGACATAGCAAAGCGCGACCATGTTGAACATTACCATGCGTACAAGGAAGTAAGCGTGTTATTTTCGAATTCGTGAAGTATTTACTTTGCATGTACTTATTTGAGGTAAAGCAAGGTTTTGCTTGTATTTTATTTTATTTGTTTGGGAATAACAAACAGTCATTTGTTACAATGTGCACGCAATAAGTTACATAAATAGTTATATAAATATACAACCTCTGGAGTTATTCACAGATTAAATTAACTTTATTATAGTCATGAACACTCATAAAATTTTATAAACTACATATTAAAAAATACACAAAAAATAACGACTCAAATCTACTGCTACTACAAATAGAGATGTGGAGAGCGTATGAGTTTGTGTTACTTGAAATAAATCTATTTTATAATAAAACTAGCTGACCCGGCGGACTTCGTACCGCTTTGACAGTTTCCATCATTGAGTTAAATATATATCAATGGTTTCCATGACAACAAAACAAACAAATAATTATGTATTGGAAAATTAAATTGTCGTTTTAGTATTTTATTTAATTTTTTTTTAATATAGCCTATATTACTCAGCGCTAATGTAGCATTCTAATGGTGGAAGAATTTTTTAAATCGGTCGGTGTAATTAATGTTTATCCTGATGTTTCGAACCGAACCCTTTGCAGGGTCCGTCCGTAAAAGTTGTTTCATTTCAATTAACAAACAAAATATCAACATAATAAATAATGATACTAAATCTGCATCTTGGTATTGCCCTCCAGTTATTCAACTTATTTTTATTTATTTTATTTTATTCAGGACAAAATAACAATTACACTATAACTTACATGTCATACACATTCATAACATTGTACAACTAGCGACATTGTCCTCAACAGTAGTAATATTCTATTGTAATGTAGGTATTATTATTTTAAATTCATATAATTTTAATCTTGTAAGTAAGTACTTATAATTTTAATTTTTAACTTTCTAACATTTTTTATTGATTGTTTGGATTAACGTCTTGGCCCAAGTTGTAAGCCAGCAGATTAGCATTGCTTACAAATAAATGAATAAAGTAAGCAATAAAATGTTGAAATGCAAAAAAAACTGATATAACACTTGGTACTCGCAATTGAGCCCGACCGATGCGTAAACTATGCATCCCATTGGCGTGGCGACAAAAGCCATCGATCCAGGCTCAGCCCCCATCCATTTGGACCCCGCAGTCTGCTAAAATCCCATAAATCACTCTCTCGAACAGCACGTGAATTGCTACCATAGGATAGACCATTATAATATTGTTGATTTTTTGTTAGAGACTGTGCAAGATTATATTTTAAACAATTTTACGTTTACGTTTTTTACGTTTTACAGTATTGTCATATAAAATGACACAGTGGAGTTTTTTGTGAGAGAGATGATGTGCGAGTCCAGGTTCTGACCTTTATAGCAAACGGAAATATTACGGCTATATCATACTACGCTTTCCACAATCGAGTTAAACGGTATCCTCTTACAACTACGACCAATGGCTTCGATGCACGAAGGAGCTCAAGATATTCTTATTTCAGTTCCATTGCGAAAGTTACTCAACTTACACAAGCTCAACCCCAACTCACTAAGGCACAAGCCTTTTTTCTTTCTTGTACACAAGCATGTTACAGCTAAAAAACTTACCCAAAATACTAATATCTGAAAGTTTAACTCATAGAAGTTCCATAAACGTATACTAGATGTTTGGTACATACTAATGAGGTGTAATAAGAGTAATAATAAGAGTAGAGAATAAGAGTAGTAATAAGAGGTTTATTGTGGCATTATTTCTTAGAAATCTGTACAAGAGATGCTCCAAAAATACCAGGAACACCACAGCAAAACGTGTGCACTAATTAAAATATAATTAGACATGTGAATCCCAAAAACAAATCTCATGTAACTGAAATGATTAGGAAACTAGTAGTTAAAATAACGAGCGGCGTCAATACATCAACCCGATTCCGGCGCGGCGGGACTGCTCCGTTTATTTACAGTGGCCCGGCCCGACCAATTCTGCTAAAAGCAGTTCGCGATTGATGCCTTCGGACGCTATTAAATGGCCATCGCTTCGATTACCAGCCAACCGAAATATATATTTTCAATATTCAAGCTTTGCGAGGAATGCGGCTTAAACACGGAATAGGTAAATTACACCTGCTTTTAGTTTGATATATGTATATAATATTTGAAACGACTCGGTTTAGCATTTTCTTTTTTATATTTACTGATCTGCAAAAGAGCATAAAGTGAACCAATTGTTCATCGTAGCGCATACACGCACACAACATCAAGGGCATTTGGTGTTGCTACCGTGTATGATTTGCTTATTTGATTTGATTTGATTGACGCGTGCGTTGCCGACCCTGAAGTTTCAGTTCTTATACCCTGTATGCCCTGTCAATTCAAACTAAAACAGCAAAACAAAACAATGTTGCTTTTGCAGCACAAATAAGTTACCACATAAGTAACACAGTAAGAGCACATAGGTCGCCATCCAATTGGATTCTAGGCAGAATCTTGTACTCAAGCAATAATCTATATATTCTGAATGTTCAATACGTGATTTTCAATTGTTTCAGGTTGTGGATCAACATGCTGAGCTGCGTGAAGAGCCGGTACAGGTCGCTGATATCAATAACGACTTACAAAACACAATCAAAAATATAATTACAAAATTACTTGGTCATACCTACTTCAAAGAAGTTAGGGGATTTCTTGTGATAGATTCAGTATTTATTGTAACACAATGAATTTTAAGTTCATATCTCTGCTTTTAACTTGGAATTTTTTGTTGGCATCCGCTAAAATTGACTCGGCGGAAGAAGAGGGCGCTTCTAGAGCGAGGATGCTGAGGAACAGGGAAAACAATCGTAATCGCACTACTTTAAATGGCACTCTAACAGATAGTCCGGACAGAAGGTATTTCAGACACAGAAATAGCTCTAAGTACCGCGGAGACAGGCAAAGATACTGGGAGCACGAAACGAGACGTGACCGAAGAAAGTTATCTGCAAGTCATTCCACTGAGGAACATAACAAATCAGCTGAGCCGTTCAGCTTCAAAAGAGAAGAAAAGTCTCGGAAACCTGATAAACAATGGAATAGGAGTTACGTTGATAAGAATCCATTGCGCAGGCCTATCAATCAGAGCAAAATGCAAGCAAGACCTCATCCTTTGCCTGTCAGAGAAAATACAACTAGGTCCAGATTAAGAATGACTAATAAATGGCAGAGTGGCGGCTACATTCCTTACCCTCAACCCAGGGAGAGAAAGCCCAACATTATTCTCATTCTGACAGACGATCAAGATGTCGAGCTGGGCAGTCTAAACTTCATGCCGAGGACAATGAAGGCGATCAGAAGTGCCGGAGCTGAGTTCCGGCATGCGTATACCACTACACCTATGTGTTGCCCATCAAGGTGAGATTTTGAGGCCATTTGCTTCCAAAGTTTTAAATTTTAATTTTGCTAGCTGAGCCTGAAGCTGACCCTGTCTTATCTTGTATAAGTGGGATCTGGCGAGGTTGTTCTCTCTCAGTAGTACGGGGATCTGGATCTTTTGTACAAACCCAAATCCCAATCATTTCATTATTCTTTCTCAGTAAAAATGACTGCCATAAAAGTTTTCAATGTTTTTGTCAAAGAGCCTCAAAAAAAATTGTGACATCAGCAAGGCCGATCTCCGGAATCCCATTATTTTCCTAGCTAGATAGTCACAGTCGCACAGTAAGTGCTGCATTGATTCTGTTTACTGTTACACTGTCCTGAACAAGCTGACCCTAAAGCTTTCTTTTTGGTACCAATGTATTATGGTCTGGTAACACAACAGAACGACTGACGGAGCGACGAGCAAATTCTCTCTCCATTGCGAGGTTGGTACGCTCACCACACAAAGGTTAATTGGCATCACACGCCATGCATTAGAAATTTGCGTCGCGGGTCACTCTATTGCGTGGCCAGGCCATTAGGGTGGCCGCAATCCAGTCTGATGCTTGGCAAGATCCTGCCACTTCTCTGTCTTCTCTCACTGATAACCTTGGTTGTTACAGGAGTTCCCTGCTGACGGGCGTGTACGTCCACAACCACAACGTGTACACGAACAACGACAACTGCTCTTCGCCGACGTGGCAGGCCAAGCACGAGACCAACACTTTCGCCACGTACCTCTCCAACGCTGGGTACCGCACGGGTGAGTGACTCAGCATCTGTAGATAGCAAGTAGCTAATGATATAAGGGTGGGTTAACCGTTAAGTTTTTGTCAACGTGTATGAGTGTTGGCAAATGAAGACCGCGTGAGTTTAAAAAAAATATCTTTATTATGAACAGTAACTAACTAATATAAGGTCACATTTTATCAACTGCAAATATTTTGAGGATAAATTCAACAACATATATAAACTATTTTTATGAAGAAACCTTAATTTTTTATACGCTAGTTTTCAAGAAAAACGCAAAAGACATTTCGATTAAAAAGAAAAATAAAGCACTTTCGGTAGTTTCGATTCAAAGGAGCCGAAATAGAGAGGCCGCCAATGCCTTACACGTGCACCTAGTTTCATTCAAAAGAGCCGACAGAGAGGTGCTCTTAAAAATATTACAATTTTTGTGTCAGGAAAAGTAAAAAAAAAACTAGCCTGATTTTTTTTTAAATTCTAGGACCTAATTTCTCTGATATAAGTAATTAGATGTTTTGTCAAAATATTTGTAGTTAATAAAAAGTGACCTTATAGATTACTAAAAGTAAACGATGTTATCTGCAGAAGTATTAAACTGAGTTACAGAAACAGCCATCTTCCGAGATCAGAACAGAACAGCTCAGTAAATTACCACATCTTTACTGATACTCAAGGAATTTGGGGGATAACATTTCTGTCATCGAACAATAATCGATTATCGATTCGCTAATTTTCATATCATCGATTATTAATTAAAGAAAATATATTACATAGTGTTTACTTACTTAAGTAAACACTATCTGTACTATAATGCTCTTAACTAAACCTATGTAGGTTAACTTATAAGAACAAGTTAAAGATTGATTGATTGATTAGGAAGACCAAGCATCTAATGATAACAAATTAGTTACGCAATTAAGAACAAAGAGCCAATTAAGGGTATTCACAGACATGACAGGCAACGCTCACTAGAAGAGTATACTATCACCATCGTTAATTGTGTTATACCTACACTGAAATTATACTAGACATTTTAAAGTTTATGGAAAGTATCATGTCGCATAAATTCTATTGAGCAAATTTTCTTTCCCTTAATCCCTTGTCTGTCAATAACGTATAACAATGGTTAAATACCATAATATGGCGTATAGAAAGTTTTAACTTTGTAGTTTGTATGAATTATGGCCTTTAACTCTGACTTGATACCTTTTCGATACAAAACTATTATAGACTTAAGGTTTTATTTTATCTACTATTTATGATAAGTACCAAATGTTTATCCCCTAACTTCGTGGGAATGATTAAATGTGTCTGTCCTAGCTACTATTCTTCTTTGAAGAATCTACCGGCCTCAAGTTTGTTGGCTTTGTAGTTCCTGAGATTTCGTGAGCATCAGTCAATAAGTCAGCATGTGGGTGGTATTTAGCTTTTAAACAGGTCGAGCAATACCAATCGGTCAGTATAGGAAGGTCCGAAACTATAAGAGACAGGAAAATTTGTTCTGAGTAACCATGTCGTTGATTTTAAAGTTAAGTTACGTGTGCTGGGAGGGAATTTGATTGAAGATGCCTCTGAAACGTACATATTATTACTTGTTGTTTTCTGAAGAAAAAGAGATACAACATTAGCAACATTTTTGAGAAATAGGAATTTTACGTACCTCTAACGTATCCACTACAAGTATTTCTTAAACTTTGTCACAGTGAAATGAGTGAACTGCATAAACTCAGCGTCTAAACACAACATCAGTTATACTTGATAGCTAATTAACCACACTCAAGCTAAGACCATCCCTGCGGTTTCCATTAAAGCGAAGTAAATTAATGTCTCAATATTTTGTCCTATACATAGGTCTAATTTCAGATGCTATAAATTACGTCTCGCCTGATGTCAGTAAATATATGGCTTTTAATAGTCGCGATGTAGATTTATCGCTTATTAAACGGACTGCAAGCGGTGAATGTGATGTGGCTTGAATCATGCCAGGGGCCTTACCATTAGCTCCTAAAGCAATGTAAGCAATGTTATTGCAGTTGAGAAAACGGGACGCGTGTATGCTGTGTACGCTGCTACACCCGTCTCGTTTCCACGAGGTTACCACGGGATATCGAAATTTATTTCGCCGTTTAACATCTGGTCGATAAAACATTTAGCCTAACTATTACTGATCGAACAAACAACTGACCAAAATATATTTTGTCGATATACCTACTAACCATTGACATTTCTATCATTAATATAATGTAAGTTTTTCTATCGCTTGTCGAATATCGAATCGAAATATTGTGCTTACTTATTTATTTGTCATAAAATATACTTGCTTAATGGAGTTTATGAAATTGTGGGTAGTTGTTAATAATGTGTCATTAGCCGTATTACAATTAGATATTTACAATGCACTTTTATATTTTTTTAGATTCCTCTCTAAGAGCAGTTTACAGATCTTCCTACCAAACGTCCATTAGATCAAACAATATCAATTGTTATATCGACAAAATATATTTTGGTCAGTTGTTTGTTCGATTAGTAATAGAAAGGCCAAATGTTTCGTCGACCTTATGTTAAACAGCGAAATGGATTTCGATATCCCGTGGTAAACTCCGTTTGAGCTCATGGTAAGACCCCTTACCGGCCAATTTACTAACAAGAATGCTGAGCGTTTGGTAATCTATGTTTTGCATTTAGGCCGCTTGTGTACCGATCAGGGTGCCTAGCGCAAGTCTCGTTTCCCATTTGATTACGGAGAATTTGTATGGCTAGTTTTAACTCTCCTCGTCCTGTGTAACAAAATGCATTAGATCATTTAACTTTAAACAGCAAAAAAACGGTAACTTTTATGTAGGTAAGTGGTCGTTTTGACCTTTCGATTTTTACTCGTGGAGTGATACCATTAACGTAGATAATATCTTGTCAAGCTTGTATTTAAAAAACCAGTACTTACCGCGTTAAGAGCGATAATAATCGCAGAATCATTACTAGTGTCAGCGTATTATGTACGTATTTATTCTGCAGCAGTCAGTTTTTGCTGACATGACAGTCCAATAAAAGCCGATACAAATTGCAGACACATTGGCAATTGGATAATGAAGTCGTGGACTCGTGAGCTAAGTGCCATTCTACGCAGCGGTAACGTGATATCGTACACCTGAGAATTCACAACATTTAATCATGCGCTTATATTTGAACTGTGATTTAAATACTCGTAACAGATTTATGTAATATGAAGCAGATGATTTGCAACGCATTGTAGTCGTGTTCGACAGAAAAGTTATCGAATTTGGTCAAGGATTTATATACATCTGAAGATATTATGTAGCACAAACTATTAAGTGACGGCCTAGCAATCAATGACGAATACAAAGTCAATTTTTTATTTGGTCTGATTATTTTAAAGATTATTTTCATATAATTTTACGCAAATATTGAAAAAAGACAAAGTGTTGAAAAAATTCGTGTCGCTCGTGGAATTTTTTAACACTTTGTCTTTTTTCAATTTATTTTAAAGATATCAAACTTTTAACAATCAAGTCGACTAACGAAAGATGTCTATTTTAATTTTCTTGTATAATAAAAATATAATTGTAATCTTTAGAGACAAACAAGTGCATCGGTCATTATTGTGATTACATTTTAATTGCTTGCTTGTCCATGAATCATGTTCAGTCGTAACGCTAATTTTAAACGATAATTTCAACGTCATCATAATTAGGATAGTCACTGTACTTACATGTAAAGTCATTAGATTATTATCAGCATTACGTAACAAAATATTAATTCGCAATACGAATCACTGTCCTTGGCCATCATGTGATAGCTTTTCGATCCCTTTGTACCCTTGGGTATTACTCGTACAAGCCTTTGACCACTTAGTGTCAAGTTAATTCATTCTAGGTTTTTCCTTTTGTTATGAATGATTTTGTTTTATTTTAGGTTATTCGTTTTGTTCCTTTATAATGATTTGCAAGGTTTTTTTTAACTTTTGATCAGTATTTCTTGTCTCACTCAACACTATCCAACAAGTCTTCTTGTCAACACAGCTGCGATACGGTGGCCGCGTCCACCAGGCCGGTCGTACGTCCGTTTGTGCACTATGCAGTCGTGACTTTGCAAATCAGCCGAACGCATAAAGAGCTAAAAGGGACTCTTGAAAACTAAAGTGGAGGCAAAGGAACTAAAACGGAGGCATAAGAGTGATAAAGCACGCTATATGAGTTGCAGTGTGGTGGTCACTGTCTATCAGTCGTTTTTTTTGAGAGCGGCGTGAACCATAAAGAATTCCTCAAGCCGTGTGAAACGAATCACCGTCGGAGGTTTTCTAGAGAGAACGGCATCACGCACTAGAGCGTGTCACCGGGCTCTACTAGATTCTCCGAGGAGTTCGGATCGGATCGGGGTGCTCTACTAGATTCTCCGAGGGGCCACGCTACGAGTATATGAGTTGCGGTGCAATGGCGGCCTGGCGGCTTTTCTTTCTATCAGTCGTCTCGTACGGATCTCTCGGCCGGATCGGTGACATATAAAAAAAACTGCACTATGCAACAGATTTGTTGTGTGGGTGCACGTGGGCCGGCCGGACGCCGCCAATTCCGCCACGCCGCTCGTGTTAATCTAGATGGTCCTTGCCGAGCCGAAGACGATGTATTCGTCCGGTTGACCCGCCGCGATTTGTGACCTCTTATATCACCCACATACATTGCTGTGTGTTTAACTTCCTATTATTCAATTCCGGGTTAATGTTAAACTAGTAGAGTTGACACTAATATAGATTAAAAGGGATAAAAGTAAGGTTTTTTTTTATATTAAAAGGAGGCAAACGATAAGGCGGGTCACCTGATGGAAAGTAATCACCGCCGCCCATGGACACCTGCAAAACCAAAGTAATCGCAGATGCGTTGCCGGCCTTGAGGAAGGAGTTGGATCTTGAGGAGGGAGTAGGAATTTTGAGGGGGAAGGGGTGAGAGATGGGCCTCCGGTACTTTCACTCACCTGACGAAAAATACAACAGCAACGAGTGCCATTGCCGCACGCCGTGGCTCTACCACTCAGATTTGTAAGTACCACTCAGTGTTGTAAGGTTAATAAATCTAGACACCAATACCACAATGCAATCAAGCGACTTGATTGATAATAGATGCCGGTAGCAAGTTACAAATGAATCAGGAGATATTTTTTGGTATTACAGACGTACCAGCTGATAAATTCAAACTATCACTGTAATTGATTGTAGTGGACTTTCTAAACAAAGTACACGTATACAACTATGTTAAGAAAACGTCTGTACCGAAAAATACCAAAATTGAGATAATGTATAATAATGTGAATAAGACACGAGTAGGTAGATCCATAGAATGGGTTTTATACGTCATGTCTTTAGATTCATCAATTTCTTTAACTTCTACAAGTCTCTTTCCACCTTTCACAGGTGTAAACCTAATTATAAATTCACAGTAATTAGCATTTAACTTTAGGCGGGCACTGTCCAACAATTTGTCATTGATAACATTTCGTTTAGCCTCTCTGTTTATGTGGCGTAAGTGGTCGCATTTTGTGTTGAGTGCAACGCATCATCTAAGGCGCTCCTCAGGCAGAGCAACTTTGATCTCCGTATTGCGGGCAACTCGCAACTACTGGTTTCCGTATAGCTTAAAGAAATTGCGCAGACATAGCAACTCTAGTTGCCATTTTGTTTGATCGACTACAGTTTTCTGTCGCTGTACTCAAAGTTCAAAATTCAAAATTACTTATTCAGTTTAGGCTACAAAGTAGCTCTTATTAATAACACAATGCCGTCGTCAGTTTGTAAGTCTATAAAGGGTGAATCGGTGATTGCACTGTAACTAGTAGGATCAATGATTGAACTAACAAACTAACTAACACAGTTTCTTACGAGGAACTTATAGCAATTATTAAGAGTAACCACATAGCTTTAGCAATTTATAAAAAAAAATCAATCACCCATTCAAGCATACACACACACACACACGCATGTCCATTCATTTTACTTTTTTGTTTTACTAGTTTTTAGCGACGCTGGTCGCGTATTCCGATACTTGGCAACATGTTTAAAAGATTTCTACCAGGACAGGCCTAGACTCGACTGGCTGACTCGATGGCTATGATGCGTTTGTCGGTGCAATGTTAACAAACCTTTTTATGAGTAATTTTAAGTACAAACTTAAATCTGTTTTAAATGTTAGTGTTAATGTTGTTTCATAAATTTTCTTTTAACTAGCAATTATCACGATAATAATCTATAGTAACGATAGTATCGTACCGTACGTAGAACCGCATGGTTTCCTTTTGGCAAACACTGTTGACTATGGATTTTAAAAAATATGAATAGGAATTGCGGCAACCGTAAACTGTTGCTGTAACTGGCAACCATTAATGAAAACTTTCAAAAAACTTGACAGTTCTTCAACTAAGTGGATATCTGCAGAGCAATTTTAGTTAAGTTGCTGTGTCTGCGAAGCGCCTAAATGGTGCTTAGTGACACGAGGCACGCGGTGGCGATTTATCAGTGTTCATTTGCCTTGTAAATGTATGTTTCAAATGAGACATCATAAATTTGCGCCCGCTTTCTTCCGGGATTCCTTACGCCTACAATGTGTATTGGAGATAATGGTGATGTGCTTCCTGCGCTGACTTCAGTGTGGGCGTTCCAATAGCGATCGATCTAAGCAGCTGTGGGAATACTCTGAGGTATACAATATAAATGGTTTTTCGAATATTGAATTTTGCGTTCATTCTCTCCCTACGATTTGCAATCGTTCGGTCAGCGACGTCAATTAATATTATTGATAACTTCGTTGATATTGACACTTATGATTTTTCAATAGTAAAACTCTGATGTCGTAAGCACTTTTCTGGAATAAATAATTTTAGATACTATGTAAGTTTTCGTTTATGTTAAATAGACGACTTTGTCTGCAGTAGTAAGATATTTTAAGTATCCTGTGTAAGGACGAACTTTATCAAAATATTTAAGTCATTGTCATATTTTAAAATTGTATGAATTTATATTATTACTTATCTGCTTTAAAATCAGTGTATTCTAATAGTACATATAAAATATATGTACTATATATAGAAGTGAAGGGTACATATATATAATATACTAGCTACCCGGCGGACTTCGTACCGCATTTCTTTTTTTTTTAAATATAGCTTATGTTACTCAGCGCTAATGTAGCATTCTAATGGTGAATGAATTTTTTAAATCGGTCCAGTAGTTTTTGAGTTTATTCGTTGCAAACATACATACCTACATACAAAAATACACAATGGTTTCCTCTTTATAATATTAGTATAGATATAATATATGTACCCTTTACTTGCACGACTTTCGTCGTTTTTATTTATAAATTACTTTATAACAAGGATTTCAAATCTAATCTCTTATATTATTTAATGATGCCATATCTGAAAATATCCGCACTTATTTGATGACATCCTATTTAGCGATTACACTACTTTACAAAAAAAAAGTTTTTCTTTTACCCAAAGATAATTCATGTTGGATGTGTTTTCTACCTACCCCCTGACTATAAAAATATATGTCTCATATTTTTATCACGTCAAGTTTTTGATATACCCACATTAACCTAAGTAAGCTATCTTGTTAGCCGTGTTTGAGTTATAGTTGTTTTTATTGCGTTTAAGTATTATTTAAACATTTTCATTTGTTTTAAAATGTCATCAAGGCAGTGTAAATTAAAACCAAATAACTTTTGCTATGTTTGTGGTCAAATTATTTTGTTAAAAAGAAGTGACCAATCACTGAGGCCGTAAAATGAGCCTATTTCCATTACTTTCAAATCTCGGTAACAGACCTTGATAAAAAATGGGTTCCTGGTGTAATGTGTGAAAATTGCAGAAGTATATTATTGAACTGGGCTGCAGGAAAAAGAAAACATTTCCGATTCGGTATCCCAATGATATGGAGAGATCCAACAAATCATACTACTGACTGTTACTTCTGCCTCACTAAAACTACAGGTTTTAACAACAAAAACCGAAAGCACATACAATATCCTGATGTTGCATCAGTCACAAAACCTGTGCTACATTATGAAGGAGTTTCTTATTCATCATTACCCAGCAGTTCCAGTAAGGGAAATGAACCACAGCTCATGGAGTTGGAAGTAGATGAGGCGGTTTCGAGCCAAGACATTGATTTCGAAGCTCTTCCCGGATTAGAATCGAATTGTGAACTACATTTAATATCACAGGGTGAATTAAACGACCTTATAAGAGACTTACAGCTTTCAAAAATCAAATCTGAGCATGGCGAACGTTTTCACCAGGATTTGAAGGCTTTTGAGGAAAGATACCAAGGATTTTGGGATAAAAATATGTTAGCGGATTACTGCTGGTTTATAATATGGGAAACTGATACTAATCAGTATAAAAAAGGAGTAACACGACCCATTTTTGATTTGCTTTTGAGATAAATGTATAAAAATGATAAAAAATGAATATAATCAATATTTACAAAATTGGACGTCCAAATTTTTTTCCAACTTCAGTTTTTAAATAAGGGTTTATAACTCTACCGATACATATCAGTTTCATCTCTGGGTAAGAAACCTTGTAAAGTAGTGTTATTTACATTATGTCAATCCCAATGTAGTTTTAAAATGATTGATCTTCGTTTCCGACTTCAAGCGGACAGTACTAAATTTTAAGTGATAAATAACTGTGTAATGGGCTGATGAAGGAGGACTAAAGGAAGTTTGAACTATGCCATAGAGTTACTAATACTACACAGGGCCGTAGCGAAGGGGGGGCATTGTGGGGCAATACCCTACAATAAAATACCAATGCCTTACCTTAATAGTCAACTAATAATAAGCAAAGTATTGTAAAGCAGATTTAAGACGGAAAAAAATACTAGCGTATAGTGGCATCTAGTCTTCCAATCATAGGTGTAACAAAATTCCCTTAAATGCCGAATGGGGGTCATTCCATTCATCAATACGAACAACTTTTACTAAGGCACCAATTTCGAATTCGCCCCCGACAATTACATAAGTATTAACCTGACTCGCACATGTTCACAAATCAAGGACACCAAAATTCGATTGACCAGAACAGATCAAGTAACATTTTTACTTCCGCCCTATCTGTAACCACAGCTGTCCTACCTTAATTTCAAGTCTAGCTACGGCCCTGAATTACCACATGAGTAAATATCTAAATTTACTCATGTGCTAATACCGCACTGCTAGACATTAGTTTCTTTGAATTATGTTTGACGGGTGCAGTTCTAGAAAATAACAATAAATATATACAATAACAATATTGCAAATACAATATAACAATTAAAAAAAGACATATAATTTAGCTATTAACAATGATTTCAATCAATAGGATCAATGCGTTTTCGGTTGCGATAGCTATTACATTTAGATAATTTTTTTTTTTTAATTATTTTTTTTAGTTTCTCTCTATCTTTCAAATGAACCAAACCTAGGCTTTGCTTTAAATATGTTGTCAAGTATTTTTAAGGGAGCGTTCTCCTTACATCAACCACATTCTCTTTATTGAGATGTTAAGTTTATTCTTTCTTCTCCTCCATTCCCAACGAATGTCATTTTACGAGAAAAACATCTTACGAGCACGGAGGATCTCGAGATTGCGAAAATTACTTGGTTTCCAAGATAGCAACCAGTAACAACGCAAACAGCTGCGTCATTTATTTCTAATACAGGTACCAAGGTATTTTAGTCTCTATCAGCTCTTTGTACTTGACGAATTTAAATCGGTTTTGTGTTAGTGCGAAACATGAAAACATTCTTCAGAACGATGTTAAAAGTCATAACTACCTTGACATGGCGTTTAATGTGATAATAAACAAGACATTTGATATCTCACACAATGTGTGAAACATAATTGACTATACAGTTATGAACGCGCTAATGTAAATCCTGAACGAAAGGAAGATGAGGGGGACTTTTGTCTTTTGCACATAAGGTTCAAAATGGAATGAAAACGTATCTCTTTGTGTGGTCCTCGCCTGCAACATTAACTAATGAAGCAAGATTACGAATGGTGTTAACATCGCCTTGTACACAGAGGTGCAACAAAATAGGAAACAGATTTCGTAAGGTTCAATTTACATTGAAAACTTTTAGCGATTTTTTTATTGTAATTTTGATTTAGCCTTATAAAAGCTAGTATACGGGTACTTATCATATAATAGTAGTAGTTTTAGTCGTAGGCTTTTTTAAACAGACGATGGCGACGCACTTTATTCTTTGTCAGTGCGCATAAAAAATACGACGCAATGCATTAGTGCAAGCTGACTTACTGTCTGGTTATCTATGTAGTAACCTGAACCTACGATCTGAGAATACAACCCTTTCTCCTTTCTCTTCTCTTCTCTTCTCTTTTTCTTACTACTCTTTATTACCGTTAGGTTATACGACAAGGTGCCGGACGTTCCTTATCCTATCCAATCATCTACGTCAGGTCACAATGCCACACACCAAACCTTCGCATTCTTTATCCAGTACCAAGACTAGTGTTGCAAGGGAGTCGCTCCATAGGCACGTATTCACACTCTCTATTCCACTTTCCACTTCCTCTTCTATTCCACTTCCACTCCCTATTTCCAATTGTCTTGATGGTAGTGAGGTAATATGTTCTATTTTGACAATGCAGTTTTGTTTCTTTCCTTACTTTGCTCGTTCAACAATAAGGCTGAAACCCAGACCCGTGGTGCAATGACTGAGCGATCTCCGATAAGCTGGCCGTTCACAAACTGGCTATTCTGCTAGCCTATTGCAAAGCTGGTTACAAACATTATTTCTACAGAGAAACAGTAGAGGTGTGGTTGTAACTTTAAGCTGTCGCTTTTACTCGAATGTTACAATTAGTTAGTGGTCTGCTGTTTGTTTGATAGTTGACGCCTAAAAAGTATCTTTATTCTACTTTTAGATATTGTCATTGGTTTACAAGTAGGTGTTGTAACCTAAATTGCACTTAGTTAAGAAAAATCACCTGCTTGAGCCGAAAATCGAAACGGTGAAATGGGAAAAAGACATCCTGTATTTTATGATACCAACCGAAAGAGTCATTTATAAGGATCAATTTCTTTTAAACAACATAGTATCTTAAATTAAAGAAAGACTAAGAAAAATATTTTTACACTTAGTGGGCACTTTCGATTCTCAGCTCAAACAGGTGATTTTTCAAAAATCTTTAAATGCATTTTTAATTATATTTGAAAATAAAGGAATGTTTCCTTTCAGTAAAATTTGCCATCATCAATATTAAGGGTACTTTTCCTCCAACCACGGTCTTTTTTTTCCACCCTAAAAAATAACTAGAAACATAACTGCCCAACAAATAATAATGAATAACTTTAGTATTATGTAAGGAAGTAAATAATTAGTTTGGGATAGGTAGAGATGAATGAAAATGCTACACCGAAAAGACCGTTACAAAGAAAATATAATTTTATTTACATTTTTGTGACACTAGTTCTGTTTACCAGTCCTTATATCAAATTTAAAGGCAATTATTGCATAATATATGACGCCTTAATTACCTTTGACTACTAATACTTGTCTTTAGACATGTTTGATAAGGCTTACTTCGAAAATATTTGTACCTATATTGTAAACTATATTAAAATCATGCAGTTAAATATTTAAATATTACTTAAAATAGTTTATTATCGCCAATTTCTTTGTCGAAAGTTACAAATAACTATATTAATCGACGAAGCTATCCTTGGGAGTCATATTGTGAGATATGGAAGGAAATGGAAAGAGCCCTTTGTCGAGCAGTACCTAGTTAACAAAAAAAGATAAGTACTAACTAAGATAGCTGCCATTTCTATGAGTTTTTAGCTACCTACCTAACATATTCGCAAGGTGAAATATCAATAGACTCAGCCATTTTAAATAAAGAATGTTGGTAAGAGCCGTGAGTCCAAACGCGTGGGCGCGCGCCGATCCGTCTAGCAACCATCCCAGTGCTTAGAAATACTAACGAGAATTTGTACGTAATTTTAACTCTCCTCGTTTGACACTAGAAGGCCTTGCTTCATTCAATACTATACAAATTCTAGTTTTCGTTTACTTCATTGAATAACAAATAAAAAAAACTTTAACTAGGCTTTATTATTTTATTCTTTATAATGTCATTAATGCTGTTTGTTTAATGTTTATGTCATCAGAGCTTAAATTGGTTGAACCAAGAAGTGATTTTTTATTTTTATTTTATTTTATAGTTGGATAGGCTTGCATTTGGCTACCATCTCACCTGATGGTAAATGATGATGTAGCCTATGATATAACATGCTTTCCTAGAATGTACCTATTTGAAGACCCCAATGTTATTTTTGATGGGAAACACAGACTGAAGCAAGGAGTTCTACAGCTTTGTGGTACGTAAGAAAAACGTGGACGCAAAACGCTTCGTACGCATGAGTGGAATCTCTACTGTATAACCATGTCGTCGCGCAGTTTGTCTGGTTGTCCTGTGATAAAAAGGTGATGGAGGAATCAAATTGAACAATTCCATCTCCAATTTGTTCTCTGTAGCTTTTGTATGAGGTATGAATTCAGGCAACGGAACCTTTTACTGCATCAGTTATCATCAGTTTTATTATTTTACTTATATTATCTGCCCTGTGCAAACATTGAGTCATATTTACAAAGCTTCATGCGTCTACACAAAGTTTTGTTTAGCTGACGAAGTGTTTGTATCTTTAATTATATCGACTGTTTACTGGCAAAAGGTCCTAAGTCATTTTCACCAACTTTTCAGGAGGGACAAAAATGTGTTTTATATTAGTCTGAGGTACGTAGGGGATGAATAAAAAAACACGTCATTTGTAATTTTAGACCCTTTATTGAACATAATATATAACTTTTTTATATCTTTAATGTTATCTTCACAGCGCTACTTAGGACTTATTACATGAAAATTCTGTACACAATAGGACATATTGAACCCAAGCAATATGTACTATCTAATACTATAACAAAAAATGTAACATTTCTGGTAACAAAATGTCTGATAGTATTTCTTGCAATTCAAATTAACAAATGATATAAAAATCAAATAAACTTGACTAATATTTGGTGAAGGCAATAGGAACTTAACCATTATTGTATGGCACATTATCGTAAAATGAATGACAGTCTCTAGGTATGACAGCTTTTAAATCTTGCAGATGTTGCCATTTGGTTTTAGAAATTCTACATCTCTCCGTAAACATTGGTGGGTATTCATGAATTACGTTAATTTTTTTAGGTCGATGGCGTAACGCAATCCATTCATTTGAAAAGTCGGTTTTGACTGTTATGATTCCTTCAGGATTATAAAAAATTACTTTGATGTCAGTGACACACGGATCGGTTACAGATCGACCAGGTCTCAATGAAGAATATCTAAGGCATTCCGATCCCGAGTAATCTTTGAAAAAAGTGAAATGTAATTCTTCAGCCTCATAACGCGATGGAGAAAGCCTGGCTTCTTTGGTTAAAGTCACGTAATCGCTGGGTAACTTTATTTCGCGGTTCTTAAGTTTGCGCTCTATGCATGCGTGTACAGAGTCGACCTCCATTTGTGTGTGACCAACCTCTAAAAATTTCTGGAAGACTTTAATCCTTGTAAGCATACTGAAATTCAAAAGAGTGTTGGCCAAAATGTTGTTCCTGTTCTGCGCTGTACAGCCGTCTGAGTAAATAACGATAGGTGTTTTTTCTTCAGTGACACAATAATTGTGTAAGTAATCTAACAAGCAAGATACGAAAGTTGATGCCACTAATTGGTTGCATTGATCCTCAGAAAACCAATAACACTTAACGTGTTTAGATACAACATTCATAATGGTTTGGTTGTGGCAAGCTAATTTGGTTTTGAAGTAGAACGCATTAGCTAATGTGAATGGTGCTAATTTCACGGCTTGAAAATCCATTTGTAACATAATCAGTTCACCCTTTTCTGCTTTTTCCTTATCCTGTGTTTTTTCTTGTCTTGCTCTGTTTTTTTTCTCAACGTGTAGGTTGTATTCAGTATCTGATAAATTTCCTGTCTCATGACTAGAGCATGTATTACACTTATCCTTCTTAACGCAGAATAAAGATAAGTTTTGCTTGTCAAAAACTTCTTGAAACTGAATACTTCAAACCCTTTCTCTTCAGCATGGACTTTGTAGAGCTTGTAGACGTCATTTTTTGACGAAAACATTGGTTCTAAATAAAGTTTCGAAGAGTTTTGGCGTGCATAATGGGATGGCATTTTAGGCAGTGAATCAAAGAATAGTTTCAAACTTGTAGTACGTTCTAGATTTGACGCACGTCTGCTGGTCCTGTGGTTAGGATCACTTGTAGTAGAGTTTGGTATGCTAAAAGTACTCTTCTTTACCCAAAGCTGCATCATTCTATATCCGATCCCCAGAGTATTTAAAAACATTTCTCTGCACACTTGTAAATTTCCTTCTTGACATCCGTTGTTTGGCCTGTATTCAAAAGTAGAACCCCGCCTAGATTCTTCATTTGTAACCGTGTTTTTCTTCGTAGCTATTTGCGTGACCTGCACACATACAAAAGCCTTTCTTTCTTTCCAGTTAATAGACCAGAAATGTTCAAATATTCCTTTTCTCTGTTCTTCTGTAAACTTGTCACAGTGTCTATACTTCGATTTTTTACACATTTCACTTTTGCATGTTTCTTTCATACGAAGGCCCTGTTTTGATTGGTTTTGAATTACTTTGTCAGACTCTCTGGTAAACCCCAAATATGGTTTTCCTTCCATTCTTAGTTTTTTATTTACGTTGCGCTTCCATTGACCTGGCTCTGCATTTCTTTTTCTTTTTCGTCCTTCGTCCATATTATGATTATTAGGATCTTCGTGTATAACACGTAGTGGTTGCACAGTGGTACTTGGATTTGATGACTCAGGATGATGATTATTCTCATCGCGACATTGTGCATTTGTTTGGTGGACTTGGTATTGCATATTTTCTTGAGCGGAACTACTAGTTCCAGCGTCCTGACTTTCATTGCCAGCAAGTAGAGAAGTAGATGTTTCATCTACAGTCGCGTCTCTGCAAACGTCGTTAAGCATAGTGTCATAGTGATCAAAAGAGCTGATTTCTTGAAACGTGTTTGGCGACACGTTGAAATCTGAAATAGATTTAAAATTAAAATTAAATAGTTTCGAAAGTCCTCTTAATCAAAATATCAAAACAATAGCAAAGACAGAAAATATATCAGGTTTCAACTAACCTGGATCCTGCCAAACATTCTCCAGTTCATCAGCATTGTTTTTTAGTAATAAACCTTGATTTTCAAGAACCGGCTCTAAACCCAATGATGAGCAACTTGCACCATTATGACTTACTAATTCTATGTCTTCAGGTAAGATTAGATCCTCATTTTGAATATTTACTGACTTCTGGATCAAAATTTGTTGTGTTTTCAGGGAATCACCTTCTAATACCATCAGTGTAGCTGTCTCACACTCTTCAATTTGGTTAATGATTTTTACCTGAAATTACATTATAACATTATTAACTACTACTAACTATTGGTACTTAAATTATGTTTATTAGGTGAACAAACAATAACATTGGTATAATACAGGTTAGAGCTAACTACTTACTCTAAAACTACTATTATTATCATCAATTATAATCAAAATCTAATCTCCTAGAACCTGATAAGTAGTTATTTTTTCCAGGGCAGATTGATATCAAAGTACCTAGGTAGGTATGTACAGGTAAGTAAATAAAACGGTAAGTTATTTCCAATAAGATACCTACACAAGTAATAAGATAGAAAGGTAAATAGATAGTAAGCTAAGTCAGTATGAATATAGGTAGGTAATCTGGGTAAGGTACTCAGATAGGGTTTAAATAGGTAGATACAGGTGAATGTAGGTAAGTAGTTTAGGTAATACCTTTCACACAAATTCGAGTATCTACCAACCCACCTACCTAGACACCTTAGTACTAGGAACTACCAAGGTACCTACTTACCGTGACCAACCTACCGCGACCAACCTACCGCGACCGGCAGGTAGGTTTACCTAGGTTGGTTACGGAAAATCACACCTTATTATACTAAAAGGATAAAGCTAGGAATGTAGGTATATAATAAGTTAAGCTAGTACTTAGGTAAATAGTCTAGGTAGGTACACAGATAGAAATAGTAGGTATTATATTTAATACGTACGTACAACACCTTTCGGGGCCCAAGTCAAGCTTTCCTGCTCGTGGTTCACCCTGCCAAGTAGGCAAGTAGGTTGGTAGGTAGGATGTAGGTACCTATCCCCGAACTTAGGTGGGTAGGATGTGGGCAGGTAGGTATGTTGGTGCTTGGTGTACAGGTAGATAGTTACCTGCTGCCTTTCATCTGCCTGGTTTTCTTTATTGGTCTCATTTTCTTCTGTTCCCTCAGCAGTATTTAAAACCAGGGCAAGTAACTGCTTGCCGCGACCACTGCGTGACATTACTGCCTATAAGAAATGAATAAAATGTTAGCATTGTAGAACACATTTATAAAACAAAAGTGAGTAAAAAACAGGCAAACTTATACATTTGCTAGATGTAATTAGTCCTATCTGTAATATTTCGTCTGTGAAAGTAAGTTCTAATTAGTCCTATCTTAACATTTTTTTTAAAACTTTGATTTTGATATTATAACACAATTTATCTTACCTTTGTTTTGTTTCCGATGAAGTAAAATATAGTTGACTATCACTGGCATTCATCAGAATCACATTTCGCGAACGATAAACTTCAATTTTCTTCAAATACTTACGACCACTACATACAATGCACGAATAATAAGTGAGAACATGAAGATAGTACTTGTTGCTTCTTACTTCAAAAAGGGCTCTGATAGGATGTTATGTTTGACGTTGATTTTAGCGCGAATTTCAAATAAACCAATACCAGCTTAGAATCTCATCTAAACAAGGGAGTCCGATAGGATTGATTGCAGTAATAATACCAAAACCCAAAAAAATCAGATAGGACCTAGTGCCAGTAAACAGTCGATATGTTGAATTCCCATATAAGAAGTATTTGAAGCAACCTTAGATAGAACAATAAGTTATTATTCTGAGAAATTTCATTGACAATCATGTCACTTGAAAAAAGTCACTTAACACAATTCAGAAAAAGAAAACAATGTAGGTAGACCATAAAATGTATTATATTTACAGTGTAATGTGTAAAACATGAAACCGCCCAAACGACCTAAAAAGCTAAACGATTGCCTTTTGGAAACAAAGGAACCAAGAGTCAATACAAATCGCCCGATGAACAGAGATTTGTATTGACTTTTGGTTCCTTTGTTCCAATAATTTTGTTTCGAAAACTGAAGGCATACCCTCTGATACCATCACAACGTGACTGTTTCCCACTCCCCTTTTTAGTCTCTGGCTTGTTTTCCCGCCATGTATGTTCATTCTCTTTTTTTTATTAAAAATCTTACACTTTTAATTACACCTTTTAAACCAAGGAGTTCTGTATCTCAAAACTTCTTAATAACCCTTATAATGCAAAGAGTTTGCATATATATTTTATGAGAAGATCCGCGGAGGTGAGTCGCGTCGCCAGGCAGTCTGCTCGCGCTCATCTGACCTCGTTTGCGGTGCATCTAGCTGTACCGTCTAGTGAGTGTACATTACACTGTGGTCAGGTATCACGTCGTTTGAAAGGCAATGCGTTATCTCAGTCATTGACCATTCGTATTATAGCGCTGTAATACTATAGCGGCTTTTGAGTGCAATGTTTGTGTAGGCATCAGGCCACTATACTATACTTTTATTGGATAGGTATAGTGATTAGGCCTTATGTCTAAGCATCAAAGGCGATTTCGTAGTCGGCGTAGGTACTAAAACGAAACGCATCTATGTTTGTTTGTAATTTGATCATCGTCCATTAGTTCCCACATTAGATGTTCGTATAATGTTTGTATGTGGTACCTACTGACGCGAAGTAGATATTTACTGTTGTTTGCATATACCAGGTGTGTTCTCATCACGACCGAGCGAAGAATCGTGCGCAACCTTTTTGGTACGGGACCTGCGTAGTGTTCGACTGAAACATTTAAAACTATACATATAGTCAATTCTTGATATGACCTCAAACGTTTGGACTTCTTGGTGAAATAATGAATATTTTCCAGCCAGTAGTTGCCTTCTTTAGGATTCTTTTTGGAACATTACAGGCTTGCAGGAATTGATGAAATCTGCACTCTGGTACAAAGGAACAGGAAGTGGCCGCACTGTCACTTTGTCTCTTTCCTGAGACTAGTAAATTTTATGTGGATATTGCCGCAGAATAAGTAATGGTACATACTACAATTTGCTCACTTCATCTCTGTCTATATCGGCGGACCGAGCAGCAACTTGCGGATTATTTTTGTCTCTTTATTTATTTTAAAAAGGGTTTTTGTATAATAATTACTTAAATGTCAGCCCCATCATAACTGTACTTCTAATACATTGGCGGATTAAAATCTAGCCTAATGCTTTGCGCCTAATGCTTTTGGCTCTGTAAATCAGCGACGCTTTTGTGAAAATACCTACCTAGTTACTAGCGTTGAAAAACGCCAATATCGAGGCTGTTGACTTTCAGTTTCGCGACTTAGCAATCTGTCAGTGCTTGATTTCTAACATATTCCACCAACAAATGATGGGCATCAAATGATTAAGGTTGAGACTGACCGGAGTATTGGGCCGTAACGTAACATGTTCGATGTGAGCATTCGCATAGTCAGCACAGAGAGCAGAGCCGCTCGCCGCGAGCTCCGCCCTGTTATCGGTTAGTCAGCAATGACACAAAATAAGGAGTTATTAAAAGGTAGAATAAAAAAGTACAGTGTGTCAAAATAAAGTACTTACGATTGTTTATTTCGCTTAAATACATATTTCTTATTGCTTTTAGCAACTTTTAACAAACAATTATCACTGCTGCACAGCAACTTTTTTGTGTGTTATATGTAAAAAGAATCCCAGAGAACAAAATATATGAATATGAATAGAGCTCCTTTGGCCTACAGAGCAAGAGTATTCCGCGTTTTGTCTCATTTACTCTATTTTGCGAGGAGCTCGATGGCGCAGTGGTTAACGCGCCCGGTCTGCGAGTGCTGAGGTTAAGCAACTTTTGCAAAGGCCGGTCATCGGATGGGTGACCAAAAATAAATCATCTCGAGCTCCTCCTTGCTTCGGAAGGCACGTGAAGCCGTTGGCCCCGGCTGCATTAGCAGTCGTTAACAACCACCAATCCGCACTGGGCCCGCATGGTGGTTTATGGCCCGTTCTCCCTATCCATCCATAGGGAAGGCTCGTGCCCCAGCAGAGGGGACATAAATGAGCTGATGATGATGATGATGGCTCTAATTTGAAATGACGTTTACATGACAGGAACAAAACACGGAATAACTATTCGGACCTTATTCTCTATTTATTTGTAAGAGCCGTAGTCTCCAGCTTTGTATTTGTTGTCACGCTGCGCTGTAAAACTAGGGGAGCAGACTTTTACTATTAATAAATAGTACTTAATAACAAAAACAGAAGTGAGAAAGCGAATTCCAACAAGTTCACTGCATCGCGTTTAATACAGTTGTTTTAATTTGCTGCCCAATTAACAAGTTGAACGCTAATCAATTTGGAAGTGTCCCTTTCGCTTTACTAATGTGTTCTAAATTAAAGCCAACGAGAGTTCGTGAACTTGACTTTAGTTCTCACCTCTGAGTGATTACAGTCAAGAATGATTGATTTCATACACTTTATGTAGAGACGCTGCTATAATGCCATACATACTCTTCGTCTTCGTTAACGTGATTTAACGGTGAATGAAGCTCGCACAGGCACTCTGAGTGCCTAGTAATAATAATTATAATAAATAAATAAATATTCAAAATTCAAAATTCATAATCATTTATTCAGTTTAGGCTAGAATTGCTCTTATGAACGTCATTATGCCATCGGTTCGTAAGTCTACTCTGGGCGGGAGATCTTGTACTGAGAAGAACCAGCAAGACACTCAGCAAGTGTCCAGATCTTTTCTCCCTTACAGCGTCAAAAATATTGAAAAATGCCCTATCATAAAAGGACACTTTCCATCACAAATAAAAACACATAATATAAAGGACAATCACAACATGTAAAAAAAAACACAAAAAGAAAAAAAAATTAAATATTTAAGTTTGCAAAAACATCATTTTATCATCATATTAGACCAACATCACATACTTACATTGTTCTGATCCCAAGGTAAGTAGCTAAAGCACTCGTTTTAAAGAAATTAGAAACAACGACAGTACACAACCATCAGACCTAACACAATATCGAAAAGTTCGTTTTCGACATTGACCCGACCGGGAATCGAACCTGGGACCTCAGAGTTAGCGCCCCGCCCAAAGTCCGGTTATCTATTAGGCTAGTATTTATAAAGGTAAGTCTATGACACCTATCCAAGTTTTCATATACAACGTGTAACATAAAGGTGTGGTCAAAATGATAAGATCCAAAGCGTATCCGATCTAGGTTTTGTTTGCAGAGTTACTAAGTCATGATTATTAACCCTTTGACTGGTACAGCATATATGATTTTTTATTGGTTTTCGACGCTATTGCATCTATATAAGGTTTAAATTATGGTGGCAACTATATTGCCACTACCAGTAAAAGCGAGAGAGGAGACCAAAGACTGGCCTTCGGGGAATCATGCTGCATCACGACAACGCTTCGTCACATACGTCCCTCAGAACAAAGGCGTTTCTTGAGGAATCCGGTGTTGAAACCTTGCCCCATCCACCGTACAGTCCTGATTTAGCTCCCTGTGATTTCTTTTTGTTCCCGATAATCAAGGAAAAAATAAAAGGGAAATTTTTTTCGTGTGTCGAAGAGGCCGTGGCGGCCTACGAAGTCGCAATTTCGGACCTATCAGATCAAGACTGGCAAAAGTGTTTTAATAGTTGATTTAGGCGAATGGAACTTTGCATAGAGAATGACGGAGAGTATTTCGAAAAAATGTAAAATAAATATTGTTAATATCTTTTATAGTTTTTTCTTGTCTCAAAACTTATCGAGTTACCTACGTATATAATAGTTTACGTTAATCCCCGATCTGAACACTTGGATTTATTCATCCATTACGGCAAAATACTACGGTCAATGTACTGAAGGTACCTGCTATTTGGTTGTAGAATTCTTTGTATAAGTGAGCTTATAAGTGAGTGGCTTAACGACTGCCTACTTATTTGACCTAAGGCACCCACGACCTTTGGTAGGGCCACTCCGCCACACCACTCCGCCGCTCTCTGCCCCCACGCAGTTGCGAAACACTAAGGAATTTGAATCGTCTATGAAGCTCGTTAGTTTGATTATTATTCTCATACTGATTAGTTCATAAGGCTACGAAAGTCGCACTGCTGGGATCAGGCCTTTATAAATGCAGATGGGAAGGTTGGGTTGTACTCGTTTACGTTTTGAAGGTAAAAAAAGGACTCGTAGGTTCAAAGTGGCAGCCATTCCTAAGATCAGAACTGAGTTTGCCAGGACACAATTTTAATTCCTGTCTTCCCACCTGTATAATAAAATAAATTATAAAAACTAGAGATACATAAGAAGCCATTCTCCGAGTGTAAGTCTGAAACAAGTAACTGGTTACTAGATTTAGACTAAAACTCCATGAGAAAATTTATGAGGCAGCTAAAAGAAACTAAACTAAAGCACAAACATTCATACAATTATAATACAAATACACACATTCCCACAGGCACATACCATACTTTAACACACTACACAACACATCCTTACACATACTTACACACATGTCAGTAGTCAATTAGACTAATAAGTAGGTATAATTTAAAAATTTGTAATATGAATTTAGTTAAAGAATTACACACTTAGTTATGCACAGCGTTGCCTCCTGAAACAGGCGATTATAATAAGCCTAAAAGGAGGCTCCGTTAACTAGATAGTTTGTGTAAGTCTTTATAAAGAAATAAATAGTTTTGAATTTTTTTTAACCCTAGGGCTGGCCCTAAGCGGGTTGGTAGGTTTCATAATCAGCATTTAGAGACATTTTCATACTAAAGTTTGGAGATCAGTACACAAAACTTCCTGCGGTCCCATGTAGCATATTATTTTAATTGACTATTAAGTCCACAGTCCACAAAAAAATGGTCTCTCGTTATTGGTAACTGTATGCGTGTCAAATAATAATTCAAATTAATTATCGATATTGCCACACGACAATAATACCCAAGAATTGTTAATTGGAAATAGTAAAATTAGGCACAAGCTTCTATCATTAATAATAATAATAAATAACTTTTGTTTGGAACTTAAAAATAGGTAACATTACGTATAGTGCTCGTGAATGTCTGCTTTAGTATTAAACTGCAGCGCAGTCACAAACGCCCACCTCTGGGTAAAATGACGCGTTCCAAAATTTTGAATTGACAATAAGTTTTCAACTTATAGTACTAACTAAAAACTCGTTCAACCACTACAAATCTTGTAGCTCATGTTGATCACATATGTGCAGAAATGGATGTAGGTCGGCAAGTGGATGCCGCCTACTTTGACTTCAAAAAAGCTTTTGATCTAGTAGATAATGATATTTTGTTACAGAAATTAGCTATCTTAGGTTTTGCACCAAAACTTCTCGAATTTTTTTCTAATTACCTTCGGAACCGGTGTCAATTTGTCAGGGTGGAGGGTTTCAAGTCGATGGACTACTATACGCGTTCTGGAGTGAGTCAAGGTAGTACCTTAGGGCCTATTCTCTTCCTTATTTTTATTAACGACCTTCCGGAAAGAGTTCGCGCATCCCAATGTCTTTTGTTTGCGGATGACCTCAAACTGTCCTTAGGTATTAGTAGCGTATCAGATTCAAAAAGTCTTCAGAGTGACATTGACGCTGTATCGGAATGGAGTAGACTCAATCGACTTCCATTCAACGACACAAAATGTAAAATAATTACTTTCTCGCGAAAACGTTCCCCATTAAACATAGTCTATAAGTTATTTGACGCTCCACTGGAAAGAGTATATGAAATTCGTGACTTAGGCTTAATATTGGACGCCAAATTAAACTTTCATAATCACATGACAACGGTTTGTAAAAAAGCTAGCAAAATGTTAGGTTTTGTATTGCGAACGTCGACTCAGTTTGATGGTTTGGGTGTTGCAAGGGTGCTATACAATGCCTACATTCGCAGCAAATTGGAATATGCTGCCGTTATATGGGATCCTTACGAACATAAGTATACACTCAAAGTTGAAAAGATACAACGCAAGTTTGCACGTTGGTTATACAAGAAAAGGTACGGATACTACCCTCACCTATATCCATCCTTATTTGTGACCGGCATGGTGGATTTAGAGACCCTTAAACTTAGACGGGTAATGCAGGTCATTATACACTATCTAGGTATTATTCACCACAGGATCGATAGCCCGTCCGTACTAGAGAAGGTGGGGTTACTGGTTCCAAAACGCATGGAGCGGGATGAGGCGGGGGCGGTTGCGCCTCGGCGGCGCCCACGTCTTTTGTACTCACCAATGACGCGAACCAGGTACGCGGCCCAGGCACCCACCAACCGCGCCCTGCGGCTCGTGGGGGACATGCTTGCTCAGCACCATGATTTGGATTTGTTTGCTGACCACTTTGGGCAGCTATGTAACACGGTCAGAAAACACCTAAATCTGTGATACCTGTTATGTTTCTGTAAGTAGTGTTTGTAAGTAAGTAATGTTTTTAATCTTTTATGTTTGACATTTTTTAATTGTAATATAAGTTGACATTTTTTGTATATATAGACATTTTAACTTCGTAATATTTTAATAATTTTTGTATTTTATCCGTAATTTTTTTTATCTTTTATTTTTTTGACATTTTTGCATTTGTAATTATAAGTGGACATTTTCGTAATTTTATCCGAAATGCATTATATTTTATATTAATTTTAATTTTAATTTTGTATTGTTTATTGTTTAATGTAATAATTAGTTTGCTGGCGTCTTGGCCCAAGCTGTAAGCCAGCAGACTCACATTTTTCTAAAATAAATAAATAAATAAAACTAAATATTATTGTTTTTAAGTCGTCGCTACAATTGATGAATGTTGACATAATCACCACACTTGCCAAAATGTAGGTTAGTGATCGATCACAAACGCGGGCTATGCAATAAAAATCCGAAACACTTGCCCGACACGGGAATTGAACCGAAAACTTCCGGATACCGAACTGAGTGCTTTACCACAAAGCTATATGCATCGATAAATCCAAAGCACACCCGGGCATTGAACCCAGAGCCTCCGGACATCGGCCCAAGTGCTTTGCCACTGACCGCCGGAGCGTAGATAATAGGAACACTATTTGAATAGTTTAAAGTGGCCTTTGTAAATCTGCTAGTGGTCGTTTAGGTGGCTTACTATGAGCAGTTAGCTGTGTTGTTGCGATTGCGAAAACGAGACGCGTGTAGCGGCTTCTATACACGCGTCTCGTTTTCACAATTGCAATAACAGCAGTGACTAAAAGATCTCATGGTAGGCCCCAGGTCAACGGAACCGCCATCGTGATCAACAATCACGGAAGCTTTATTCCTGGAACATAAAAGTTTTGATGCAACTTGAAAGTACCAATCGTATTGAATATAACCGGTCCTGCGCTCAGATAAATAATAAAACAGGGCCGCAGCAGCTATAAATCATGGAGAAACAACTTAATCTGAGCCATGACGGGTGAAACCCGGTACTGGGATTGCCGATTGTATCTTAAAGATTCTTGTCTCATAATACCAGTTGCAAACCGCCGTTTTATTCGCTGACCAAGTGGCAAGACTAGCAGTCATAGACTTGAAGGTTCCAGGGGACGTATCCCCAGCGAGAGGTTACTGCACACGGTTTAGAAGGTAATGAGTAAGTGAAAAGGTAAGCTGGTGTTCTTGCACCCTCATTAATAAGAATAAGATATGTTATGTGTGCTATTTATTGTGTTGTAAAATAACAATAATTGTTAAGTGCACGAATTTGAGCAACCGCGTACAGAAAACGACATATATCCTTTTTCCTCATCATCCTCATTATAATCTTCAGCCTAAATTAGTCTGCTGCTCGATATACAGGTCGACTGTTTTATCACCATCCAAAAAATCAGCTGTTCCATACAAAACATCAATATTCCTTCGACCAAAATGTATGGAACAGTTGATTATTTTTTCGAGTTAGGAAGTTGGTCCAGTAGAAAGAGTTGTTCGTTTGCATCACGGGAATCATCTCAGAAGGTTTGGATGGTGATAAAAATGTCGACCTGTATGTCTCTCCAAGTGCACGACACTGAGCACGATCCGTGGCTATTTTCATCTAACTCTTATACTCACATTCGACATCAATAATATCAGTAATGATAATAGAAAAATTAGACCGACCACTGTCCCTTAATACGAAAATGACTTCTACAATTGTGTCTACATCCATTAGCCCTAATACATAGAGGTCGCTAATTGAATCTAATTGTAATTTTTCATAATTGCCGCGGCTGTCACTAGATTTCTCGTGGCTGTTGTTTTACGACACACCAATTGCGACAATTGTGGTAAAAATATCAGCCGGCAACGTATCCTGCTTACCGACCGGAAAGATGTTTTATTTGTGTCTACACCGTCGTCAAATGGGATTCCTCATTTAATATCTCCAACGTTAATTTGGTACTCACCCACGCGTTCGCGGTTGTTGCTTTCACCATGTTTTTACTTGGAATTTCTTTAGGCGATCACTTTGGGTAGGTGAATATGTTATCACCATTGTTTTGGTTATCTTCTGTCTATTCTTGTTCATTGCGATTTCCATAATTATCGGCGTCTTCTTGCCCAATAGCTCTAAAAAGGCCAATCAAAATGTTATAAATTGTTTTTCCATTAGGATTAATTTTACTCGTGTTATCGTGTGCCAGTCATAAAGTTAATATACCAATGCCAGTCTTACTGCCGTATTTAGAGACGTCAATTAAGTTTTAATGACAATTAAATGTCTTTCCTTCTCTATTTAACGCTATACATAAGAAAGTGACAGCAAGAGACTTAATTGTCATTAAAACTTAAATGACGTCTCTGAGTATGGCAGTAAGAGCATTAAACCTTAGAGCATTAAATGCTCTAAGGTGCCAGTAACATGAATTGACGTTAGAAATGTCAGTTTGTTGCAACAGCCGGAAATACTATTTCTTGTAGTTTGATTCGAAAAGTAAATAGTGAAGATGTTCGAAAAAACCTTTTTCAGGATGCATCACTTTCGCAAACAAATAGTCTTAACATCAATATTTCCCAATATACCCACTTAACAATTTCAACAGCTTTAATTATTCAAGTAGTGACATAATGCAATTCCAATGTAAATCGCTATCGATATCCATTTAAATATTCCATTCATTCTTTTCTATGAACGAGTTTCACTGGCCCGGCTACTCGTTCATTCATAGTGAACAAACCCACGCAACAAATAAAATTGTGCTGCCAACAAATGGAAAATTAAATTATCCTCCTCACTTTTCATTAATTATAACAAACGAGTATTGATGCTGAAACAACAGATTGTGCTGGAGGTAAAATGAATTGAATTAACTTGGAAACAAATACTGTTTGGCATAAAATGAATGAATGGGAGCACAGAAAGTGCAAAAAGGTAGGAGGAAAAAAAACTTTATTCAAATAATAGCGTTGTGTTTAATGTTCAACTAAGGGAAAGATGAATGCTGATAGCTTTTGCTTTTAAGGTACATTTAAGTGGTTTCATATTTATTAGGTTTTCATAATTACATATAATTTTTTAGAAAACACATGTGCTGTATATGTTCTCGTTTTCGTTAACGTAATCGAATGTACGCAAAAGTTTATGTTGTACTATAAAATAAATAAATTGCTTTATCAAATTTATGAAAAAATTGTAAGCGAAACTTGCACTGGGCACCCTGGCCCACCCACAACAACCCACATTGTATCTTGCATCTTATCTCAGACTGTTTATATTACCACCATGTTAGTAGCATCTTTTGACAGCTTTTATGTTAGCCGCAGTTCATAAGTTGCTGAATTCAGGTAAAGTGCGCCACCACTCTCATAAAAAAGTTCAACCCTCAATTGTAGTGTAAACGTGTCACATTTCAAAAAAGCATAATTAATAACGTGAGCCTGTTTGCTCATTAAAATACAAATTGAGATAACCACCCACATATATATTTGCAGTTTTTGCTCCTCATGCGGAGTGTTTGCGATGACCCACCGATCCGCCATTGTGTTCCTGATTGAGACATCTTCCATGAACGTCATCGGCTCGCAATCACTATGTCACCGCTACCCACACGCAGGTTGTTTCGGTGTCAATACAAACGATAAGCAAAGTTTATTTTGTCTTAGTGAAGCCTGTAGAGTTTCCCTCACTTTGTGGTCTATGGTTAACGGGCAGCGCAGACGACAGAGTATCTGTGACGCACTTTTTAGTATGTGAATATAGAACCTAATTGAACCTATGCAGTTATATGCAGTAACGCTGTGCGCCGCAGAGTCGGTTGCGCAAAAAGTGTGTCGTCTGCACAGCACCTAAGACCTCTAGTCCTTAGACCTAGAGGTCCCGGGTTCGATGCCCAGCGGGAGGTACATGTTTGTGTACACGGTTTGGTTAGTGGTATAGGACTTGTTTTAAGTCTGCCTGGCTAGCTACTACCATCTTATCTAAATATGTCGCCATAACATCAACGTATTGTGTTTTGGCAGTTAGCGATAAGATAGCCAGATCCTCAGTCGTTGAAAATTTCGGATGAAGTGTCCACCTTTGGCCTTATCAGCACTTAACATCAGGTGAGATGAAAGCCAAGCGCTTCAAACTACGGCGCAAAAAAGGTACTTATAAAACGTTCCACGGTGATTATTTGTGGCCACTGCTATCTCTTCACATTTATACAACATTAAATAAAAAAGAAAACGTATATGAACGAAATGAACCGTTATGATGATAGATATAAGTCTCATACAGAATTGTCTCTAACATAATACACGCGCGAATAGGTAAATAAAATAAATTAAAACAAGTTAATTAAAGAAGACAATACTCATAATTATACTCATTTAAGTAGTCATATAGAGGAGCTCGATGGCGCAGTGGTTAACGCGCCCGGTCTGCGAGTGCTGAGGTTAAGCAACTTTCGCAAAGGCCGGTCATCGGATGGGTGACCAAAAATGTATCATCTCGAGCTCCTCCGTGCTTCGGAAGGCACGTTAAGCCGTTGGTCCCGGCTGCATTAACAGTCGTTAACAACCACCAATCCGCACTGGGCCCGCGTGGTGGTCCATGGCCCGTTCTCCCTATCCATCCATAGGGAAGGCTCGTGCCCCAGCAGTGGGGACATAAATGAGCTGATGATGATGGTGATGATGAAGTAGTCATAAAGGAATGACTAACTTAAAAAATAGTTTGCTTCAATATAAAATGTTATCATAAAATACTGGATTCCTTCAAAAACCACAAAGACAAGATAGCTAAAGTGTATAAGGTTATCTTTAGTTAAAAGGGAAAGAAATCTCAACTTTCTTTTAACAGAAAGAAATCCCAAAGCTGGTACTTTACTTAATTAGATATTCAACCACTGCTATAAAAACGGTATATCTTCACATTACATTACTTCTACGTAGTTACTTAGTAAATCTTACTTTTTATTTTTAAGTGCTAATTGCTGCACTGAAGCTGAATTAAATATTTATAAAATACAGTGAAAAAATTAAACGCCCACCCGACCCAGCCAGGAATCGAACCTGGGTCTTCCTGGGGCTGGTAGTACAGCCGCCCGGATTGCAGAAGACCCAGGTTCGATTCCTGGCTGGGTCGGGTGGGCGTTTAATTTTTTCACTGTGTTTTATAAATATTTTATAAATATTTAGTTACTTAGTTTTAGTATTTAACATCCTTTATACACCGTTGGCCTGAATAACCCGAAAGATTTAAACCACGTATTCTTAACGACAGTACGAGTAAATAACGTTATATTAACATGGGTCGAAATGTGTGTTTTAATTGACCCACTTTTTCAATACAAATTAAATCATAGTAATAGCGTGTTTCTTTATGGTCAAGCCTTTACTTCAGAGAGTAAGCGAATCATATTAATCTCAAGTTGAGAAACAGGGAGCGAGCATGACACTTCACGAATCCGTACACATAATGTATTTCCGCTAAATGTTCCGGCAGATAAGACGGCATAACGAATATTATTTCTTAAATTATAACAGTGTAATTCTTACGTGACAATCAGTAATAATTTGAAATCAGTTTGTTTGAAATATGTCACATGTATCAATCATGTTCAACTTTCAAACTATGAATCAGCTAGTTGTCAGTGAAGGCAAATAGGTTGCACTTTGCTGATTGAGAGCGGAATTAATCTAGTCTTATCAGTCTTACTGATAAGAGAATAACTACTTGTTATTAAAGTGTAATAAGAAAGATAAAGTTATAATTATTACCTACTCTGTATATCAGTTGCATGTTACATCTTTTTATCCACAATGAAAAATAATTATTTTCGGTAGTAAAACCTTTTTGTCGACAGGTACCAAACTTACTTAGGTAAAACTGGTTGACACCGATGCACCTAGGTAAGTGCGTCTGCGTGAAAGTAGTAGGTGTCTACGTCATACCTTAGGGTGTGTTATACTTGATATTTTTTTTATTATTATTTGTTTTAAATAATGAATATCTCCTTTATTATGGGGTTTAGGACTATGTGTTACATAACTTTATATACTCTAATTAGGCTGTAGAATCGTTAAGTTAAATCTTTCGGGTTATTCAGGCCAACGGTGTATATTAAAAACCAAAAACCAAAATTAGATTTACAATTACCTACTTTACGTCAATGTATCTATACTATACTTATAGTTGTATTTATACTTACTAGTTGTCGTTCAGTGGTCGAAATTCGACCGTAACTTTATTAAGGCTGCACGGATTGTATTTTGCAATGAAAAATGAAAAAAGATAGAATGTGAGTTTGAAATTGACATTGACAGATTTCGGCCGCTCCTCTTCCATTTGAATCCATTTGTGTGAATTGTGAGAACTGTGAATAGTTAAATAGTGTGAACATTCATAAATAATCTCTCTCTCTCTTATTTCAACCATCTGAAAGCCTATTGGCCATAAAGTTGCGTTAGTACCTAGTGTCCAGCCTCTAAGTTTCTATTTGGGTGGCCGGAGACTAGGCATAAAGTGGCCGGCACTGGATTGCGACGGCCGGATACTAGAGAATACATACTTTTACAAAAATATATTTTTAAATAAAAATTGGCAACCTATATTTTTCAAAAGAGTGTTAAATATATTTTCGAATATGTTCACTAGTTAGTCAAAAATACTCCAACACCGACTCCTCTGTAGAGCTTAGTTATGGACGAACTAAGTCAGCAAGTGCACTAAGAGACCGGGCACTGGACATGTTACCCTACTACCTGATAAATCAAGCGAGCGTTTAAATCAATTCAAGATGGCGCTGATAGCGTAACAATATGTGTAATAATAACAAATAGTTTCTGCCGCAGGAAATTATTAGTTCTGTCATCGGCTAGTTTATGGTGAGTAAGGTGCCAAAGCCATCTATTAGTAATTGTAAATTGTAAGATTTATTACCACCTGCTAAGCTGAGGAGCTTAACACCTACGAGGGTCACGTGATACTGCTTACCATTGACGGGAGGTTTAAGTTATAAGCGAAAAGATTTATCGTCCAGTATATCTATAACATAGATATTTTCGACATAAACGTTATGTATTCGTAGTGTCGCATCGCAACGTTTCATTAAAGACTTTATTTTAGTGGGAATTTTTAAATAACTATTGCGTACTCTTTTTACAAAGTTTTATTTAACTTGCTTGCCATGTATGTAGTATCGTAGTATGTATGTTTTTTCGGGTGGAATCTTGCAACTCAATTTTGAAGCAGATATCTTCAACCGATTGTGCTGAAATTTTAAATAAATGTTCAGTTCGGATGACAATGCACGGTTAATTATATGAAGTCATTCTAAATCCAAGATGGCGGCACACCCCAGTTGGCGGACGAATTATTTTTAATGCATTCCTACAATATGGGTATCAAATGAAAGGGCTTACTGAGAACAACTCGAAAAATAAAGTGACGTCACTCTAAATCTAATATGGCGGACTTCTAAAGCTTGAAACTCAAATCTGAAGCAGATATCTTCAACCGATTGAGCTAAAATTTTGTATGTATACACGTTCAGTTTGGATGACAATGCATGGTTAACTGTGTGTCGTCATTCTAAATCTAACATGGCGGCACCCCCAAGGTGGCGGACTAATTATTTTTAATGCATTCCTACAATATGGGTATCAAATGAAAAGACCAATACCAAAAAGTAAAAAATAAATTAAAAGTAAAAACCTTTTTAAAAAACAAGCTTTTATTTAAATGCGCTAAAAAAAACTTTTACTATCAACTTATAACATCATTACACAATTTATATGATATAAAAACTTGTCGCGAGATTTACTTGTGTAGATAAACAAGTAAATTAAATAACTTGATGTGATTGATTTTAACTATTATGCTTTTATATCATATAAATTGTATTGTGTAATGACGTTATAAGTTGACAGTAAAAGTTTTAAAGTAAAAGTTTATTTTTTTCTTTTTAGCTCATTTAAATAAAAGCTTATTCTTCAAAAAGCTTTTTACTTTTAATTTTTAGCCTTGTGTTTATGTGTTTTAAGGGTTCAACTGTTATTTGTTTTGCTTTTTGATTATGAGTTTGCTATACGCACCAGCAGTCTTATTAAATAGCAGTCCTAATATTATGCTATCATTTGTTTCATTTTCCGAGATAGCAAAATACCATATTGGCAAACGTATGTCAACTTTATTAGGAATACAGTCGTTATCTTATTTATAACTGATTTAATATGAATAATTGACATGTTTATTTTATATAAAACAATATAAAGCGTTAATTTAATCTTCTTATTGTTTCTATAAATAATTAAAGCAATAATTGAGACAAATTTTACATTGCTCATTAGCAAATCATTATTAATCTTATAGGTTGGTAGGTAGGTAGTTAATCATTATTAATCTTATAGGTTCATTTGAAAGACCACAAATGGATACCCATTTTACAATCTAGTTTTACTTTCTGTTAGAGCTTTTGAACACTTTCTTACTGTGACATTGTACTATTGTTCACACGCTCCCTCCTATGAGTTGCGCCACCCGCCCGCCCACATCACAGTAGCGCATCGGACAAATCGACGTCACTTCCGCTCCGCCTCCCGCCCACGCCCGCACCGGTGCCACACAACACAACAAACAACATGCTGTCAAAATCTTGCCTGTTTTAATGATGTTTAATTATGTGTTTCGTATTGATTGGGTTTTATTAATTGATAACTTTGATTAATCATAATAGGCTGTTTATTTACCAACACAAGTTTTAGTTAGTTTTAGTTTTTAATGAATAATAAATTATATATAGAACCGAAAAACTCATCATCAGCCTATAAATGTACCACTGTTGGGCTCAAAAGCAAATGGGGAGATCAGGCCGTGGGAAACAGTTCATAGTTCACGATGTCTGTAAGTGATAACTGATAATAAAGCTGAAGGTGGAAGGTAGTAACATTAACTCTGAATGAGTAGGTATGTATGGTGGTAGCTAGCCAGGCCATCTTAAAAGTTCAACATCATACCAAACCAAGTACAGTGCCGTGTTGAGTAACCAGGGTATCTAGGGTCTATTTAGCAGACCACAGAGATGGTTTACAGCTACATTTCTAGGTTGGTACATATGTTTACCAAAATTAAATAAAGAAACCTTAAATATTACTTACCTTAAGTATTGTCTTTAAAGAAAAGCTATAACGAACCAAAGGCCGGTGTTTAAAAGGCATAAGGCAGTTAAAGTAGTAAAAGTATGTCCGGTCACCGCGACAAGGTGCGTGGGCGCAGGCACGCGGCGGGCGCCTCGCTGCCTGTGCCAATCGCGTCGGCGTCATTCATGAGATGCCCGTCAATGAACCGCTGAGCCACGGCCGTGCCCACGCGATTGACGCGATGCTCGATTGTTTTGAACTGCTTGCTAACCGATCGATCGATGGGAGGAAAGATCGATCCATCGATCATACTTAGTGATGCGGACGGAATGGCAAGAACAAAGTCGATATGTTCGTGACATAGATTAATTAATTTGGCAATTGCCGGATTACAAAAACACAAATGTTGAAAAAATTTCCACGAGCAGGATTTGAACCTCCTTCTGACATTCCGGGTCAGGTGCTCTTCCAATTGAGCTATCGTGGTTCTAACCAGCTCGCCGAAATTATGCAACAGTTTTTACTTTGAAAGCCAAAGGCGCCCATTCAATGTCAACAACTACCGTCACTAACATCCGATCATAATATTTTTACAAATATTAACGATCAGTTAAGAAGTAAGCAAGCTATTAATAAATGTTCAAATAATTTTTAACGCAAATTTTGTTGCGAACAAATTACAAAAACACAAATGTTGAAAAAATTTCCACGAGCAGGATTTGTCAGGTGCTCTTCCAATTGAGCTATCGTGGTACCACGAAAAAATTATTTGAACATTTATAAATGGCCGGATGTTCTCGTGGTAAGATGGCTGTCGTCAAATTTGCGATACCCAAGAACAAGTAACCTTGTTATGAAGTAGGTACCTACCAACCTTTTTTTATTTGCTACCAATAAAAATTGGTCACTGTAAGTTAAGTATCTACAAGTAAAGCAAAGCCTGCTTTAGTTTGATTTCATTATCAGCACGTCACATAATAAGTAACATGTAGTTACGTCACATGATGATACGTGTTTGTTCTACACATGTTTACACTTAGAGAGTGTAAGTACCAATATACACTTTGCTTATATAGTTACTAGTGGTCGCCCAGTGGTCGAAATTCGACCGTAATTTTATTAAGGCTGCACGGATTGTATCCTTGGCAATGACAAATTAAAAAAGATAGAATGTGAGTTTGGATTGGCATTGACGGATGTCGGCCGCATTAAAGACAATCAATACGTGTGTGTCAAATAGATGGTAGTGTGTGTAATGTTGTTTTTGTTGATTTAATGTACTTTTAATGCATAATTTAAAAAAAAATATTAACTTTCGGATAACCTTCTCTATATAAACTATAAGTGTACGAAATTTCATAATCCTCCGTCCGCGCAATTTTCGTAAAAACGGGTAAGTACATAGTTTTTGCTTCACGTATTAATATATAGATAAGTATGTACTAATTAATACAAATTCTTTGTTGCACCGAGTAACAGCACTACAAATAGACAATACACTATTGGATTACTTAATCATTGTTAAGAAATCCAATTAGTCAAGCGTAGATGTAATGAGAAAGAAGATCTGCCGTCATATTTAACTAGGCTTTTCTAAGTCTTATTTATGGTCCATCGAGCCGGATAAAGTTGTGCACGTACGCGCGCTGTCTCGCCGTTCGCGTTGGCGTCATTCACAAGTTTCTCGTCAATGAACCGCTTGGCTCGATTCATTATCTCGAACTGGTAATCGATTGGATGATACTTCGTATCCAGTTTTGTAATAGCAACATGAGTTACGATATTATCATTAAATTGATATAACAATCGACGTGATTTTACATAAAATATTGATATTAAAGGATCTATTTCAGGCGAGCGACGCACGAGTGGCAGATTTTCCTTATTTATATTTATATTTATGTTGATGTTTAAAGCCTGCTTTATCTAAGCTTTTACTTATAATAAACTTAATGCATACTTTTAATAGCAAATATATAGTGTCTTAGTAGAGGATTACGGGTGACGTGCACTTCACTTTTTTATATATAAGGCAAGGAGATGAAGGCACTGTGCTTACCCACAAGATATTAAAAAAATATCTTCATTCATCAATATGAAAAAAATCTGCAACTAGATTTTCGAATGTTGATTTTGATGTCTATTTAAACAAATTGAATTTCTAGATTTGTATCACAGGATATGTTATTAGCAGGTTGACTGTCCTGTCCAAAAAATATAGTTATGGTTCAATCCATTGTTGTGTGCCATATGCGGTCTGCGGAATAGATATAGCCACTCAGGTTCTTGCAACGACGGAATCTTAGATGAAATCTATGATACCACCGTCAATACGTGTGTTGGTTTCGATTCAAACACTCTTTAACCCTAGAAAGATTACTTGATAACACTGGAACCATACGCCGATTCGATGTATGTATTAAATAAGTGTCTATATTAAGTATCAGATATATTATAAGTATTTTTATGTTTTTATTGAGTAGTTTATAATGAGAAATAATAAATTGATCCACAAAAAAATAGTAGGCTAGCACCTAAAATGGTAAGTTAGCATCTAAATAGTAGTTTAGGTGCTAACTTTGTATTTTTAGGTGCTAACTTAGTATTTTTGTGGGTTACGTTAGGTTACTTTGGTGATCGATTAAATACAACCCGTTTATAATGTTAAAAAAAGTTTTTTTGTTGTTAATTTGTACAAAATCTATAAGTAGTGAGATTTCTTACAGGTTATACCTACGTTTTTAATTAAACTATACACAATTATTTCTATTGTCAACAACCAAAGTTATATATAATATCATGTGAAATCTTAACTTATGGGAGAAAGCCCGGATGAAATTAATATGTATGCAGATCAGAATGAAATTCAACGTTATCCCGTTTCCAATATACGGTAATGTGCAATACAGTTCCCGTTATTGGTTTACGTATTCAATCGGCTTTTAATCAAATCGAATGATTATTGTTTCATTCCGTTGGCCCCATGCGTGTACATACATGATATTTTTTCTATAGCTATTAGACGTAAAAAAGTATAATTTCCCTTTTAAATAGGTACTTGCGAGACGCTACTTGGCAATCCTAAACTTTTTTTTCACATGGTTCTACAAACCAAGTTTATTTGCAACCTTGTCATATGCATAGCAGTTTTAATAATAATGATTTTGATAATAAATATGTATTGTAGTGGCACCCGTATTCAACTTGAGTCCAGTGATCGACCTTACAGTTTTTTCGTCGCCAAAAATTAACATAGATTTTCATTAAAATTTTACGAGAATAGTCTGTATTCAATTGTTCCTAAAGACTAAAACTAATTGCTGATTCTTACTTTTCATGACCTTTACAAAAAATATACTCTACTTTGCATACCTACGTTTATTTTGGTCGTCCTTACTTGCCTTTACCCACCCGTTCGGCCTAAGTCGTCCAACTACAGCCTGCCTGCCAACTTTATTCTCGTCAAAAAACGTGGCACTAACTTAGACGAACATCGTTTAATTAATTAATCGAATACTAATTACCCGCTCGGTGTTTATACTATTTTTTAATAATTAATTATAATGTTTACTTGAGCTGCGCTTATGTCGAAGATGCTAATCAACTCATACATATTATTATATTTACATACAAAAATGAAGTGATATTAGAAGCTTTTCAAATGTTTGCTAGCAACAGACAAAAACAAATGAATCGTAATTCGTTACCATTAAAAAGTTATCAGTAAAGTATCTAAACAAATTAACTAACGAAATTTTTATTTTACTTTCAATAAATTGCTGATACCTACTAATTCATTGTCGTATTTGTACCTATATAACTAGATTCATAATTGCAACCACTAATTACTGTTATCAATAAATAATTAGAGCTTGTTAATATAATCCAATTACTGCTAATTATCAACAAATTAATTTACCAAAGGAAATAGTGTCAATTAAAATCCATTATAAGTACCCAAAGCAATAGTTAAGAGCCATAAATTATCAAGTGTCTGCCCTCCTATCATGGTGGTGGCGAAATGATAAATTGTTCAGAGGGCCCGGAATGAATTACAACAGCACAGCTGGGCGATGTGGGCCCACCGCATTATCACATCTAATTGGGGCGAATTAAAGTTTAATTTTAAATTGATCTTATGGCGCAGTGCTTAACGAGCTGGTCTGCGAGTGCTAAGGTTAAGAAACTCGCGCATAGATGGTCATCGGAAAAAAAATCTCGAGCTCTGTGCTTTGGAAGGCACGTAAAGCCGTTGGTTCCGGCTGCAGTAGCAGTCGTTGACAACCACCAATCTGTACTAGGACCGCCTGCACCGCGTGGTGGTTTATGGTCCTTTTTTCATTCATCCAAGCATAGGAAAGGTTCGTGTCCCTGTAGAGGCATAAAAAATGAGCTGACGATGTGATCAAGTGAAAAGAAAACTCTAGTTCCAGCTGATAAATTGTGCGGGTCTCGTCCAACAAAAATAGAAGTCGAAACATGTCAAACATGAACAAAAATAATGCAATAACATAAATTTCAGTATTTGTATAGAAAGTATCATCATCATCATCAGCTCATTTATGTCCCCACTGCTGGGGCATGAGCCTTCCCTATGGATGGATAGGGAGAACGGGCCATACACCACAACGCGGGCGGGTCCAGTGCGGATTAGTGGTTGTTAACGACTACTAATGCAGCCGGGACCAACGGCTTAACGTGCCTTCCGAAGCACGGAGGAGCTCGAGATGATAAATTCTTGGTCACCCATCCGATGACCAGCCTTTGCGAAAATTGCTTAACCTCAGCACTCGCAGACTGGGCGCGTATAAAAAAGTAAATATGCGTAATTTTTATACAGGTTGACTTTTTTATTACCGTCCAAAACTTCTGAGATGACATGATACAAACCCGTGATACTAACGAACAACTCTTACTATTGGACCAACTCCCTAACTCGAAAATAAAATTCAGCTGTTCCATACATTTTGGTCGAATGAATATTGATGTTTTGTGTGGAACAGCTGAATATTATCTTCGAGTTAGGGAGTTGGTCCAATAGTAAGAGTTGTTCGTTTGTATCACGGGAGTCATCTCAAAAGTGACCTTGTATATGGTTTTGCATAATGACGTTCATAAGAGCTATTTGTAGTCTAAACTGAATAAATTATTTTGAATTTTGAATTTGAATTTTGAATTTTGCATGTTATCACGGTGTTTTTAGATTTGTTTCCGTTCATCCTTAAAAATAGGAGTCAGCAACATATGTTTGACTGTAGCAATAATTAAATACAGACCACCTGTTTCCTGCCTGAAATTCTATCTGATTTGATTTCAGATTATTCTAGATTAATGTTTAGTACCAAAATATTACTATATAACATGATTGTAACATGTTTTGTGTGCCTTTAATAAATAAATAAATAATTAATTAATTTAAAAAAAATGGGAATTAAAATTGGGATTTTACAGATATTACCAAACACCCTGTAGATTTCTCTCATTCAACCAGAGCATTCCAGGTGTACGATTTTTTTATATTTCTTTTTAAATGCTACTCTAAACATCGTAAAGTAAACATGCCTTGTCAATCATAATAATCTTGATGAAGGCATAAACAATTAAAATTTATTAACATTAAACATTTACTACGGGATCGCGTGTTACGTGGCATTAAGTTGTGAATCACTCCTGAATACCGTTCAAGGTCAATAGTTACTGACCTTGAACGGAATTCAGGATTCAGAATCTATTTATGTACATATTTACGATGTTACGTAACAACTACGTAGGATCGTTTATCTATATATTAATACGTGAAGCGAATACTTTGTACCCGTTTATACGATAATTGCGCGGACGGAGGAGTATGAAATTTCGCACACTTATAGTTTATATAAAGAAGGTTATCCGAATATATTTTGTTTTTTAAAGTTATGCATAAAAATACATTAAATCAACAAAAACAACGTTACACACACTACCATGTATTTGACACACACGTATTGTTTGTCTGTAATGCGGCCGACAGCTGTCAATGCCAATCCAAACTCACATTCTATCTTTTTTAATTTTTCATTGCTTAGGATACAATCCGTGCAGCCTTAATAAAATAAGAATTTCAAACACTGGGCGACCACTAGTACATATGAATAGGTACTAGTGTTGTTGATAAACATACATACATACATACATACATACATACTGAAATGTTATTTCATAGCGTTTGGTTTTTTAGGTTTTTATCTCACAAGTCTTATTAGACAAGTAGCATATAACGCTAGTAGAAAAGAATTGGAATACATGCATAAACGTATGTGATTGACATAAGGCAATCAATAAATCGTTGACTTATGTTAATCCCATATGATAGTCATTATATTTATTCCATCCATATTTTTTAAATACTTGTCGGCGATGTGGGTCAGTGTCGGAGACGTTCTACAACTACAGCATGCTCGGTGCTCTATCTACTCTTTCTTTATTCTATTTCTTACTTATAACTATTACATTTTTGTTGCATATTTATGCTTTAAGTTACTTTTTCTAACCTCATCATCATCAGCTCTTTTTATGTCCCCATTGATGGGGCACGAGCCTTTCCTATAGATGGATAGGGAGAACGGGCCATTAACCACCACGCGGGCCCAGCGCGGATTGGTGGTTGTTAACGACTGCTAATGCAGCCGGGACCAACAGCTTTACGTGCCTTCCGAAACACGGAGGAGCTCGAGATGATAAACTTTTGGTCATCCATCCGATGACCGACCTTTGCGAAAGTTGCTTAACCTCAGCACTCGCAGACCGGGCGCGTTAACCACTGTGCCATCGAGCTCTTCGCTAACCTATTCTTATTTATTACTTACTATCCGATTTCTCGGTTCCATTTTGGATATCTATTGTTATTTTCTAACTTACTTTACTAACGTACTTTAGCAATTAAAACTAGAAATATTATAGAGTTATGATTATGGAAGAGCGGAGCCTTCTGTTACAGATATTTTCATGTTTTGACATTGACATGACAGGAGGCTCCAAATGATAATATTGTTACAATGTTTCTAGTGCTGAAATAAAAGTATTTTGATTTTTTGATTGATTGATTTTCTAACTTATACTCTATTTCTTATTTAAATGTTTTAACTACCACTTACATTACATTCACACTTATATACACTTATTTTACTTACATTACTTATTGACGATATTCTATCTATATTTTATTAGCGTTATGCCACTTGTCTAGGCTGATGGTCACGCTATGGAAGCGCTATGGCCTCATACGCTCCTTCCTACAAATAAGGTTCTTTAAAATAAGGTGTGACTAAAAAACTTGTGAAACGGTAAGATGAGGACGGATAGTGAGGCACAACCCTGCTCCATTAGCTGTTCGAATCTGAACTTCGCTTCTGATAAAATTAAATGATTTTCTATCCTATTGATAAAATTCGTTATTAGTCTCAATCAATGAGCTTTCAAAACTAAAAATCAAACTCTCAAAGTTTGCCATAGAAATTACTTTAAGAAACAGACCAAAAGATACTGTAAGCTCTTTCTGCGTAAAACGGAACGCACCTGATTAAATTTAAATGAGGTTACACAAGCTACTAACTAATTATGAAACGACCAACACCTCAGTCTCCCTGTGACCACGGACCCTGCAAAGGGTTCGAAACGTCAGGATAAACCTTAAAATGTTATGTGTAAAATAAACGCGAGTAGATCCGTAAAAGTTGTTTCATTTCAATACTTTAAGAAAATTCCAACGACCACACTAACTTTAATACCTCCTTCTCACACACAGAAACGCTATCTAAACGGTTCGCCTTGAAGTTTAGAGTGACTGTTAGGTTAGCGTGCTCGCTATCACAAAACTATTGCCTATCAGGCTTTGTCGTGAATAGCCTCAATGCAGATAACGTTTACTTCGGTCGGTCATGACTTTGGCTTAATGAATAGTCCCGCTATTGTGCGATGCAAATACTTTAAGCCAGGGCCAGAGTTGGAGCATAGGCTGCGCAGCGGCACACTCTGTAGGGCACCATTAGAGGTGACCTCTCCCTGTCTAGCGTGATAAAATCCATGCTGGGCAGTGAGAGGCCGTGGGTGGCCATGGTCTGCTTCTGGTGATTGCCAAGCCGGTGGTCCCAGTCACCCTAGTGGCATGTGAAGGGGTTTAAAGTAGGAGGTCCCTCCTTCTGAATCCCTGTCGAGGATTTCAAGCCTGGCTAGGGAGGCGGTAGTTATAAGGGAGAACACCACATAACCAACCGCGCCTCGCCGGACGTGGCGCGGTGGTAATCGGACGACGAGTTTTCCCACAGTCAAAAAAGGATCAGCGTCTGAAACCGACGCCCTCGGCCCGTTTGTGCAGCATTTGCAATTAAGCGAGCGAGGCTACTGTCCTCATAGCTTTTAGTGATAGCTACGATTACTGCCTACTGCGAGTATCACTTGCCATTCGCTCACGTCAACTACAATGAGAATTTGGAATTGATGCAGCGCCTCCTGGTGACAAACGAGGGGAGTAAAAATGTTGCCATACAAACCACGTTCCCTTAAAGTAATGGTGCAAATACTGCGGAAACATATTGAACGCTTATGATCTAAGCGTTATTAAAGCGAAATATACACAAAAGCAATTCGCTAAAAATACAGGAGGGTTAAATCGATAGATTTATTTATTTAACAAAAACCACAGCTCTTTTATAACATAAATAGACTTAATTCTAAATAATACAATAGATACTAGTGTCCTCCAATACCAGTCTGTACATTCTCAGTGGGACGCCCTTTATATAAAAATAAATATTTTTTGTTTGTCCCGCATGCATACTTGTAATTCATCCGATGTCGATTAATCTATAGTAAGTGCATGCGGGTGTTAACGCGGACGAAGTCCCGCAAATAATAAAAACTCAAACTTTATCATACTTACTAATTCTCGGATTAAACTGATATCAGAGTGATAATAGCATTGTTGTTTTCCGACAGTTAGATATAAGAGAGCCAGTTCCTCAATGTTTGAGGTTTCCGGGTGAAGTGCGCTTCCACCTTCGGTCTAATAGTCACTTAATATCAGTTGATATGAAGGTTAAGTGCTTATCCGTAAGGCATAAAAAAAACTAACGAGCCTTACAGTAGTCGCATAATTATGATGTGTAACATAATATTTTAAGTTAACTTAAACTAAACTTAACTTAACTAACTTAACTTTTTTAAGTCACATATTGTGTCATCATTTTGATATGTCAAATGTCTTCTAATGAGGAATTACTTACTGCATTATCTTTATGATTTACGTATTTGTTAATCTTGTTTTTATTATCGATTTTAAATACGCGCTTCCGACACATGAGTACCTAAATATATATTTACGCATGTGCTTCCGACTCCGTATATTTTTTTCAAATCATAAAGAGAATGCAGTAAATACTCATTAGAAGACATGTCACACTGACACATCCTATCTGCCGCGCAATTTATGAACTCAGTTTACTCAGTAAAGAACATGTGAACAGTTTTGAGAAAATAGATCGTAATGTTAATCAATTATGCTAGGTTCCCGATGCGCAGTGGTTAACGCGCTCGGTCTGCGAGTGCTGAGGTTAAGCAACTTTCGCAAAGGCCGGTCATCGAATGGGTGACCAAAAATTTATCATCTAGAGCTCCTCCATGCTTCGGAAGGCACGTAAAGCCGTTGGTCCCGGCTGCATTAGCAGTCGTTAACCACCAATCCGCACTGGGCCCGCGTGGTGGTTTATGGCCCGTTCTCCCTATCCATCCATAGGGAAGGCTCGTGCCCTTGCAGTGGGGACGTATATGAGCTGGCGATGAGGTTCCCGATGAGCGCTTGAAAAACGGTAGGCGACTTTGGGGCCACGGAGCCACAATGACGTTTGTGGCGATGACAGTAAATATTAAGTACAAATATTTTGCAACCTTAATTTAATCTTTATGTTTAAGATTTAAGATTCACAGTAAGCTAAAGTTGTTGATGCTATCCAATGTTTTTCGAAATTTAAATGCATAGGTATGAGCAAACAGGACCATTTTCGAGATGCATTTTCGTTCCGAAACCTTTATCTAGTAGTGTCGTAAGTATTGTCCTGGTATAACATCGCCGCCCTCCCAGCCGTCTCTGTCCAGTTCTTTTTGAACAATCGGTCGTAACCGTGTGCCGAGGACATGATAATGCCCAATAAGTACAGACTACATTTGAGCTTCTGCGACCAATACAATGGGTCCTACCTAACTAGCCTAACTGCGTTATTGTTACTTTAACTATGTGTCGCAAATTGTCATGAAGATATGATTAAAGTGGTTAAATTGTAGTTAATCGATTGTGATGCAAAAAAAATAAATGTGCTTTTAAATTTCTTTCCTGAAAGCTATTAGGTAAGCTTTTTCCAGATCAAAGACGTCTTCGATATCATATTTTATCCTTACTATTATTATATACTTAAACAAATCTCAATTAGACTCGTATGTGCGAAAGTCTGTTTGTTCGTCCATCATTTATGTCTGAAGACAGGTTACGAGAAGGAAATTTTTAATTATTTTAAAAGTTTAATAAAGATTTATATATATATTTTAATGTAATATAGATTTATAATTTGTTTGACCTATCATTGAACAGGTCTACTCTAATTATCCTAATAGTAGTTTATGCAACTGTCATATAATGAAGGGTATTAAAACACGAGTGTGAGTTTATGAAACGAGCTCAGCGAGTTTCATAATAGTAACGAGTGTTTTAATACCCGTGTTATATGCAGTTGCATACACTACTTTATCTTCACTAATGCAATTAGTCAAACAACAAGAGTAAAAGCTGACAATAGTTTATTTATAATAATTGTTCAAATTTTGGATGGTACAATTTTGAAAGTTAATGTTAATTACCAACCAAACCAATCCATCCACCGTCCAATAACCAATGAGAGCGCAGCTGCGCGCGCAGGGCCAATCAGGAGCGAGCGCGCGCTATTCTTTTTTTATTCAATTGGCACAAGATCTTACCAAAGAGTTTTGTGTATGTAAGTTTAGTAGTTTCGACGAAGTTTTCACGTATAACCCAACTGTTTTCAAAAGCCAGCCTAATATCAAAATTTTATACAACTTGTATGAGGATTTTGACATAAGGCTCGCCAGGTTAATTGGTCGCGTTTTATTGATGTTATAATGAGATTTTACGATATCGATGTGGATATTATACCATCATGTGAAATTGCTTAAATTGAGTGTTTTGTTGTCTGCGCTATAACAGTAGTAATTATAAGTCAAGTATTGGAAACATAAGTAGAATGTTACAACATTAGTGTAGATAAACAATTTTAACAACATGAGCGTAGTACAAATTACATCTAATTTTGAATGCTAGCGATGTCGCGGCCGTAAAGTACTTACATACTCGTAGTAAAATACGCAAGTTCGCCAAAACTAAAGTCTAGCTAACTTTGCTGAAGTAAGTCAGTTTGAACTCTAGCCCGTTCCTAAAATATCTTTCATTTGACCTAGTCAAGCTAGGACTCACAAACTGGAGATAGTTCTAAGTTCGTTTGGATAATTACCACTATCTTATCTTGTTAGCGTCAGTACATTAGTGTCAGATTATGTTTCAACAGTTAGAGGGAAGATAGCCCGTTCCTCAGTAGTTTAATTAAATTTATAAGGAAAACTGAAAAGTTAATTAAAAAAAATAACTGTTTTTACAAAAACATTGCCCTTAGAAAGGAACGTATTAGCCTTATGGATTCTCTAGATATATACAATAGTAAATTAATGGAAAGTAGACAGATGTATGAGCGGGACACAAAGCAATTACAAACTGATATCCAACGGTTACATGAGTCACTTGATACAATGACCAAAAAATATTTAATTTCACAGAAACAGATTGAAGAACATATCCAATCAGCCACAGAGTTAGTTGATCTGTGTAAGTACAATGCTGATCGGTACAACTCATTAATTAATAATGAAATCAACCTAAGCAAAGAGTCTTTATCTGTGAACTCTAATATCCAGATGAACACACATAATTTGTCTGTTTTGGTTCCCAGTCCTACATCTTCACCTCAATCAATACATAAATCTAAGGTTATTAAATTAGTAAGAAACACAGTTATGTACTCTGATAAACTGGGTCAGAGCTTAGGGTTGCTTATGAATGGAAATGTTAACCATTCAATTACCAATATTTGTACCCCAGGTCAGTCTTTGAATGCTATAGTAAATAAAATATCACAGAACTCACTGAATAGTTCCACTAATGTTATTGTATTATGTGGTGACAGTTCACAAATTAAGAAACGTGACATTATAAATAATTTTAATATTTTACCTAAACTTCAATCGGATACAAATTGTAAGTTAATAATTAGCGCTTTTCCCTATTGTACAAATTTGACCTCGGAACAAAACAAGCGCATTTATGAACTAAATTTATTATTATTTAATTTGATTTGTCGTCATAGTGACACTATTTTATATTTTGACATTAATAAATTTATTAATAACTTTAGTTTTAACTACAGATACTATGTATCTTTCTAAGAATTGTAGGACCCAAATAGCTAAATAGATGTTATAACTAAGTCTTGTCATAATAACGTAATCATTAGTAGTTCTACTAATGCACCATTTATAACTAGTAATAAGGTAACAACCTCAGGTTGTTTAAACTGAGGTCTAAGACAAAAGCCAAGTCCACATTAATTAATATTATACATCAAAACATTCAGGGTTTGGCTGGCAAGGACTTAGAATTAGAATTATTTGCAAAAAGTCAGGCAATTCATATATTTTGTATAACTGAGCATTGGCTAAGAAGTCATGATACATCATTTCATGTAAACAATTTTCAACTAATAGCGAGCGCGTACGTACGAAGCACAGCCATACACGGCGGTTCTCTAATACTAGTAAGAAGTAATATTAAATACAAAAATCGCAACGATATCGTAAACCTTTCAGTGGAGCGTAACATTGAGCTATCGTGTGTGGAGTTCAAGAGTTTTGTAATAGTGTGTGTATACCGACCCCCTTCGGGCAATTTCGATGTTTTCGAATCAGTAATGGAGGACGTACTTAGAAAATTAAAATTAAAAAATAAATTTGTTTTAGTATGTGGAGATTTTAATATAAATATTCTAGAAATTAACTCAATGAGTGTTCGTCTTGTTGCGTTATTTAAATGCTTTAATCTAATAAATCTATTTCTCGAACCTACTAGAATAACTTCACATTCGGCCACTTGTCTTGATAATGTTTTTACAGACTATATTCCTGTTTTTAAGTCAGTATTTAATAATCTTACGTCTGACCATTGTGGTTTGAAGTTGACCTATGATTTTGATATCAAGGATGAGCCAAAAATAGTAAAATGTAAACCAGTAACAAAAAAACGAATGGAGTGTTTCAAAAATAGTATAGTATGTAAAATTGATGCGTTACCCTTTGTACATGATGATCCAGATGTACTATATAGTAATCTTTTTGATTTAATAAAAACAGAATACAATCAAGTTTTTACTTCTAAAACAATAAAAATTTCTCATAAACTTAAGTTCTGTGATTGGGCCACGACAGGCATATATAATAGTAGAAAAAAACTGTATGAGTTATATAATTTAAGACAATATAACCATACTTTTAGTTTTACAGAATATGTTAAGAATTATTCTAAAATGTTTAAAAAAGTGTGCATATTAGCAAAATCAAATTTCGTTAAAGACAAAATTAATAACTCTAACAATAAAATTAAAGCCACTTGGGATATTATAAACCGTGAAACAGGCAAATTTAAACCACGGGACAATACTTTCACTTTGAAAGTTCACAACACCCTTGTCAATTCGGATTTACAAATTGCAAATATTTTTGATGATTATTTTGTGAATATACCAGTGGTAACAACTTTAAATTTAGATTCATCACCAGAAGCTGCACAATCTTTACTCAAAAATTATGTACCTAAACCTAATCTATCTTTTCAATTTAAATACATTGATTCTTTGAATATTATAAAAACATTCAAATCACTTAAAATGAAAAACACTAGTGATTTGTGGGACATAAGTATTAAGGTAATTAAGAATATTATATATCCTATTGCACCCTATCTTGCAGACATTTTTAATTACTGTATCAATAAAGGTATCTTTCCAGATCTTATGAAATTTAGTAAGGTTATACCTTTGTTTAAATCAGGGAACAAAGAAGACCCTAGCAACTACAGGCCAATTTCAATATTACCAGCATTAAGTAAAATTTATGAAAAACTTATACTCGAACAATTAATGGCGTACTTTAACTCAAACAATCTTTTACATAAGAAACAATATGGTTTTACTAAGGGTCGTTCCACTACTGACGCTGGTGTTGCTTTAATAAAACATATATTCAATGCCTGGGAGGGGTCTCAGAACGCTCTTGGAGTTTTTTGTGACTTATCCAAGGCTTTCGATTGCGTTGAGCACCGGACTTTGGTGATGAAGTTACACTACTATGGTCTTAATGATTTTGCACTTAAATTAATAGAGTCGTATCTCAGTTCAAGGACACAAACTGTCGATATAAATGGAACTAAATCATCTGGTTCTCATGTAAAAATGGGAGTTCCGCAGGGGTCAATTCTTGGGCCCTTCCTATTTTTAATTTATATTAACGACTTGCCATTCTTTGTGGAGAACTTCTGTGAAATTGTTTTATTTGCAGATGATACTTCACTCATTTTTAATGTTACTAGGTATAAGAATAATTATGATGATGTAAACAATGCTCTCGCAGAAGTACTCAGTTGGTTTACTGTTAATAACCTACAGCTTAATGCAAAAAAAACAAAATGTATCAAATTCACATTACCTAATGTTAAAACTGAGCCAACCGATGTTAGAATAAACGGTGATAAATTAGATTTAGTAGATTCAACAGTTTTCTTGGGTATCACACTTGACTCAAAACTTCAATGGAATCCTCATATATCGAAATTGGCCGGCAAACTCAGTTCTGCTGCTTATGCCATCAGAAAAGTAAGACAACTGACAGACGTTGAAACTGCTAGAACAGTTTATTTTAGCTATTTTCATAGTGTCATGTCGTATGGCCTCTTACTGTGGGCTACAGCGGCTGACGTTAAAACTATATTTATTTTACAGAAACGAGCAATAAGAACCATCTATAGACTAGATTCCCGTACTACTCTAAGAACTATTTTTAAAGAAATTGGTGTTCTTACAGTTGCATCTCAGTTTATTTATAATTGCATAGTCTTTGTGCGTTGCAATGTCAACTCATTTACTAAACACGGTGACACACACAATTTCAATACTAGAAATAAGAAAAAACTTGTAATGCCACTATTCAGACTGCAAAAGGTTCTTGGCTCTTTCTTGGGGCAAGGTATACACTACTATAATAAAATACCTAGTACTGTACAAGATTTACCATTACATAAGTTTAAAAATCATGTAAAATCTTCTTTACTTAAGAAAGGTTATTATACAGTCAAAGAATATTTAGATGATATGGTTATAATAAAAAATCAGCATTTTGTTTTATTTGGATCAATCATTATACTTTAATATCTTAGCGCTGATATGATAGCCTTTATCAGCAGTGTCCTACAGTTTACAAACAATATTTATGTTGCGTTAAACAATTTATTAAATTCTTATTTAGAGTAGCTTGAGTGTGGCATGCTCTCTTTATTGTCTCTGCGGTGGTGGCATGTGCGTCGGGTCGTTACATTCCCTAAGATATGGTTGAGTGAAGCGATGGCTGATTCATATGTCATACTCGTGAACGGGTGCCTCCTGTGGAGGCAGGTCTGCTCTTGCTTACTTATCTTATTTTTATTATTATTATACTCGTATACTTTAACTTTGTTTTCTTAGATAATTTTTGACTTCTATTAGTACTGTATGACATTGTGAAAATTGAAATTGGTAGTTACCTGATGTAATTTTTGCAAACTTATTATTATTATTATTTTTTTTTGTTTTGTATTATTTTTGGGTGTTGTGATTGTCCTTTTTTTGTGTGTTTGTTTGTGATGGAAAGTGTCCTTTTATGATAGGGCATTTTCCAATATTTTTGACGCTGTAAGGGAGAAAAGAGCTGGACACTTGCTGAGTTTCTTGCCGGTTCTTCTCAGTACAAGTTCTCCCGCCCAGAGTAGACTTACGAACCGATGGCATAATGACGTTCATAAGAGCTATTTGTAGCCTAAACTGAATAAATGATTTTGAATTTTGAATTTTTTGAATTTTGTTTGCGATCCTGGGTGAAGTTTACTTCCACCTATGTCCTTATCATCACATAATGTCAGATGTTCTAGATAGAGGCAAGTGAATCTAATTGAAAATAATATTGCCATGTTTTTATATTTAAAACTAGATGACCCGGTGAACTTCGTATCACCTATATTATATATTTTTTTCTTTTAGTTTTCTTATGTACAAACCTTGTCCTGACAATAACAAACACACAAAAAAAGAATTATCCAATTTTGTGCAGTCGATCGGAAGTTATGCGAGTACATACATTTCAGTGCTTCATTTTTATTTAAATAGTTAATAATGTTATCTTTTATCACATACTAACAAATTGACACAAAACAGAGCATCAAATAGGAGGCTACAAGCAATCTTTCTATCTGGGGTTATACAATAGTAGAAAGAAGATAAAACTAGGTGCAAGAATGCAGATTTAAATGTGTGCGTGCACAAATTTATATATTGCTGAATTGTCATCATCATAATCATTATCTCAAATGATATAGACGTACACTGCTGGACATAAGCTTCCTTCAAGGATATCCACAAAGATTCTTTTTTTTTTGGAGAGTGTTTGCTGAAGGCCTTAAGCGGCATTTCCAGCGTGACCGGCCTTTTTTGGGGACGGCGAGTGTAAAATGGAGGGTGCCCAAATGAAAGCGAGGTAGCAATTTTAGATGTTTACTTATCGGAAGCCAGTGAGAAGTGAGGTCTCTTCATACAAAGGTTTTGTATTTATGCTAAATTTACACACTATATTAAGACGTCAGCGCCATCTGTGATTTCGTTAAACAAGCCATCTAGGTTGATGTCATTACAACCGTCCAGATGGCGCTGGGTGTAACAGCGAGAAACTTAAAAGGTTTCTCAAGCCTTAACTCCGTCAGAGGGTTTTGTAAAGGAGGATGAAATCACTCAAGGGTGTTCCCTTTTCCTATTAGATTCTCGGAGGATGTTCTGTGCTTCTGCATCCAAATTGTCTGAATGACGAAATGCTGTCAACGCCATTGTTTTAGCGTAGTCTATTTTTAAACAAGGGGTGACACGACCCGTCAACGAGGCCGGGAGATTAAGGCCGACAATGACGTGACGCAGGCCGCCCGCCGCCCGCCGTCGTCTGGCGCGGTCTTAATGAAATACGATAAATACCGACGTGGACACTTTCCACAGTTTGACCCGTTCAATGACACAATGACCCCTCATGGAGATCCGTGGGGGAGGCCTTTGTTTAGCAGTGGACGTCTTTTGGCTGAGATGATGATGATTATGATGAATGACACAATTTGAGTGTCTCCAATTAAAATGTAGGTTCTTTTGTTTTTCCTAATTTTGATAAGTAGTTAGTTAGGTACCTTTTTGGGTTCAGTAGTCAACAAGGAACCCTTATAGTTTCGCTATGTCCGTCTGTCTGTCTGTCTGTCTGTCTGTCTGTCTGTCTGTCCCCAGCCTAGCTCATAGACTCTTAATCACATATTAATCACGCCGACAAAGTGGTGAAGTAAAATATTGAAAATATTTTTTTTAGGTTAGATCCCCACTTCACGTGTAGGAGACTACACGTGAAGTGGACATCTTTGATTTGCTTGCAAATGACGTCACGACATCACGTGACCAATCCCGTGCGTTTTCGATCACGTGGTCAATCATAAAAATTAATTATTTTATAAATGATTTTTTATAAAAATTATACTTATTTTAAAATTATGTGCTGGATAAATTGGTTCAAAAAATGTTTACTGTTAAGTTAACAACAGTTTGATCTATATTTTCATTGTAGTCAAATACCCTATTATATCGGGTTGATTCGGCGATCCAACGATGTAGATTTTTTTCCCTCTAAGTATAATATAAGAAACAATTGATCACCATCAGCCACGGTGGCCGAGTGGTTGCAAAATCCCTAAGGTCCCGGGTTCAATTCCCAGGTCGGACAAAGTGTGTTTCGTATTTTTCAATGTATAGCCCGGGTTTGTGATCCCCAACCCGCCCCCCAACCGCCTCTCGCTTTCGATCGCCTTGAAGGCGAGGCCCTCGCCTCGCTTTCTAATATAATATCGAAATATAATATCGAATAATATCGAAAGCTATAGCCTAGCTTTCGATATTGCTTTCATATTGCTTTCGAAATGACAAGATGACGCCTCCTCCTCGCCTCGCCTTCAAAGCGATCGAAAGCGAGAGAGTTAGGCGGGCGACCCCCCGCTTTTGGCAAGGGTGGTGATTAAGAAATTACCCACCAATTGTAGTGACCTGATTTCAATGAAATGTTTTTGTTTATATAATTTTTAACGCAAATTTTGTTGCGAACAATTGGGAGAGCATCTGACCCGGTATGTCAGAAGAGTGCAGGTTCAAATCCTGCTCGTGAAAATTTTTTCAACACTTGTGTTTTTGTAATTTGTTCGCAACAAAATTTGCGTTAAAAATTATATACTTAAACAAAAACATTTTATAAATAGCTTGCTTATTTCTTAACTGATCTTTAATATTTGTAAAAATATTATGATCGGATGTTAATGACGGTAGTTGTTGACATTGAATGGGCGCCTTTAGCTTTCAAAGTAAAAATAAATAGTGTTGAATAATTTCGGCGGGCTGATCCCTATTGAGCTATCGTGATTCTAACGAACGAGCACCTGATCCGGTATGTCAGAAGGGTGCAGGTTCAAATCCTGCTCATGGAAATTTTTTCAACATTTGTGTTTTTGATTTCAATGATAAAGGCCTTTTCACTTCAGTAGCTCAAACATGTAGGTTTTGCTGCCTGAAATCAGTGAGCAAAATGCGATTTTGCTCACTGAGTGAGACAAAGTAACTTTTTAATAATTTTTTTCAGAAAGTCGCGAATTTCTTATTCAGCCTTGGGTTAATCATACAATTCGAAACATTCACACTCTATCTCTTTCCCGCCATTAGAAAGAGAGAGAGAGAGACAAAGACCAGCCCTTTCGAAGTTCCAATTTTGAATTCGACCTCAAAGACAAACACGTTCGGAATCTCGTACTAACTAAAGAAATTTTGCAAAAAGATAATTGTCTTTTAATGTAATTTATTGAATGTTTAACTTATTGTTGTATTCAAACGAAAATAAGTATATACTGCAAATAAAACTGATATTTAACCTGTAAATATTTATTTCTAGTTTCAATAATATTACGTAATATATTTTATACCATTCCCACTCTAAAAAGCGTATTTTATTCACTGAAAACAGTGAATAAAAAGCCCTTTTAATCACTGTTTTGGTGTTTGAATTTAGAACACACCAATATACTCGACCTTCATCTCAATACTATATGCATAACCTCCTTGCGCAAAATATACTCGATAACATGCAAAAACTGTTCGACATACAAACTCCTTGCTTGAGTTTAGAACAGTTTTGTGTTTTTCTTTGCTGTCATTAGTATCCAGAGCCATGAAAATATTATTAATTCTTCTTTTTTCTTCATTAAATGTCTATTTTCGCTTAAATCTTTCTTTTTCTCGTAGTCATGGTATAAAGTATAGTATGTAACTCTTAAATAAAGGACGGATTTATATCGAAGGCCATGAATCACTCGCTTCGCTCAGGATTCTAAGACTTGAATCACTCGCTACGCTCGTGATTCAATCATCATGTACCACTCCCTACGGTCGTGATTCACTCGATAGAATCCTTTACTTGCTTGTGATTCATCTATGGCCCTCGCATTAAATCCGTCTTTTATTCACTAGTTGCATAATATACTATTTCACTTCAGTAGCTCAAACATGTAGGTTTTGCTGCCTGAAATCAGTGAGCAAAATGCGATTTTGCTCACTGAGTGAGACCAAGTAACTTTTTAATTTTTTTTTCAGAGAGCCGCGAATATCTTATTCATATTATATATTCTATCTCATTCCCGCCATTAGAAAGAGAGAGAGAGACAAAGACCAGCCCTTTCGAAGTTCCAATTTTGAATTCGGCCTCAAAGACAAACACGTTCGGAATCTCGTACTAACTAAAGAAATTTTGCAAAAAGATAATCATGTCTTTTAATGTAATTTATTGTATGTTTAACTTATTGTTGTATTTAAACAAAAATAAGTATTTACTGCAAATAAAACTGATATTTAACCTGTAAATATTTATTATACTACACCTGCTTGGAAAGTACCTTGTTACTTTATCAAATTTACGGTAGAAAGTACGTCATTGCATATCGAACAAATATGCGGGGAGAAAACGCAAAAACCACGTAAGAAATGGATTTTCATACACTTTTCTCTCCCGCTCAGATGCGTTTTCTCCCCGCATATTTGTTCGATATGCAATGACGTACTTTCTACCGTAAATTTGATAAAATATCAGGTGTAGTATAAAGCACTATGTATCACTCGAGAGAAACTGCGATTCCCGATCTCGGGTGTTTTAAAGCCCTCGCCTACGGCTCGGGCTTCAAACGACACCCTCGACGGTAATCGGTCACTTTCTCCTCTCGGTGAACAATGTACTATTTCTAGTTTCAATAATGTTACGTAATATATTTTATACTACACCTGCTTGGAAAGTACCTTGATACTTTATCAAATTTACGGTAGAAAGTACGTCATTGCATATCGAACAAATATGCGGGGAGAAAACGCAAAAACCACGTAAGAAATGGATTTTCATACACTTTTCTCTCCCGCTCAGATGCGTTTTCTCCCCGCATATTTGTTCGATATGCAATGACGTACTTTCTACCGTAAATTTGATAAAGTATCAGGTGTAGTACAAAGCACTATGTATCACTCGAGAGAAACTGCGATTCCCGATCTCGGGTGTTTTAAAGCCCTCGCCTACGGCTCGGGCTTCAAACGACACCCTCGACGGTAATCGGTCACTTTCTCCTCTCGGTGAACAATGTACTATTGTCTCCTAAAGTGTTCTCGCTGCTGAAGTGAAAAGTTATGTGTGTTACACGAGAGCAAAGTTTTTTGCATCTCGTGCCTTTGAATCCCTCGCCACACTCAGGATTCAAATTTAGAATCACTCGCTACGCTCGTGATTCAATCGTTGAATCCTTCGCTTGCTCAGGATTCAAAATCAGCACTCGCAGCAAAAAACGACTTTGCTCTCTTGTTGCACAAATAACTATTATCTACTAAAGTGTTCTCGCTGCTGAAGTGAAAAATTATGTGTGTTACACGAGAGCAAAGTTTTTTGCATCTCGTGCCTTTAAATCCCTCGCCACACTCAGGATTCAACTTTAGAATCACTCGCTACGCTCGTGATTCAATTATTGAATCCCTCGCTTGCTCAGGATTCAAAATTAGCACTCGCAACAAAAATCGACTTTGCTCTCTTGTTGCACAAATAACTATTGCCCAGCAGTGGGACAGTCACAAGCCTTTTCACGTCCCAGCAGGCTCAGACCTTCCAACATGAAGAATGTGGGAACATTGCCTAACTCAGAAAACATCGCGAAAGTGTTATAAAGGCTATATATAGTGTCAGTTAATTGTTTTACCAGCAATCACTGTCCGTACGAGCTAATAATCTACAGCTTCATGGCTAATAGTATTAGCGGAGTCTGACAGACAGTGGCTGTCAGCGGGCATACGAGATTAAATTGTGACAGACTGACACGACACCAAGTCCGACTAGCTATGATACATTGAGCGCAGTGCGCGAATTGTGCGTGTAATGTTTGATGAGAGGAACTCTGTAAATAAATTATTACTTTTATTTTTAAGTGTTAATTGCTAAATATTTATATAAATCTGCATGTCCATCGGTTGCAAATACCTTTGGATAGATGGCACTAATGTCGCTCTAAAGCATTTCAAAAATCAAAAAGGCAGTGACAAAATTCAGCGCTTATCCTTCCCGGTAGCATAATGGTCAGTGCAGCTGCCCGGATTGCAGAAGACCCAGGTTCGATTCCTGGCTGGGTCGGGTGGGCGTTTAATTTTTTTCACTGTATTAAAATACAGTGAAAAAAATTTTAATCTGTAATAAAATTAAACAGTGACATAGTTAAAAAATGAACTTAAAGCCAGATATATGTAATTTATTTCTCAACATTTGATCGGTGTACAAAGAAACTACTCGTAAGTATATGTATTGGTACGAGATATACTTAGATTGATTGATTGATTATTAAGTTCGTCACAGTAACCCAGTAGTGTTCGATACTAGTTTTTGCCGCCAAAATATGAACCACTTCATTGAAATTTTACTGTATTTTTAATTATTAAGGGGAGCAGCGCGGAATTTCGAAAATTTACGTGTTTTTAAGTCACTGGTGCTAGGCGCTGAATAGGTCATATACATTAAAAGGACTAGTGTAGGTTAGCTTGATCCTTTCACAAGGTCATGGTTGTCTTGGAATTTGAAACAAATACCCAAAAATTGCATAAACAATACGTAAAAGTAATGATATCTAAAAACTTATTTCTTCAGAAACTTTGTAAATATAGCACAAATGAAACAATGATCCGACACAAAATGTTTGTATTCATATTCCGCAGGCCACTGTTGTCTTATTTTTCAATTAAAAAAAATGAATATGAAAATATAAAGACTTTTATTATTTTTTACCCAAACGCCTATGATTTAACGAAAGTAAACATTGCTCTAATTAAATCACCAGCCTACTCTGTACAGATATTAGTGTGCATGCGGATTCGTAGTCGTGCGCCGTTGTCACACCACTGCCACGCGCCGCTCGCTCGCTATCATAAAGAAACTTGAAACTCGCAGTTTTGCGTCTGCGCTGCACCCCTTTAAAGGAAAAAAGTCACCTCTGGTTCCTGTTGAATACTGATGCCACAACCCTATATCGATCTATAGTATGTGTATGGGTAATGTGTATGTGTAGTGTAGAGTGTCTGAATGTGTAGAGGCATTGGAAGAAGATCTGTCTACATATTATCTTGCTCTATCTTTTTCCCCATTTTAGACACAAATTTAGCAGATAGATCTCCTTTTGCTAACTAAGGAACATTTGCTACTTAACTTATCTTACTACACGGAGTTTCGAGCACAAACGACTTGTCAGCAGTGCCAACAATGCGGTGTGCGTTGAAGGCTGTGTGTTGGTACTCATAAATGTAGTTTGCAGGAAACTTCCTGATGGAATTTTAATGCGCTTCGCGAGTGCTACATTAGCGCTGCAAAATTATGTATTAAAGACCCTTCTTAAACTACATAACACATTTTGAAGGTTTTGCTCTCTTTTTATTACGGTGAAAGCACTTTAAAAAAATACAAAAAAGACTGTAAAAATTTGTTAGTTATTTAAAACGTGTGTGTTAAGCGTGTGTGTTAAGTGTGTGTTAAGCGTTGTGTTTTACGCCGCCAAGTTTGTTAATTTAATTTGTATTATTGCTACTTCAAACAGTTCGTGGGTACGATAAATAAGACAATTTACGGTGTTATCTAATCGGGCAGTCTGTCAAACTGTCAGTAGCTATCAGGAGTCGCTTCAAGCCAAAGCTGACCAGCTGCGTAGAGATAGCGTTGTACCGGCACCTTAAACAGTAACTTAAACTAACTGCAAACGTCGTAGCTATTTACGAAATAAACAATAATCATGAACCATCAATCAATTTGGCACATAAGTAGACAAAATAAAATGAAATTGCTTTACCATCTTACCTAAAAGTGAATGTTGCTTGCATATCATAAAACAACAAGCTCTATTTTTGCTTATAGTGACAGATACGTTATCTATTAATTCATCATTGACAATTAGCCTTAGCGAAGTTTTATTGTAATGGAAGTTTTTTGTGATAAAGCTATTTTATGGTCGACTCACGACATCAGATAGGTCTTAAACAGTCATCTAGAAGATTGAGTAATTGGAGAGGCCCCCCGATCCTCAAAATGCACATTCACATCGTACACTAAACATGCACACTCGCATAAGCGGTGCGTGAGGTAAATATCCACCAATAGGAGAACTCCATTTTATCCTGCAAGGACAATGAAGGAATCCTATTGGTGGATTTTTACCTCGCACACCGTTTAGCCTAAGACATCGTAAAAAAGTACGAAGACCCGGTTCACACGCGCTTTATACCAACAACAGAACCGACATGTACCTAGGAGCTTCTTTCCACCCCCACGACCCGGTGAATCCGAGCCGAGGTCCTAGCCTTTACAGGCGCCCTCGGGTTGTTTCGCTTCCGATCTGATACGAACTCCTCAGAGAATCTAGTAGAGAATGGGGACACGCTTGCGTGATGCCATTCCCTCTAGAAAATCTCAGACGGTGTTTCGTTCACACGACTTGAGGAACCCTTTAAGTTTCTCGCCGCCTTCTTAAAAAGCTCGGTGACGATGAAAATGCCATCTGAGGCAATTAGCATAGTCTCTCCAAAAAAATTGAGAGATTAGGGACAAAAGGCTGTTCCTACGAGTTGAGAAACGTTTTACCAAAACTGGCATGAGAAGGAATGATTAAACGTTAATTGTTACACATGGAGAATAGTGAGATAATGTTGACAATAGCCACGGAGGGTAGTTTCCCTTCATTTGTTCAGTTGAACGATTTTTATTCCCCAAAGTAGAGCGCGAACGCAAACATCAGAAGCGCACAAAAAAATGTAAGCGAAGAGAAATCCTTTACAGCGAACTTCTAAAACGAATTCGTATTTTGTTAAAGCCGTTTTCTGTTTCGGTACGTCTTCCCGAGGCGTCTTGTTGTGTCTTTGCGTAAAAGCGCGACCTCTTTTATAAGCTTTCAGCGATTTGGGATGTGTTAGTAAACTTTCTTAGGAATCTGTCAATTGTTTCCTTTTGTTGTACTTTAAATATCTTCTACCATACAGACCGCTGCATCTCTTGATTTCGCCATCGCACGCTATCTGTCAGAACGTACAATTACTTTTATATAAATAAAATTTAAAAAAATATATCTTTTACCATGCCAATCGCTGCCACAGATATGGTATCTTGACTTGTTCAACGCCTGCTGTGTACCGAAACTTAAAATATCTTAAATATCTTCTACTACCCTACCAACCGCACTATCTCTTGATTTGTTCAACACACGCTATCTGCCAATTGTACAATACTTTAAGTAACTAAATACCAACCACACCATCACTTGACCTATCTAATGCTTGCTGTTTTCTAAAACATACAAGCAAATACCTTACGTTTACCTCTAGATCAGTGGTTCCCAACCTTTCCCAGACCTAGGACCCTTTTCCTAATGTTTTTGTTAGCAGGGACCACATAAACTGTACTTAAAAAGAAAGTTTAATCTTTATTCAAAACTTATGTACCTAGCGTAAATTCAGTAGTGACAGTTTATCTTCACACACTTAATGCTACCAAAAATACTGATGCGAAACATTCAGCGCCTAGTGGTACTTCTCTAGGAACGTCATGTCATATTGTTCCATCCCGGGACTTAGCAAATACATAGCAAAGCGAAGGTGACAATGTAGGAATTAAAAAAAACAACTGTACTGCCTTTTTAATAATTGTTCAGTCGATTTAATTATGTTCTGTCCCGCGGACATTACCGACGCTCTCACGGACCATCCGTGGTCCGCGGACCACCAGTTGGGAACCACTGTTCTAGATGTTAGACTTGAGACTTACATAAATCAATTTGGTACCCTACCTAAGAAACATCTATTAGATTATTATGTTGTTATAGTGGCAGAGAGTAGCAGGGACAATTTACTTATAAGTGTTGAAATATCATTTATATGTATTACTTTATTATGAGACTCTGTTCCCTCAATAAAACTTGTATGTAGCTTTGATTATACGAGTATCTTTTTAATATTGAATCACAAAATTTTCAATTTCTATAAAATATCTTCACCATCTCTTGACTTGGCCCACGCCCGCCGCCTGCCAGAACACTTCCTCGGCAAAAGTAATCAGCGTCTTCGTGCCCACTTCATCGGGCTCGTGACGCCACGCCGCGTGAAAATCAAAAGCCACCCCCATTTGCATAACTCACGGCCAAATTAAAATTTCAGAACTATTGTCTGCTGCGAACAATGACACCTTCCTTGTGGTGTGGCATTCTTCATTTCGCGCTCTGATAACTATCTATCTGCGGCGTCTTCGAATTGGTACGGTAAAGGTTATTTGGAAATGGTGACGATGAAATTCTTGTTTTGTGAAAATATTTGTAAGATTCATATTTTTCAATAGATATTTTACACCTTTTCTATTTGTTAAACCCTCGCGCGCCATATGTACATACGGTCGTACGTAAGGTGACCCACTAATTATACCTACAGCGCGGGATGGGGATATCGTAACTGATTGAAAAAAGGAAATTTCTCTGCGGCCTAGACTGGAACTAGAGCTCTATGGTTCGATTTAAGAAAACGGAGCCCTATTATTTTGTACTCGCAGCTTGCAGTACATAATGAGGTCTGTTTAGTAGGGATTATTTTATTGGTAGGGCGAATGACTTAGAAAAAAGTGGTAGGTACCACCTTTATCTGTAGCCCTAGCAATAATATGACAGCTTTGATTGTTCTGTAAAGGAAAAAAATACCATACTGTACTGACCTCTGACCAGTTCTTCGTTAGTCCTCAAATTGTATTTCTGGCATCCATCCTAGATCATCTTCGATGAGAAAAAGGCCAAGTTTCTTTAAATCGTGAAATGAGAAATTATTAGTTATTAAGATTTTAACCAATAAGAATCACGGCGCGTACAAAGTTTTTGAAATTCAATTTTCAGTACAAGTTATTTAATGTACTCTCAAACCGCCAGTTTCAAGTTCTACCTTTAGTTGAGAAATTGAGATTTCGTTCACCCTTTCCTATAAAGTTCTTATAGCGAGTCGGAAACTTCTGAATTAAAGCTTCACTCCGCAACTCGACCTATTACCGGTTCCAAGATTTATCTCTCTTCTTTGTTCAGACGATGAAAATGGCATTAAAGATTTAAACATGGTGATTAAATAGGTTTAATGTGATGAAAGAAAATTACGAGCATAGGCCTCTACTCAGAAGTGGAGGAATTCGAGATCTGGAGGAGTAAGATGATGATGATGATGATGTATGGGATAATATGTATTTGGTCAATAAATGTTATATACTTAATTTTGGTACTTAAGGCCTATATGCCGAAAACACGTCCGTACAACTAGACCGAAATGTCGGTCAGGTATAATGGTTTACATGGAATACATAGACTAAGTAGTATATTGCGTTGAACTCCATTAAAAACTTTGTTCTAAATGGAACACAAAAGTGTGTATGTGTGGTTGAATATGATCATCTATGATGTTTATCTGAAAATATGTATGCTATAGTTGAAGTAAAGGCGAAAATAAACGCCTTCACTGTTTCTTGTCGGTTCTCCTCAGTACAAGGTTACTTCCACGAGAGCTCAAATAGTATCCTAAAATGAACTTTGTAATAAGATGACTGACTCAGCAGACAGCGTGGATTAATGCGCTGGTAAGCAGCCAAGGAAAATATAATTTTGCACTGTTTGTTTGGATTCGAGGCCATTGAATGAATTGAACACGTTGGAAAAGTTGTATAATAAATTCAACGAGCACATTTTCAGTTTTCACGCTAATAAAATTCATAAATTTTACGCAAATTTTCTCTGGGAACTAATTCTAATTCCGAAAAATGTAGACAACACCCGCTGCTCGTTGAAATTTTGTCAAAACTTTTACCAAATATATTTTTTGTGGCGTCGTCGTTGTCCTTACTTCTAAAGCTGTGCTGTTTCTTGAGTCCATTCTTTTCCACCGCTACAAAAAGTAATAATTAGATGTTGATGAATGTTTAATAATGTTTTGACGATCCAAAAATGAACTTGAATCAAGAAATTTTCATTTCAACTTAGTCCAAAAGTATAGAATCCAATAAGAACCTTATTCTCCTTCGTCCACAGGCTATTTCGGCAAGTACCTGAACAAGTACAACGGCTCGTACATCCCACCGGGCTGGCGCGAGTGGGGCGGACTCATCATGAACTCCAAGTACTACAACTACAGCGTCAACATGAACGGCAAGAGGATCAAGCACGGTGATGACTACCACAAGGTATGTTGGAACTTATCTTGCGTAACACCCAATCATTTCAATGACATCTTCATTAGAAGAACCATTCAGCCTACGTTTTTGGAAATGGAGAAAATTGTGGAGTTTGTTATCTCAGTGGCTTGTAATCCTTTCGGGTGACCAAAATAAAAGAGCCGTAGCTCCTCTGTGTTTCGAAAACCACGTAAAGCTGTTGGTCGATTTCTCCGTGCTTCGAAGAGCGTATTCAGTCGTTAGGTCTTATTAGGTTAGAACTTATTAAACCCCGTTGGGCCAGTATGAGTAATTATTGACCGATATGCACCATGTTCTTATAATTCATGTCAGAAGACATGACGAAGAAGTAGTTTCGTAGTGGCACTAGTCTACGAAAGATTAAACCTGGTGCTTGACACAGTTTCGTTGCCAAAAAATAATACAGAATTTCATACTGGATGTAAACTAGAAAGCAGGTGGTCTGTCTCAATTGTCGCTAAAGTCACACATCTTTCTAATGATCTCTCAGATCCTAACCGGGCGTTAACACCCGGAGCGAAATTAAGGAAACTAGTGTTGATAACTGGTTCCTGTCGAACACTCAGTGTTCTGATGGCACTACCCTACATTGATGTTTATTATTTGCAGGACTATTACCCAGACCTGATAGCGAACGACTCGATAGCGTTCCTGCGCGCGTCCAAGCGTCGTTTCGCGAGGAAGCCAGTGCTGCTGGTGATGTCCTTCCCGGCACCGCACGGACCCGAGGACTCGGCACCACAGTACTCGCACCTGTTCTTCAACGTCACCACCCACCAGTGAGTACCTGCAACTTTCTTATACGTATCAACGCTCTGAGAACAAAATATATCACATCACTACCAGGTACTAACCAGGTTTAACGTAGGTGATCTAAGTGGAATAGTTTAGGGGATATTCGACTGGTTGATCTAGGTGGTAGCAAGCTGGGACATACGACATTGTCAACATCGAAGTTTAAGCTTTGAAATACAATCGCTTTTTTTTTGTTCTGGAGGAAATGCTTAAGGCTGTATACTCGCGGGCCTGGGGCAATGGTCAGTTTTGTGAGGTTTTCTCTCCCGCCCAATAGCGAAGAGTTCGACAAGGTACAAGGTATACCCATGAATACCTGCAGTACTTACTGTCCAACCACTATCACGGGGGCAATGTTGGCAGGCACCGAGTACCACTCCGTAGTGGACCGCCGAAGGGCTGGAGAGGGGGTACGACCGGTATAGTTGAGCTATTTATGTATGTTTTTGTTTTGTTTATATATTTTTACCGCAAATTTTGTTGCGAAACAAATTACAAAAACAGAAATGTTAAAAAAATTAAATGAATTTTTTAACATTTGTGTATTTATGTATGATTCAAAGATATCACAGTAAAGATACTTAAAACTTAATTAAGTAGGTGGTTGGATGGTTGAACACTACGACGCGGGTGAAAGCTTGTAAGAAATAAACACGAAAGGAACAAAAAAATCGATAATTATCACAGATATAATATAAAGTAGTTAAACAAATAAATAGGTAATAAACGAATAAATTTGTACTTTACATTTTCTAGCAAATTATCAGACATTCTTAGAAATTAACATCATTCCTTTTTACGATAACATGTTTTCAGTAGGTACTACTTCTAAAAATAGCTATAACAAGTTGCGGTATCACTAACCTCATTCTTGTGCAAAATGAAAGGTCACTCTCTCAATCAATAAGCTTCTTACAATCTAATTTCGTCGACAAGGGTTACTTGTCCTTAAAGACCGATGCGTACATAAAAAGATAAAAGTGTTTTCTGTTTAATTGTAAGTAATATAATAAGATATATAAATATGTAGAACTTAGGTTTTGAACACTTAGATTTACAGTGTGTTAACTAGTAATTTTTTAGAAACTTAGAATAAAGCATTTATCTATACTAATTATATAAAGAGGAAACCTTTGTATTTTTGTATGTATGTATGTATGTTTGCAACGAATAAACTCAAAAACTACTAGACCAATTTAAAAAAAAATTTCACCATTAGAATGCTACATTAGCGCTAAATAACATAGGCTATATTAAAAAAGAATATTAAATAAAATACTAAAAACGACAATTTAATTTTCCAATATAAAATGATTTGTTTGTTTTGTTGTCATGGAAACCATTGATATATATTTAACTCAATGATGGAAACTGTCAAAGCGGTACGAAGTCCGCCGGGTCAGCTAGTAAATAATAAAGTAGCGACTACAGAGTTTTGTATTGCTGCTTGCTGCTTGTATTGCTGGGATTTTCGCGATAGATGGCTGCGTTACTAATAGTGGTAAAATAATTAATACTTAAAAATGCTACTGAAAAGCTTATAATATCATCATCATCATCAGCCTATACTAGTCCACTGCTGGACATAGGCCTCTCCAAGTGCAGGCCAATGAGTACCATCATCCGCAGCTACTCTCATCATCCAGCTCAGCTTATAATAAACCTACGTATAAATATATTGTCGGTGAGCGAGACCGCGTAAAAGCAGTTTGTAAAAACCGCGTAACTATCAAAGTGCCTAGTGTGAGTTTTGTTTACTATCCGTATTCATTCGATTACGTTTACAAAAACGAAAATTAGTATGGCATTGAAGCAGCGCCTCCTAGCGACATACGAGGGGAGTTACAATTTTGCCATACAAATTCTCGTTTTCGTTAACGTGATCGAATGGCGAATGAAGAGGGGGTACAAGAGCACCCCCTACCGTCGATATTTCCCTTATTTTTAACTTGTCGTAAACTTAATTAATGACGCATTTTAATGTTTTATTTCAAAAACAGTTAAATTATTAATAAAATAATTCTAACAATGATTAAGTAAGAGCCCTATATTGTTTTCAATAATTTCATAATATGTAGTTGAGATTTATGAAATAACTGCTTTGTTAACAGTACTGAAATTTAGGTACTGTGTAATAGCCGTAACATTTAACATGTTATGACTTTAATTCTTATGCACTCCATTCAAAATGCAACAAAATTGCGGTCCAGACTTCACATAACTCATCAAGCAAAATTGTGTGTGCTTTTTCTCCATGATATTTAGAAAGTAGGTCTACTAAGCCTGAAAATATTTGTCTAACAGACATGTGCTTTCAGACACGTTTCATTTTGAAACTGAAATACGGCAAACATATTATTTTAAATTAGTTGCTTCAGACTGCTACATTTGTTTTAAATAAGAATGAACGACCGACGACATTCAGATAAACCATCGCTAGTTAACGGGTTTTTGACATTAATAGTAAAAGTTATAAATAAAAGAAAATCATTTCTAATAAACTTGTTTCAGTTATGATTATCAAGTGATACATATTTTTAGATTCAATATAAATAAAGCGTGGTGAAATCATTTTAGATCATCATCATCAGACATTTCAAACTTATAATAAATAAGTCTTTTGATAATGATAATAAGTTTCTTAAATAAAGTTTCTCAAATTGCTATTGTTCCATTGCCAAAGTTCTCATTTATGAAAGATGAGTAGCTAGTTGCTATCTGTTCATAAACAAAAATCTTATATACATATTATTAAAAATAATATTTTATAAACTCTGAAATTTTGAGTCATCATCATCATCATAAGCTCATTTTCATTTTCCCACTGCTGCGGCACGAGCCTTCCCCATGGATGGATAGGGAGACCGGGCCATAAACCAATAAAATAAAGAAAGTAGAAAATAAACTACTTAGACTAGTAAATTTTGAGTAACATTTGCAAAAATGCATTTGTCTGGCTATTACCAAATTGTTTCTTTATGAACTATGAGTAAACAAACGTGACAAACGAAAGTTGGTATACTCTGGCCATTACCGAAATTCTTATTTTAATGATTTACGAGTAACAAGTGACAAACGCAAGTCAAGTGGCGCGGGCTTAATTAGTAAGTCAAAACGGGACCGTCGTTACTCACAAACTCGCCACGCACATAAAAGTCAGCAATAAAACTCGATTTAATGAGCGAAGAATATCAGGGAAAAGCGCCACGGCGAGCCTGGGCACCCAAAAGCGGGTGCTCGGGATAAAGTGTGGCGCGGTAGGGGAAATAAGTTTTCTCTTTTATTGCACTATTGAAAAGGGGACGAAGTAAAAATGTGGTGAACACAGCTCGTTGCTGAAGCGGCTGGCGCTTTCGGAGTTTATTCACCATACGACCGATATGTTTTTGTGACTTTACTTGAGTTTGGTACCCTGTTCAGTTTTCTTTGGGGAACCGTAGAAAGAGATGTGTCCGTTAGCGTGGTACCTCTAGAAATATTTAATGGGAAAATCACAAGAAATTTGAAAATCATGTTTACTACCCCTTTAACCCTAGAAGCCCAATCTACGTCGTTTTGACGTACACTCTGGCGCATATTCGCTGTTTCTTTCACACGCCTATCTAGATCGCCGCGACTATTCGAACCAACTCTGTGGTCGCCGAGAGCTAACAGGAGACACCTGTGTTGCTTCGGTAAGTGTCGCCATTTTGTAGTAATCGCGATGTTGCACGTCGTTATTACGTATGTTTGGGCTTTGTGTAACTTTTGCCGTTTTTAATCGTTTTTCTTGTAAGATGTTTTTATAGGATTAACCGTTTTGTTTTATTTACTTTTAAGACTATTACTTATTTTTAGGTATTGTAGGTAAGATGGCCTTCTCTAGACAACTGAATTTGCAAGAAATTACAGCCATTTTAGAAAATGATGATGAGTTATTAGCCTCCTCTTTGTTTTGTTTCGATGGCCCATTGCCGTTAGTATCCTTTAAACCCAAAGCGTCCAAGATGATATTCTTATTATCATCATGTGATGAAAATTCTGCGATCAATCAAAGTTATGGAAAGTCAGACATGATATTATTTTATAATTAACCCAAAGGTGGTGTCGATTCTTTTGACCAAATATTTTCTTCCTTGTACTCTAATAGGAAAACAAATAGGTGGCCAATAGCGGTGTTTTATGGGTCATCAATATGGCGTTTGTAAATTCTCAATATTATTGACTGTCATAACAGGTTGGTTAATCAAGAAAAGCCAACAAATCGTAAAAACTTTATGAATAAATTGAATGTTGACTTGAGTTCACCATGGATGAATAAACGGTTGGAAGCCCCAACTTTGAAGCAGTCTTTGCGTGACAATATAACAAATATATTGCAAATTCCGCTGCCGTCGTCTGCAGAGACCACCAGTAATGAACTAGTACCAAAGAAACGTCGCTACTGTGGGTATTGTCCATATAAAAAAAAAGCAAATGATTAAAACACACTGTTATAAATGCAAGAAAGCCATCTGCGGAGATCATAATGTTGGTGTGTCAAAACTGCCTATAAAGACTGAATCACAATATACAACCTATTTATTAGTGATAAGAGTTGATTACTTCGTCGTAAAATAATTTCTAAACAGTTGATTTATCTTTGTAATTTTTAGTATTAAAGAAAAACTGAAAGGATCTCAATTTTTGTTTCTAATAATCTATAACTAAGTTTTCAAAGTTTTATTAAAAACATATTTTTATTTCTTTCGTTTTTTTATTTTAATAAATCCCTTTAAACATAAATTATATGAAACAATAAAATTAACCATAAATAATAATTAAATAAAGTTATTTATATAATTGGACGTCAGTTTGACGTATGATTGGGCTTTAAAGCTATAAAAATATGATTGGGCTTCTAGGGTTAAAGCATTCCATAATTTTACACAACACTCTCTCCCGTGGTGGTGACCATTGGAAAGGCTCATGTCCCAACAGTGGGGACATAAAATGGTAGGTTTAAATGATTGGATCAATTATAGACCCTGTTGTGAACAGCATAGCTTAGAAGGAGAGAAACAAATGCTCATTATAATGTTTATAAGATTCCGAGTTTTGTTTATGTATGCTTTTTTATTCATTTCTAGCACTTTACTCGCGCCTTCGTACGCGTGGATTTGAGATGTTAAAAGGAAACTCTTTAAAAAAAATAAAGCCTATGTTACCAGCAGGGAATGTGACATTGTATCAGTGAAAGAATTCTTGCTATTAGATCAGTAATTCCAGAGATTACGCTTTTCAAACAAACAAACAAAGTCACAAACTTTATTTATTCGTTATCTAGGCTTCAAGACACAAGCCTAAGCTCATTTTGTTAAGAGTTAAAAATACAAAAATCTTTAAACGAATACACTGATTTCGTCTCTACACTATGCCCAAGCTTTTTTTTTGCGTTCTCCGAAAATTTTCACGTAGGTACTCTTGCGGTGCGGTGCCCTGAATAATTTTGCCCAGCCGGCTTCGCGCGAGGCGATTTATATTTCATGAGGATGTTTAGAGGTTTACATTGGTCTCTCTCTCAGCTTTTTTACGCGACGATGCAGTGGAAACGTTCGACTACAGAATCCTATATATTCTGTGGCGGTAACTATGTTTTTGTTTATATTGTCGTTAATAACTAGTAAGTAATTGCAAAAATAAGAATTAGTTTTTGTTTTGTTTTTGAACTATAACGATTTCTTGCATGAAACCTGGGCTATGTTGTCGTTTGATTTTTATACTCATATAAAAACAGTTTGGCCATTTTTAATACGAACTGTAATTTTCCTCGGAACATCATTTCATGAAAAAGATACGTTTTCATTTTTCTTCGCTTTCTCATCATAGTTTGATTGGATATATAACTAATAACCCTTTAACTTTACACGTTATTCTAACTTCACACCATACCTACCTATTTTATTTTTTACTACTCATCTGTTCTTTTTTCTGTCTATTTGTTTTTTCTTTTTTCTTTTATTGATGTATAATATTGTTTTAATTAAGTGTATGTTAATAAAAAATAAATTCTATTCTACTCTATTCTATTCTAATACACGTTATATCAAATAATATTGCCAAAAACATTTACAAATATGCACTTACATTTATAATTATATTACCAACATTAAGTACACATACCTACATACAGTTACATTTCACCTATAGAGAAAATTATGATCGTCTTTTTGTTTATAAATCAAAGACTATTTTATTTTCTTATATGGGTACTAACTATATTTATGATAATATACAGAGGAGCTCAATGGGGCAGTGGTTATTGCGCCCGGTCTGCGAGTGCTGAGGTTAAGCAACTTCGCAAAGGCCGGTCTCGGATGGGTGACCAAAAACTTTTCATGTCCGCATACCTCTGTGCTTCGGAAGGCACGTAAAGCCGTTAGTCCCGGCTGCATTAGCAGTCGTTAACAACCACCAATCCGGACTGGCCCGCGTGGTGGTTTATGCAACGTTTTCTCTACCCATCCATGGGAAGGCCATACTGAAGGCCGTGCCCCAGCAGTGGGGACATAAAAATGAGCTGATTGATGATGATGACGATACAGATTTTCATGATATAAATAAACACTGCATAATAATTGAAATTAAATGAATTCTTACGCAACTATACCAAGAGTAAGAAACAATATACACTTAAGCAGATAATAAATTACTTTAAGATAAAAACTGAATTATGGGACAGATGTAGGTGTTATTATTATCATATTTATTTGCAATTAAACTGAGTTTGCTGTCCACATTGACGTAACGATGTTCATCAAAATGTCATCGAATGAATCATGATTGGATAATTGAAATGATGTGTACAACACTTATTTTTGTTGTCTGTTCTTGAAATTTTAATAAAGTTATTGTTCGTTCAAATGAGAGTACTTTTTTCTCTTATAATTTTATGTTGTTTTAAAAAATCTGGCATTTTGAAGTCATGTTAGTAAAAAGCACATAAAAAGGATATGCAGATATTAGACCACAATCTACACGCTGGACCAATGCGGGTTGGTGAAAACCAGGACCAACAACGGCTCGACGTTTCAAAATCTTAATATTATTTTTCTTATTTGGAAATTTTTCCGCGAACGGGATTCGAACCCGCGCCCTCTGACCATCCGGGTCAGGTGTCCAATTACACTATCGTGGCTCTGTCTACTCTTAACCTGTAAGCCAAAGGAGCCTTCTATTCAATGTCAACATGCAACTACGTCATTAACATCCGACTTAATATTTTGACAAAGGCAAGCTTGTGGAAATTTTATCAACACTTTTCCAATTTTTGATTTATTCGCAACAAAATTTAAGTTATATCCATAATTATTTTAATCTTGTTTAATTAAGGAATCCGGTGACCCAACATGCGAAAGTTCCCGAACGTGCAAAAATTGTGCGTGCATTGCGCCATCGAAATTCGAAACATCAAATACTTAGTTTTTTTATACAGATATTATGTAGGAGTTTATATATCTCTTTTAAAACCGACTTTAAAAAGGAGGAAGTTCTCAATTCGTCTGTGCCTTAGAGAGCATTTAATGCTCTAAGGTCTGTGCATATATCCGACATTTATGCATCGATTTGGACGTTTCTTCTCTTACACATAATATTTTATATTGATTTTAACTATGGAGACCTTTGCCCAGCAGTGGGACAATCATAGGCTATTATTTTTTCTCTCACTATTATTTTATATTATTTATTTATACACGCTCGTAATTTAATTATGGGAAATAATTTGTTTGTATTACAAAATAAATATTTGGTCAGCAGAATTTATTATACAATCGGTCAGCATAAGAAATCCTTACTGTTGGTTAGGTTAAGTTAATTTTTCTTTCCCGAGCGTAGCGAGCGCCAGTCACGGAAGGGGGGAGCGGCATAAGACTGCTGTTCAGAATGATATGTTGCATACTGATTTAGAAATATTTGCTGACCATAAGTTGCTGTCCAACTAGCTTTTTTGCTGCCCAACTAGCATTTTTTTTGCTAACAAAAATACGAATACTTTGCTAACCGTTTAAATAACACCCTTTTATTATTACTTATATGTTCTGCTAGACTAAGGTATAAGACAGCGGGGGCTAATGGTTTATTCAGCAGGTGATGTAGGTGCGGAATAATGGATGGGGGCGAATACCTCACCTCTCATAATCATATCTGATGCCTGGCGTGTGTTCAGCCATTCCATCATTTTGGTAAAGTGATCAATCGGAGTACTTTCGAGATAACTAGATAACTGGGTTTACCAGATGGGATGTGTGAAGATAACTTAAGTATACCGGCGTTGTTGTCAAGAAGAGGTAATTAAGATAATATAAAATAAATATACTTTTCACCTCACTTGCTCGAAAAGGCTTACTTCCACCTTCAAAATCTGGGTGGAAAAGCGCTTTTCCCCCCTTGGGTGGAAAAGGTTTTTTAGAACGTGACTATGAACACTATGGTGCGCACTATTCTTATACTGCGAAATAAGAAATTCGAACTTAGTATTGTGCCGTCCCGCTCACTCTAATAAGTGTGTAAAAGAGACAGTATAATACGAATTTAGAACTTGTTAGACCCCCTGACTTTTCTTTCTTAAAAAATAATAATTTTTTCTCCAAATAGAAAAGGCAAAGGGATCTAGCCCATACAACCAAGTCTGATGTAGGTATATTATTTTCTCTGGTTTATGATGAGTCACATCACAGTCGGTTTGCCATGGTTTGTCCAAGTCAACCGCACTAATATTATAAAAGCGAAAGTTTGTGGGTGTGTATATTTGTTGGTTCTTCACGCTGCAACGGATAGATGGATTTGGATGAAATTCGGCATACAGATAGTTTATAACCTGGATTAACACATAAAATAGCTTTTATCCCGATATTCCCACAGGAATAAAACTCATAATTTACTTCTAGGTCTTGGATTTGATGTTGGAAATAGAACCTATTTGGTAGTTTTTTATACTTATTCAATTAAATTTTGGCAGACTTTTGAAACTGTCAAAGCGGTACGAAGTCCGCCGGGTCTACTAGTTTTATAATACACTCTTGATTATCCGCTAAACAATATTATTTATAACTAGCGGCCGCCCGCATTTTCACCCGCGTGGTTCCCGTTCCCGTGGGAATATCAGGATAAAAAGTATCATATGTGTTAATCCAGGTTATAAACTATCTGTATGCCGAATTTCATTCAAATCCATCCATCCGTTGCAGCGTGAAGAAGTAACAAATATACTATATAGTAATTTGACGACCTCCTTGGTCGAGTGGCTTGCACACCGGTTTTCATGGTGTCGCCATCTCTGAGGTCCCGGGTTCGATCCCCGGTCGGGTCAATTTAGAAATACCTGTTTTTCTAAATTGTTTTGGGTCTGGGTGTTTCCTATGTATAATAAGTATGTATTTAAGTATATTAAGTATGTTTATCCGTTGTCTAGTTAACCATTTTATCGAGTTTCTTAAGGAAGCTCTTATTGGGGCTAGATAATTGGTGTGAGTGTGGGGAAACATTTATTTATTTATTTATTTATACACACACATACACACAACTTTCGCGTTTATAATATTAGTGTGATAAAGCTCAACTGTTTTTCTTCTATCCACCATTTTTTCGCAGTAGTGAGGTGAAAAATTGTGTGTTTTGCTCGGCAGCAAAGTTGTTTTGCGTCTCTTGCGTGTCTTGAAACCCTCGCTACGGTCAGGATTCTTCTATATGGTAGGATTCCTAGAGTCCTTCGCTTGCTCGGGTTTCAATACAAGCACTCGCGCGAAACAACAACTTTCCAGCCTTGTATAACAAATAACTATTAATGTACACTATAAAGCACGTTTGACAAAGGAACACATAAGTAGATGTAGAAACGACGCTTTATTCGCTAAAAGTGATATTCCTCTTATTGATAAAAATTGGCTAGGTGACGTTTTGGACACATTATAAGATTCGGACATAGTGTCTGAATTGACACTTTTTAATTTTATTATTTTTTTCAATGACGATTCGGACTAATAAAAATAACTTTATAAAAACATCGGTCATCGGATGGGTGACCAAAGATGTATCATCTCGAGCTCCTCCGTGCTTCGGAAGACACGTAGGTAAAGCCGTTGGTCCCAGCTGTATTAGCAGTCGTTAACAACCACCAATCCTCCTGGGCCTGCTTGGTGGTTTATGGCCCGCTCTTCATGGGTGTTTCTATCCATAAGGAACTGCCCCGCAGTAGGAACATATTATGAGCTGGTAATGTGATGTGAAAACCTACTGATAGCTATGCTATAAAAAACATTTACCGACTGCACCACATTACATTGATAACGATAAATTGATTACAGAACCACATTGCGAACGACATCCAATTCAACACTGATTAATTTATGCACCATTAATAGCAATTCCATGCATTCTGACCGAAATAAAGCCTAAAAGGCATGACCTAAGTGGAGATTCATCATTCATTTGGCTGAGTTTATATAATGTTAAATCGTTAGGCTGAACAATAACAAAACATTTTTGTAGTCTTCGGTAGCAGAACCGATAGATAAATAGAAAGATCACCCACAGCACTCACCCTTAATGTCTTTTTAACGTGTTATTTATAGTTTATTTTTTATGGAGAGAATTTGTTAATTGCCTCAGGCGGCATTTTCAGCGTCACCGGACTTTTTTGGGGGCGCGGCGAGAAACCTAACGGGTTCCTCAAGCCGTGTGAAACGGTAAAACTACTGTGCGTTTTTCACGAAATTTCTTGCCTCGAACTAGTGTTGTGGAACCAATTCTCGGCGGCGTTATTTCTGGATCGTTACGACCTTGAAGAAACGAGCCTATTCCTTCCTTAAAGGCCGGCAACGCGTCTGCGATTCCTCTGGTTTTGCGGGTGTCCATGGGCGACGGTGATAACTCTCCATCAGGTGACCCGCCTGCTCGTTTGCCTCCTTCTTTTATTAAAAAAAAAAACACCGTCAGAGGTTTTCTAGAGGGAATGGCATTACGCACTAGTGCGAGTCCCCGTTCCCAACTAGATTCTCCGAGGGCTTTGGATCGGACAACCCGGGGGCACTCTAAATATAGTGCGATTCAAATGGATGGCGGCTGTGAAGTTAGTCACAAGTAGCGTCGCAGTAGCGAATTTAAGGTTGACACCTTACTTGTTCCTGAAAGGGTATTTAAGATGTATACCTTGTCAAGTACAAAAGATATCGATAAGGTCAGTCGGTCTTTGTGGGCTCATTTGACCACAAAGGGGCTGGGCCGTTGGTCAGGACCAAGGTGTCGTTATACGAGTAGCCATTTCACGTATTTTTTGTTTACGCAAATGAATGTGTCGTAATGCGTATTGGTCATTATGCGTCGAGAGCGACAGGGGGCGGGGAGTTTTGACTCGCACCGGCGCTCGCAGCATACTTTACAGCCGCCATCCTATTTGAATCGCACTATCCCTTGGCTCGGATTGACCGGGTCGTGGGGGTTGGGATAAGCGCCCAGGTACATGTCAGTACCTCGTGTACAGCGCATACAAATTGGGTCGTCATTCCCTTGAGCTCGTTGGCGCAGTGGTTAACGCGCCCGGTCTGCGAGTGCTGAGGTTAAGCAACTTTCGCAAAGGCCGGTCATCGGATGGGTGACGAAAAATGTATGTTCTCGAACTCCTCCGTGCTTCGGAAGGCACGTTAAGCCGTTGGTCCCGGCTGCATTAGCAGTCGTTAACAACCACCGCACCGCACTGGGCCCGCGTGGTGGTTTATGGCCCGTTTAAACAAGGATATTAGTTTTCTTGGACAAATTATCAAGACTATTATTAACACAATTTTCCCAGTACCAACTTGAGAATTTAAGTATACTTAGTACTTATTTACGCTTCCCGCAGATGTGACGCAAACAAAAAGCTTTATTTATGATTATTTACATATAATTTTACGCAATTATTGTTACAAACAAATATTAGGTACAATTTTAAAATGACAATGTGTTGAAAAAAATCCACGAGCGAACTTGTCAACATTGAATAGGGCTCCTTTGGCTTACAGAGTAAGAGTAGATAGTGTTGATTAATTTCGGCGAGTTGGATTGAGCCACGATAGCATAGTTGGTAGTGCACCTGACCCAGCATGTCATGGGGTGCGGGTTCGAATCCCGCTCGTGGAATTTTTCAACACTTTGCCTTTTTTTTTAAAAAGCTTTACCCAAAACAACTAGTTAGTTACAAACATCAATACGGTCAATACACTTGTTATCAAGCAGACTGTACGTTCGCCGACTAAGACAAATTGAAAAAAAAAGCAAAAACCAGCTCGTGTCCTCTAAAAAGGATAACTTTACCCCACCCTGTTGAGTTGCAGTCCCCATAAATAATCGTTCGGCGGACAGGTCGGCGTAATCGTCGGCGTATTAAAGGGCCCGATGCCAACAAAACGAAATTATGTTGGTATTATACCTATACAAAAACTTCTTGGTAAATGCAAGCGATGATCAGTGGGTGATCCCGCATTATAGCATTCGATATCTATTAGCTCTTGGTTTGTTTAGCCGATAACGTTCTTAGCTGGCTGTTTTTATAAATGCTATGAATAAAAAAATCTATTTATTTTTTTAGTAATAGCAAAACACGGGCAGAGAGCTGAGAGAGAAAGTATAAGAAAAATCTTAATAAAATCAAATCTCTTTACTAAATATTTTTATAGGTACTATAATAAAATAAGTAATTTAATATTACTTCGGTATTTGGTTTCAGCTGAGAGTTTGCTTGGAACGGCAACACAAAGCTAAGATCAAGCATAACAAAGTTCAGCTATTTTTTACAAGCTTTTTTATAGGTTTATTCTAAAATTATTATGCCAAGAGGAGCTCGAAGGCGCAGTGGTTAACGCGCCCGGTCTGCGAGTGCTGAGGTTAAGCAACTTTCGCAAAGGCCGGTCATCAGATGGGTGACCAAAAATTTATTATCTCGAGCTCCTCCGTGCTTCGGAAGGCACGTAAAGCCGTTGGTCCCGGCTGCATTAGCAGTCGTTAACAACCACCAATCCGCACTGGGCCTGCGTGGTGGTTTATGGCCTTTTCTCCCTATCCATCCATGGGAAAGGCCCGTGCCCCAGCAGTGGGGACATAAAAATGAGCTGATGATGATGATGATTATGCCAAATTTTTTTTTTAATTCACCTTGATTTTTAGACCACTAGGATTCACGCCCTTCCGAGATAAGTACCTATGCTACCTTGCCTTCAGAATGGGAATGACAAACACCACCAAGGCAGATTCCCTTAATTTGAATACTACATATTTTTAATTATTATAGAATAAATTTTAATTTTAATGTATTGAATGTCTTGTATTAGTCGGGAATCGAACCGAGATAAAACTGAAGTTAATAATTTTACACGGCGGCGTTTATTTAAGTTTTTTATGACCTTAATTTATGACTAACATTTTAATAAATTTACATTATCAATTTATAAAATTGCAAATATAAATTATAATTTGATTAAAAAAAAATGTTTCTTTAGTATGGAACTAATCCATTGATTCTGTGTAAAACATATTCCATGTTTGGTTGGATACCTCAACAGAGATCCATCAAGTCGTCGATACGAGTTTTATTTATGTACATACCTATGTAGGTTGCGGACATGCATTTATTCCGCGATGGCCGACATGGCGGCGCTGGGACTCAAACCTGGGACGTTTAATATTCAACCATCGCGTATTGTGTGGTCGCTGGTCGCCGATAACCTGCCTTGGCGGTTTGTAGGATTACCAAATGTTAAATTTATTGGGGACAAAATGTATGTCTTATTTAAAAAGTAAGACTTAACTGAAGGCTATATGGTCACTTGTTTTAACTGCCTCTGTGCTCGAGTTTAGACCACTGATCTCAGACGGTTCCAGACTTGATTCCCAGCGAGTAGTACATATTGTACCTACTTAGTTTTGCTTGTTTTTATACTTGTTTTTATACTTGTATTTATACAGCTACCACCATCTCGTCTAAATTGTTGTCATAACATAATCTAAGTTTGTCCCACAAATTTGCAAGTTGTGGTTACCCTTTTAGGATCAGGACAACCTTCCAATAAGACGCCTACAGCACACACAGAGCTTGTTATTAATGGGATGCCGATATCGAAATGTCTTAATTAGTTTCTAGCTGTAAATTAATAACAAAAAGTTGAAACCTTTAAAGATGGACTTTAAATAAGTACAAAAAAATCAGTCGCCAACATGACGTATAGATGTTGGCGACTGATTTTTTTGTGGTTTGTCTTTTTATTTTATATAGGTAAATCGCTGAGCTTTTACTCGTATTAGTGACATGACCACCGGTGGTTTGACCACCGCTCTCAGACCCAGAGTTCTGGGTTCAATTACCTAACAGCGAGCGGGAAGTATACCAGTGTATGGCATTGTGGAAGTTGAAACTGGTACCTGATGTAAATTTGTTAACTTTGATTTTTATTGATTTTTTTACATGTTGGTGTTGTCTTTTATATTTTGCGTGTTTATTCGTAATGTATGGCATAGTGACATTCATAAGAGCTACTTGTAGCGTAAACTGAAAAAAAAAATTTGAATTTTGAGTGTACTCGGCTTTTATACGAGTACATAAATAAAATGTCGAAGTCACAATAACAAGAACAATATAAGCAGCATTGTTGCTTTTGTTATAATTAAATGCTGCTTTTGTGGTGATTAAATAGTAAGAGGAACTTCTTGGCGGTAAAGTGTAGAGTCATGTCTGCGGTTTTGTTTTATTTTCTAAAATTTGTGTTAGTCGAACATTAATGTGAAATAATGGTGGATTATTAACCGTTAAGTGTTCGTGAGTGTGCATGAGTGTTGGCAAATGAAACAATACGGTGCAACGTCACTTTTAAAATTCTCTCAAGAAGTCCGCCCGAGGACTTAGTAAAGCCCCACCACATCTTTACTGAGATACTCAAGGGGTTGGGGGGTATATCATTTCTCACTTCTCATTTCTGTTATCATTCATACAGGAATAAAATATTGTTTATTTATGTATTACTTGTAAGAAAAATTTCTTTGACACTGGCTAAATGTGCTAATCGCACGAAGCCATCAACTAAAGGAAAAAAAATAGTTAGAGATAAGGTTCCACAGTTTCTGGCTTCAATTTCTAGGTTTCTAGCAAAGTTTGTTTCGTTTCTATCAATGCAAATCTCGGACTTGCGATCACTGATAACCAACCCGTATTTGGCAAGGGCAGTGATAAAGCTGGGTTAGCTCAATCAATTGTAGCGATAACTTGATTTCTATAAGGCCTTTGCTCAGCATTTTTTTAAATTTATTTACTTTTTTTGCAGTACACCGACGTACGACATGGCTCCGAACCCAGACAAGCAGTGGATCTTGCGGGTCACGGAGAAGATGAAGCCAATACACCGCCAGTTCACGGACCTGCTGATGACCAAGCGGCTGCAGACGCTGCAGAGTGTCGACATGGTATGTTCAGAAGGACATAGAGCCTTCACACTTTACGGTATCCAATTTTTTTCAAACCATTAAAAGCGAATTTTAATTAAACTTTCAAAGCAAATTAAAAATAATATCACTAAAAAAATCATTTATATAACTGATAGCTCGGCTCGAGTCCATACAAAAACGATTTCTACGCCATCTGCAATTTAAATGCCGTATGTATATTCAGGACTACACACTGCGTTGCAAACATTTCCATTTCTTGCCATTACACTTGCGAAGAGATATGTCCGATATTGCATTACTTCTGAAAATATTTCAAGGTAATGTTGACTCCTCTGAATTACTAAGCCTCATTACTATTAATGCTTCTAAAAAAGTAACGCGCCACACTAATATACTGCATGTACCGCTTTCTCGAACTAATTATCGTAGCAACTCCTTTGCCATCAGAGTGTCCAAACTGTATAATAGTGTTGATAAGGATATGAACCTAGACTTATTTAACTCATCCCTGAACCAGTTTAAAAACAAATTTATTAATAACTTCTTTATGTAAAAAAAAGTCTTACCAACATTTTCCACTTTCCATCGAAAATCGAAGAGATTAAGTAATCTGTATTAATCTGTATTAAGCTATAAGCGGAAACTTGTAATTGGCTATATTTAATTTATAAACACTTTTAATTTATGTATTAGCTGTAAGTTTTCCAAAAAAAAAAAAAAACTATGTGGTTCTAGAGTTTTATTCAACATTTAATTGCTATTTGGAAAAATGTTGAGAAATAAAAATAAATCTCACACTAGGCTACTAAACTGTGTTAAGTTTCATAGTGAGTGAATGATTGTAATTATTAATCATTTGGTTATTAAGTCATTACACTAAAAATTAAATGATATAGGTACGTAGGTAGGTACTTAGTCCTAATTCTACATACGATTTTTTAAATCGTTTGTTAGATGAGCAAAAGCGATACACATCCACTAGAATAATACGAAGATTATTCATATTTTCTGGTTTTATAAATAATGGTCAAGACCATTTATGTATTTTACTGGTCTATTTCTACGTCTACACCTCTAGTTCTATCAACGCCGTTTCTTCATCAGGCTGTGGAGCGAGTGTACCAAGAGCTGAAGGCGCTAGGCGAGCTGGACAACACGTACCTGGTGTACACGTCCGACCACGGCTACCACCTCGGCCAGTTTGGGCTGGTGAAAGGGAAGAGCTTCCCCTTCGAGTTCGACATTAGGGTGCCCTTCCTAGTACGAGGGCCAGGAGTGGAGCCTGGCACTGTGTATGTATTGCTTTACGTTAGTAACCTACAGATATTGAAATGAACATCATTCTGAGTACCTAAGTATTATATTTTAACCGCCTCTGTGGTCTAGTGGTTAAGACCACCGGTTTAGACCTAGAGGTCCCGGGTTCGATTCCCAGCGGGGGGCACATCTTTGTGTACTCGGTTTGGTTGGTGGTAGGACTTGTTTGTCCGCCTGGCTAGCTACCACCATCTTATCTAAATATGTCGCCATAACAACAATGTTTGTAGCATTGTTGTGTTCCGGCAGCTAGAGATAAGGTAGCCAGTGCCTCACTAGTTGAGGATCCCGGCTGAAATGCGCTTCCACCAAATGGCCTTATCGTCACTTAACATCAGGTGAGATCAAGGCACTGTGCTTACCCGTAAATATAAAAACAAAAAAAAAAGAACATATTTCTAAGTGTTCTACGACATCATAAACTGCCCTGCCCCCCTAGACAAGTGGCATTAACGCTAATAGAATAGAAATGAAATAGAATGATTATTGTACGGGATTGACATAAACGTCATTTATACGTATCGTTGAATTATGTCAATCCCATACAAAATCATTCTATTTATTTTCTATTCATTAGCGTTCTGCCACTTTTCTAGGGGGGTTTATACTATACTTCACATGTATTAAAATATTTGAATTTGATTTTTGACTTAATAAAACAACGTTTAATAACCTTGTGGTACTTGATATTTAATAAATTCATTAATATGCTTGACTTTGCATCTTTACCGTAGGTATATTTCGGTACTTACAAACACGACACTACACATTACACATCCACTAAGCTAATTAAAACGATAATTAATTGCAGTGTGGATGACATAGTCCTAAACATCGATCTGGCGCCGACTTTCTTGGACATGGGCGGGGTGGAGCCGCCAGCCCATATGGATGGGAGGTCGCTGCTGCCACTGCTGCAGCCGCGGCGAAGGCGGTCGGCCACACACTGGCCTGACACTTTCCTGATAGAAAGGTAAATGCTATAAGCATTAATTTAATTATAAGCATCAAAATGACGACATTGTTTAAATATCGATCTGGTGCTTTCTTGGACGAAGGCGTGGTCACTATTGATGATACTGCAGCAACCGACGGCTAGCAGACACTATCCTGGTGCCTCCGCCAACAATAACAATACCCCTTTATTGTTTCTGACAACCAGTGAACTAGATATCAATCTTTGGCTCAGGCTGAACTAAAACCTGTAACAACATTTGTTCAGTTCCGGCCGGCGAGAGACGCAAGCGCACTTAGCAGCGGCAAAGTACAGCAGGCGGTTCAACCAAGCGACCACGTTTCCGCCGCTCGACGCCGACGCATCTTCTGAGAGCTCCGACTTTGGGGACGACTCCGACGACGACGACTTTTTAGAGCTTGACGATGATGAGGACGACGATGATGACGTAAGTCTTCTATTTAGGTTCTTTATACTTTGAACTGCCATATATATTCGCCAGTTTATTACTGGCGAATATGTTAATCAGTAAGTATTTGTGCAAAAATATAACTCAAATATAAAAGTGCCTTTGAGAAACCTTGCTTATTAATAATCCATAAATACTGCTTTACAGGAGAGTCCAGAAAGCCAATCCAATGAACCGAGAAGTTCATCCGAGCCACTGGTCACAAATGAAAGCCACAACCCTTTGCTAGAAGCTAGCCTTGAAAAAGCGCTGGAAGAAGCTAGTACCAACGGCCAGCCAGTTTATCTTAAAAATAATGCAGGTAAGAAATTAAATACCTAAATAAGTTCCTTAGAGAATGTGAAGCTCTTGTTATTAAGTGTTAATAATATGCGATAACCAAGATCATTGAGTGACAGCTTAATAAATCAAATCTTTATTTTTAGAAGAAGCTGATTCACCTTTGTTTAATGGCAAAGCGGCCCGTCTTGCGGCGGAATGCTCTAAGGCAGAACTCAGAGCTCCCTGTTCTAGTGGAAGGAAGTGGAAATGTGTACTAGTAAACGGAAGGTGGCGGCGACATAAATGCAAATATGAAACAGAAATAATCGCCCCTGCACCTAAGATGAGCACGAAGAAATGCGCTTGCTTCACACCAGGAGGTCTCGTCTACACTAGACTAGAAACAGATGGAACAATTGCAAGACGACCCAGCGACCCTACGAAAGAATTAAACAGCACAAGAACCCGAAGATCTATTGACAGTGACAATGAGGTGTTCGAACCAAACACTGTAGAAAATATTCTAAAAGAAAACCCTAGTATAGGTCATCTTAGCTTTGGAAGCGAACCCATTGATGAAGAAGAAAACAAAAGTTTCAAGGAGAATATTGATAAGCTCATTAAAGAAACAGAAGCCTTCTTGAAGGCTTACGAACGTACCAAAGAAAATGTAGGTAGTAAAAGAACAAAAAGGAGGGCGCAGCATTGGAATCATAATAACCATAATAAACAGAAACAAAAGAACGACGCTATCGTTAATAGTAACGAGTCGTCTTTAGAATGTAAAATCGAAAAAGACGGAACAGTCAACTGTTCGCAGGTTATCTATAATGACTTGAAGGCATGGCACACGAATAGACTAAGTTTGGAAGACCAAATAAGACAATTGAAAACAAAGCTTGAGGATTTAAAAGAAATTAAGAGGCATTTAAAAACTACGAAGCCAGCGATTGAATCACAGACCATGCATTCTCATTTTATGGAACACTTACCTAACAAGACCACAGTACATGATCACAACAGTTCGAAAGAACATTTGAGGAAGAGCAGATTACATAGGTTCAGACCTAAATCAAGAAACAGCACTACTACTTTTGACAAAAAGTTTCGGCAGTCAAATGAATATATAATGCCGACTATAAATACTAATACCAAAGATGATATTTTTAATATCCAGATGAAAAATGAAACTGTTACCGATGCAACTGCTTCCGCCATAACTGATGAAGCGATTACAACACTTGCTAATATATCTGAAACCGAACTACCTAAGCCGCAAGTTACAACAATAATAATAGAAAATAAAAATTACTTACCGAGCGAATTAGAAAGTGATATAACTACATTGCATAGTCTCGAATCAACTACTAACAAGGAAATAACAGTTGTAGGAAAACAATTTGAATTGCCAAATACAAAAAGTATAACTGAAGAAATAGCGACTGATCAAAGCTCGCCAACTGACTTCTCTCAGACCGTTAAGTTTTTCAGTTCAGCTATCGATAAAATATTGACTACAGAAAAATCTATATTTAGTAGTCAAACTGAAACTGATGGGAGTAACTCTTCAGTACCAACTGCAAGTACACCACAAAAACTAGGGCCAACCAGGTTTGATGCATCCGAGTACGAAGAAAGAAACCCAAATAAGGATTCATTGAAGAATATGAGCATTTTTACCAAACAGACTGATGTATTCCAAAGAAGACTTCATCCTTTGTTTATTGAAAATGAAGACAAACATGTTTGTTACTGCGAGGAAAATCGGTGAGTTATTTTGAATGTCACAATTTGTCGCTTGAACGCTTATCCAATATAGCAGTTATATGTAAGATCACAAAGCAACAGCTATCAAATCACATTTTATAACTTGACTTTATTAACCTCATTTTTGTTTGCAGAAAATCAAGAGGACCAGGTCATACTTACTTGGAAGCAGTCCAAAAAGCTAGGGACGAACGCAGGAAGCTGAAAGAACAAAGACTTCGCAAGAAATTGAGAAAAGCCAAAAAGAAGGCATGCTATTTTATAAATGTCTTTAAAAATATATTAACTTTGAGCTTACCCGTATCAGGAAGAGGTTTTAATGAATTAATATCTTTTTCTAGGCCGAATTGGAAAAACTGTGCGAGTCGGAGCGTATGAATTGTTTCCGCCATGACAACGACCATTGGCGTACCGCGCCGCTGTGGTCAGCGGGGCCGTTCTGTTTCTGCATGAGTGCTTCCAACAATACGTACAACTGCGTACGGACTATCAACGCCACACATAACATACTCTACTGCGAATTCGTTACCGGACTAGTTACCTATTACAACCTGAGAATTGGTAAGCAGCTTTATGTTTCTTTAAGTGTCTACAGGGTACAAAAACACAAATGTTGAAATTTACCACGAAAATTACCACGAGCAGGATTTGAACCTGCACCCTTCTGACATACCGGGTCAGTTGCTCTTCCAATTGAGCTATCGTGGTTCTAACCAGCCCGACGAAATTATTCAACACTTTTTACTTTGAATTAAATTATTATTATTAAATGCGCCCATTAAATGTCAACAACTACCGTTACTAACATCCGATCATAATATTTTTACAAATATTAAAGATCAGTTAAGAAGTCAAAATTTTTAAACATTTTATAAATAGCTTGCCTTTTTTCAACATTTGTGTTTTTGTAATTTGTTTGCAACAAAATTTGCGTAAAAATTATTTTGAACATGTCTACAGGGTGTTTGGTTATACCTGTATAATCCCGAATATGGCAAATAGGGCACAGAGCATAGGACCCCGGAAAATTATAAACATACCTGAAAAGCACCATATGGCAGAGATATTAAGGTTGTTCGTTAATTAGTAAAATTGCAAAGTGACAACCCTAGGTTTAGCTAATACATTGTTCTTGGTCGACAACCTCATGGTCCCAACGAAACAGAAGTCAAAACATGTAAGGGTTGAACAAAAATAATGTTATAAGATAAATTTGAGTTTTTGTATGGAAAAGTAAACCTTCATAAATATGATTTTATATGTTACCACGGTGCTATTTATACTTGGTTGCATAACTATGTTCCGGGATTATCTATACATATATTACCAAACAACCTGTATAAAATTTATATTTGTTGTACAAACTTAGCACTAGGTTTACATTTTCTGTTGTGATAACTATATAAACCAGAAAATCTAAGTAAAAATCGCATTTGAAAGATGTCTAGTTTTCTATTAATCAATGGTTCATTGTTTACTTCCGACCAAAGTTCTAAACTATCCGGCTCATAGGACCATTTATATTTTTTTCCAGATCCCTTCGAAACGCAAAACAGAGTAAAATATTTGACCACAGTTGAAAAAGAATATTTTCACAACCAACTTCAACAGTTACTAAATTGTCGGGGACCTTCTTGCAGAAGATTTTCTCATTCAAACTCACATGGTAAATAATACTAACTTTAAGTCATATATAAAGACTGATAAAATGTGCAAAAACTTTAACACAAACTTTTTAAGTTGATGTGAAACTTTTATTTATTTAAATTAGTTTTTTATGTCTATGTAAGTTTACTAACAAAAGACAATCTTGGTAACATTTCTTTCAATTCAAATTTCTAGGTAGCAGTGAAGATACTCTAAACAGGAAATTTGAGGATGACCACAGATTTAGAGACCTTGGTGGATATAATGAAAGGTTGGTAATTGTTATCACAATGGTAAATTACTTAAGTACTTACTGCATCAAGAGAAAGTTTTATTGTTACTTGTTTTGTACTAAACACTTTTGGAGAGTTGATTTGCGTCAAGATATGATTTTCAGCGTCATCGGACTTTTTTGGGAGCGGCGATTAACTTAAAAGGTTCCTCAAGCCTTGTGAGACGAAGCACGGTCAGAGGTTTTCTAGAGGGAATGACATCGCACTAATGCGTATCCCCGTTCTCTACTATATTCCCCGAGGAGTTCGGATCGGACACGAGCTTGGTCTAGACATGATATCTTCTTTATGTTGGTTTTTAATGTAGGTAGTATGTTGTGTCAACATATTTCTTTTCAAACATTAATTAATTTATTACAGAACAAAACTTAAAACAAAAAAAGAAACATAACTTAACCGAAGTTAAAAAAAACCAAAGAAATAATAATAAAATAATAATCTTTTCTATAATTCGAAATTGATTTGAATTTTCTAATTAACAGGGCATGGAGGTGGAGTGGCTATGGTCGTCGATTTGCCAGAGAGAGGCTTCACAGGCGTCGCCACGCTATGGCGTTCTAGTCTAACCAATGTTAACATTATGGTAATTTCAACATGAAGCAGATATTGCTTCCATGACGAAATCAAAGATGGCTGATGTATTCAATGTGGCATAGACAAACATCGGCCGCACTTCAAGCGGGGGCTTTAGAATAATGTCGTTGATTTGTGATTTAACTGAGTATAAGACGATATCTAAATATTTAACAATGATAATATTATAAGATATTTTTAAATATGCATCGAATATAGTAGGGCTTCCTATTTTTTCTGCTAATTTACGTACATATTATAATATGCAATATTATATTATATTAAGTATAACAGCTTGAGTAGATTATATTGGTACGCTTCTATGCCTGTCTTTGAAAATAAAATGTTTAGGTACTTTTTGTTAAGTAAATTTCATTTTTAAATCTTACATCATGGCAGAAATAAAAAAAAGCATTGCCATCCATCAGCTTTACCTTAAGAATGTTTTTATAACTATCATGGATGTTAAAGTCTATTGGCAGTCATGAGCTAACAAATTCTACTTTTCTACAACAAACAACTATTTAGTTCACAAATCTAAATCTTTGTATTAAGGCGAAGGGTAAGGCACACTAGCGCCGCTAATGGATTTAATTTGATAACTGCTAAACTGGATTTTTTTCAAACATTGCGGACCTTCCGACACTAGGCAAACATCTATTATTTAATAATTGTGCACTACTTTTAGGTTTGTTTTCGTATTCATTCGCTAACACCAAAAGTGGCCATTGTTTGTGAATAAATACGATAGCCCGTTTTGTGAATAAACCACGCAACAAAAAGTAGTGCACAATTATTAAATAAATACTATGGATGCTTTCCTGTTATCGGACGGTACGCAATGTTTAAAAAAAGATCCGGTCCGTTAGTAATTGTCAAATTATCAATTGGTGGCGCTAGTGTGCCTTACCCTTCGCCTTAAATATTTTTTTAAACTAAATAACTGTTGGTAAAACTCTATATTTCATTCAATATGTAAAGATTTATAATTAATTTCTATGAGTGTAACGCAATGTGTTGTTAAAATATTCTTAAACATACAACTAGCTTTAAATAATTATTCAAAAGTTAAATTAATGTTACATAATTCACCTTATTGTACAGAGAAAATAATTTATAGTAATGTAATACACTATAGGAGCCCAGTGAATCATAATCATTAAAGTTTTAGATTAATAGAAACTGTAAGTAACTGTTATTTATTAGAATGAAAAACGTTTCATAAAATTGGCCTAAAAAATATTATCTATCATAGCTTCTAGTTTGTTTTTGTACTTTTACAATAAATCTTTCATAATTTTTTATCTTTGGTTTTATATCATTATTTAAAGCTATGGTTTACACATTCTAAAACTTTTTAACACTATTGTTAATGAATAGGGCATTGCAGTTCTTTGATTTCTTGAACTCACCTTCTTTTTGAAATTCAGAAAAACCATAGTAAAAAAATGATATATCAATTACATATAAATAAGGATATTAATTGTAGTTTACTATTATCTAGTAGAAGTTATTGTAAAAGTGATATAAAAATGTTGCCATTGTGATGAATATGTGTACCTACTGGTTGTAATAAAAAAATATAAAACTTTCAAACAGTCTATATTTTTGTTTTTATTTTGTTCAGCTTCATCATTTCTTCTTTATAATTTAACTTATCAAAATTAATGCTTATTTCATATGTCTAATAAGTTATCAATGTTGCTATCATCACATAGAGAAAATAAGGAATGAGGATCATTTTTTAATTTTGGAATGGTTTCTATAGCAGATTTTTTTTGGTTTTCACTTGAAGTTTTTCTGTGGTCTTCTGTCAATTTAAGATATTGAGAATTTTTAGCAATGCTTGTTGATATACATTCATTATAATTATCATTTTCAATATTAGAATTATCTGATTCTGCACTATCATGATCTGAATATGAACTGAACTGAGCCTCAATATTATCAAATAAACTATCAGTTTCTGAAATTGTTTTATTTTGAGCTATGGATAAATCAGTTTCTGTAAATTGGAACCATTTAGAATTTGTATTGACTACAGGTGGGACAAATGACTGTTTAATTTTCTTCTGATTTAAAACATCAGAATTGTTTTTTAAAGTTGGATTACAATCTTTTCTTTTTAATTCTACTGTCTCGTCAATGAGGTTTGTTTTCTGCGAGTATCTATTATTTGTTTCTGCTTGTGTAAATAGTTCCCCTTGTCTGGTTGGCACACAGAAATGATTTTGCTTAGATAGCACATTCATATTCAAATTACAAGATGTCTCTTGACATTCTGTATCAGTATCATCCACCATTTCAGACTTAGTGTTTGAGGTCTTATTTTTATAATTCACTAAGGATCGTCTTTGGCGTTTCTTTTTGGGTACTTCTAAGACAACTTCAGTATCATCAAGGAACATTTTATCATCAATAAGGTTAGTAGTATCAACATTTTCATTGGATTTTACGTATCCAGACCATTTACTTTCTATCTTCCTGGGTACTTCTGTAACTGATGGCACACTATTCTCTTCCTCATCACTGGTAGGGTTTTCTTCAAAAGACTTTGATTCGTCTAATTCTTTTCTGATGCCATTCAGTTTTTGTACATGCACTCTGCATTCTTGACCAGTACCCAATCCATAATTCCTTTTTATAGATTGTTTTTCTCCACACATTTTGCAAACAAACTTATTGGCCTTCTTGGTTTGATGGACCTGGAAAAATTAATTGTTATTTCTCCATCACTATTATGCAGAACAGATTTTTTGACATTATTTGATTACTTATATAAACAAATTAATTAAATTAAAATTATAATACTGACATAAGATAATACTGTAAGCTTCAAAATTATCTGAGCGTTCACTATTTTTATATTATATCTAAACATTTGACAGTCGCGTACACTTTAAATTGACATCTGACTGAAAACAAATAAAAGTGTAATAAGGTTGTTTTTTCAATTTTTTAAATGTGGAAGGTTTGAAAATGCTCAGATCATTTTGTGCTGACTGTGACTATACCTTTTAGTTTTTCATTTTTTTATAAGATAAGAACGCTCTCTCGTTTTCAACTCGCTCTCTCTGTCTGTTGATCTAATCTATAATTGACTCCATACTTTTACTTACTTGAAATACGAAGCATTTGAAACATCGCAATACTTGGAAAACTTGAGGCATATTGAATAAACTCTAATTTATAAACTAACTCAGTAGGTAGGTATATCAATATTTTTTATAATAATTTTCAAGTTCAACTCTGTCAACTTATCAAAACTAAACTATTGCCATAGCAGAATAAAACCAAAGAGAATTTAACACTAAAACTATGCTATTGGTTTGGTTTTTGACTTTTCATTTTCTTCCGTTTAAAATAGGTAAGGCAAAGGGATCTAGGTCACACAGCCATGTGAAAAATGTTGATAGATGATGATCATTATAATATGATGGGTGATAAATGAAGGATGATATTCTTCCCAATCCCTTTAAAGTTTCAGTAAGTATATACCTAATTATAGGTATGTGGGTCTATACAGAGACATCACGTGTACTTCTTGAGAAAATGAGAAAAGCTGTGAAAAGTGATATTCCTTTGTTTTGCTTCATTTGATAAGACATAGGGACGTTTATGAACATTTTAACGGTTTATACCCAAACATCTATTATTAAAACATTAAAATATTATGTCTGACTCTGATACTTCTAGTCCCACTGAAGTTGCTTCGTTGCGCAGCTGTACAGTCAGGCCCTACCGCTCGTCCCCGCCTTTGCCCTACTGACGCCTATTTTTTACTACTGCGACGCGAATCGCGCCAACTTCCGAGGGGACTAGAAGTTTGGCGCGATTTATAAAGTTTATCATTTTGTTTGTTTGCGGAGGGTAATCTCTGGAACCACTGGTCCAATTCCAAAAAATCTTTCACTGATACTACATTCTACTACATTCTACTACATACTGAGACTACATTCCTTGCCAGTAACATGCTGCAGGCTATATATTTTTTTTTAAAGCAATCCATCCACGCGGACGAAGTCGCGGGTAAAGTGCTGGTCCCTAATAAAATTCAACATTATCCATAGATCCTAGGAAAAATACTGAAAGGTAATAGTATACCTACTCATAGCAATAAAAAATGTAATAGGTACATAATGTTTTATTTCTGAGCCACATTCATCACAGTTTTCGTATATATTTTATTTTACAAGTTTGACACCATAATGTTACATTACTGATCAATTTGTTATCTACACAATAAAGGTTCAAAAAAGATTTATAGTATTGTTTAAGTGTCTTCTTCCATTTTAACGTTTAATAGTAACTAAATAATTTATAATAAAATTAAAACAATTACAAAAAAATACAATCACAAGGACAAATGGGTATGGGTGCTGTTTATAAGTAATTTGTTTGTAATAAGCAGGTAGGTACATCGTTGACGAATTATGGTAAGTATTTTTTTTTTCTTATCCTAGGTGCTTTAATTCGTACAGTTAATTTACGCAGCCGCCCTGCTGGTTCCACCTTTGTAATACTCGTGTGGTCGCCGGTTTATTTGGGACATTATAGCAGTTAATTACGATTAAAGACATTTATTTATCTTAAAATTCACTTACAGAGAAAGTACAATGTAATGTAAAAGTTAGATAGGTAATTGCTTTAGCCTCTTGAGCGTCGATCGACCACCAGGTGGCCGATAGAAATTAAAATTCTATTGTGTCTGGTATTCGCGCGCTCGAGCTCTTAAGCTGCTTATTGCTTTTGACATGGAAATCATGGCGAGAATATTTGTGAAACTGTTTATTGGTAGCCGATCTATTCTAAGTTTTTTCGACCGGCTTCACTACAAGATTTCCAGTTGTAGACTTACGAGCCAGTGACTTCAATAAAATCTCAAATTATAGCACAAAGTAGGTAAATAGCAAAACTTCAAGATTCACTAATGTGTCATTTGGATAACTACGAGCAGGTAGGTATATCAAACTGATCACCTTAATAAATAAATAAAATAAATGCATTTAATGCAGCCGGGAAAAGATTAATATATGTATTCAGGCCAAGTTTAAAGATCCGTTGTAATTATAAATAAATTGCCTTTAATTAAGAAAAACTGTAAAAAGAGCGATATGAAATAAAGAATTGTTTAAGTTTGCATGTCTTCGATGTACCCACATATAATTAAATTCGAACAAACGAATTTCGCAGTGAGTAGTACTTAGGTAGTACAGCCATTTTTAAGAATTTCTTAAATCATATTCAACGTGACCCTAATCACTTACTTTAATTAAAATAAAATTATTATTATTGCACCAAAGATATTAGATAAAATTCATAGCAAATCACGGAGGTAAACATTATTGCACATGAAAAAATATTCTAAGAATAAAGTCCTATAGCTAAAAGTACCTATGTACAAAACTTTAACGATTCCATTTGAAGATTTCACGATAAACAACTGAAATTATAATATAATTAATAGAAAATATTTCCGACCAGTCAGCGTTTAAATTCCGGTGACGCTATAAAGTCTGCATAAGATCAATAACAGTGAGTTTGTACACTTCGAAAAAAAGCTAAAAAAGCTAGTGTTATTTTACAAAGTGAACAAATATCTTTCCATTCCACCTAGCTTGCTTTAACTTATGGCGAGTCTTCAGCCTTCTAGGAAGTCTAGATAGGTTGTTGATTAAGTGCACATAGTCGCTCTAGTGATTACCGTAAATATATCAACGTTTATTGATGTTGCCTTTGAGTGAGTAAACTAACACCTTGGGAGTTAAAATAAAAATCAGAATGATTAATAAATATAACAAAATAACATTGTTATTTATATTTAAAAAGATTTAAAAAAATAAAGGACGGCCATGAGAACTTTGGCATAATCGTAATCAGTAAAGTTACTATAATAATAGTTTTTAGATAAAACTTTATTTTCGAAAGTTTATTGCTGAATATTTCTTTTGATTTCGTATATCCTATACGTATATTTACGTTGTGGCGAATAAACTCGGAACTACTGATGTTAATCCTAAGCTTGCTATTACAGTCTCACATCTCAATTGTTAAAGTCTAACAATTTTTTTTACGTCATAATAACAAAGAGTTTTGTAAGTATCTTATTAATTACATTATAACATCCGATCATACTTTGAATCTTTATCTACCTTTTAAACATATTAGTAAATATTTTATTCCGAAAAACACATAAGAAGTAATAAATAATTACCTAATATTTAAAAAGTAAATTGCTCTTCATCGACAGTTGTAATTTTATAAATCTTGTTTAGTTTGTCATTATTAGCTGTCCATTGCCGTACCTACTGGAAGGTCAACAAAATGGTATTAAATTATATTTCATAACAGCATTTCACTTTTTACATTTAACAAATACTTATTTTTGATGGAGCGTGTAGGTCGATAAATATCTACTGAGAACTATTGATACTTAATCTAATAATATGCTTTTGCTGCATACTTTTTTAGGTATGAGCTCAATATTTCTGATGTATGCTTAGGGTGCATTCACACAGCAGTGACTATTAATTGGTATTCTTTTAGTAAAGTCCAATTAACTCCTATTACAAGAATTTGTTATTTTGAGATGCACACTTCCTTCTTTATCGTTATGAAATAGAGCAAAATATGTTGGCACGTAAGTATATCAACATGAAAGTTATTATAACTAGTATTCTATTTAATATTCTTATGTTGAGTAAATCTGTATTTTTGTTATGTGGGTACTTCCCAAAGTAGATACCTAATTAAACCCTCTACACCTGGGATGCACAGACTGCGGCCCGCGGGCCGCATGCGTCCCGCCGGTCGAATACTGGTGGCCCGCCGACAGCAAAAATAATACTCTCGTACATTCGAAAATATTTATATATACTTCTTCGAAAATATATATACTTCTGGTGGCCCACCATCAGTTCATAATTTGCCCGAGTGGCCCCTAGTCTTAATAAGTCTGTGCATCCATGCTCTACACGAATGTAGTTATGTATATACAGGTACATACATTGAACGTGCCACAGAATAATTTATAGTACCAAACATTACATATAATTTTTATAGACCAAAATGTTTTCTTTTACTTTACAAATCTGGAATTTGGCACCTTAATTTCTAAAATGATTGGCACACCATATTTACATACATTGGCACAAAAATGAGCACATTACTGAGACCTTATATAGGCCGTATATCTCATTGAGATCAAAATTATACAATAAATAGTAATGCCTATTACCGGCTTGCATTACCTATCCATATTTTGATATTTTTTCCTAAAAACAGATTTTCCTTTATTAATTTTAATATCTCTTATGTGAATAGGTATGCAGTGATACCGATGCCTTAACTAGTTACTAGTAATAGGTAAGTAAATATTTTCAATTACAACTTCTAGTTAAGCAGGTCGACCGTTTTCATGTATCACACATTTGAGGATTTCGGTCTATAAAGACAAAATAGAGTATGGAGGTTACTCCTAAATATTCTTATGAAAAATACATAATCATTTCATTAATTGAAAGTTTGTAATTTTTTTTATCACGGATGGAATGGAAGAATTTTTAAACCTATTTGCATTTGTCGGCAATTCGGCAGGCGAGTCCAACTCGCGTTTGCGGGTTCTCGAAGTATTTTTACTTGGACGATTTACGTAGACTTATTAAAGCCTTCACAACCTTAATTATCGCCTTTATTAAAACCCCCACCGTCACCCAAAGATCCAACTATTATCGGATAATGCAAGCCAGCAATCTGGCACACCATCAGGAACTTTGATTATCCATATTCTTTATACCTAAGTGAAGTGCTTAGCCTCCATCTTACTTAATAATAAATTACCACAACGCCGAAGATGTGTACTGCACCAACCTTAACCCATGATTAACTGGCTATATACCTTACCTCTTTCTATGTTGTGTCAACGACAGTCTTAGATATAGCCAGTTCTTCAGCCAACTAGGGTACTGACTGACATCGCTGCCAAAGCAGTAGCTTAGCCAGGTGGAATTAAAGCAAGCTTTACCACCATAAAAACTTGTAGTTACCAAACAGCACGCTTGCGATTGAACCCTAGGTCATTTCAGAATTCAGAAACGTCTTAATTTTTTTTTTTTTTATATTTACGGGTAAGCACAGTGCCTTGATATCACCTGATGTTAAGTGATGATAAAGCCAATGATGGAAGCGCACTTCACCCGGGATCCTCAACTAGTGAGGTACTGGCTATCTTATCTCTAGCTGCCGGAACACAACAATGCTACAAACATTGATATTATGGCGACATATTTAGATAAGATGGTGGTAGCTAGCCAGGCGGACAAATAAGTCCTACCACCAACCAAATCGAGTACACAAAGATGTACCCCCCGCTGGGAATCGAACCCGGGACCTCTGGGTCTAAACCGGTGGTCTTAACCACTAGACCACAGAGGCGATTAAAATAGCAGTATCTTGACCCTGGTCGTTTGGACTTCTGATCTAATAATATTGATGAAGTTAACTGTTCATGACGGTGGTTCTTCGCGTGTAGCCGCGCCTGCCTGCGCCGCCGCTACCCTGGGCTTCGCACTCCCTCCGAACCCGGTCAATGATGTCTGCTACCAGTTTCTCCTCGCGTGACCGCTTCTCTTGCCAGTCTCTCGAGTTTGTTGGCTCGGGGCTATTCGTTTCTGGTAATAATCGAGTAATGTTTAAATTAATATGAAGAAGTATAAAGAAACATGAATGTGTAGGCCAACGAAATACCTATCACTTAGTTATTGGTATTGAGTGATGGTTTTAAATAAAATAAATGATTTAAATAAAAGTTGTTTAGATGGTGTGACATATTTGTAAGGGCAGGTAACTCCTTGACTGCTATAAAATACTGAGTGTGGCATTTTTAACGCCGAACCTGTTATTACTGCGGCTAAGGTTTCTTAACTTTTGCGATCGTATCAAACAACTCATTGTACACACGGCGGCAGATCAACTAACTCAAAACTGTCAAATTTCTAAAATCAATGTTGAACTTTATCGTTTAGTTTTAAGGATCAATATTCATTGGAGAAATTTGACAGATTTGAGTAGGTTGATCTGCCGCCGACTGTACTACATTACATTATACTTTATTTATAGCATGCTAGGACATGACGGTTAAGACGTTAACAATGAGGGTGGGAACGGATTTATTTAAAAAATTCTATTCTATTAGTAACAACTTAAAATATGACATTGATTTTTTTTCTGTAGTACTTACTTACTGCTAATTACTTCACAATATTTTTTCGATTTTTTTTAAAAATCGGCGGGCTGTGCTGTCGTATACGGTGTCGCTCGTCACGTCATCCGATATAAGCCGACTGCCAGCGAACTAAGCGTGTTTTAAGCAAATTAATTATGTAACTACAATAACTTTGTAAATACTTATTGTATCGAAGTGAAACAAAAACTATACGTTTTGGAATAACGTCTTCTATAAAGGTATAGGGTAAAAATATTTAATCTTTCCCAAATCCATTGTATAAATTTTGCATGTACAAGTACAACGTGTTAAACACCGACGTTATCTGCGTTATATCTTTTAATCTCCGTCGTCTTCATAACATTTACCTATAAAAAAAAACATTTAGCCTAATTGTGTCCCACTGCTGAGCAAAGGTCTCCCCTTTGCATCTCTAACCCTATACGTCACCTCATATCACCCCAGCAAAAAGGTGGTCAATTGTCACCTCTCGGTACCCATGCAGCTGACGTCTCCAGCCCAGTTTTATTTCCATACCAATCTTAAGTCATGAAGTAACTAGCAGAACAGAAAGCTACAATGCCCACCTTTATTTCCACCTCGAGAGGACCTTCTCCTTTCTCTTTCTCCTCCTGCCCTCTGCGTCTGTTTCACCACCCTGTTCTGATAGTTAGGCACGCTCGTCTTCGGGATCACTAGTTCAGGGTCCGGCTCCTCCTCTTTCACCTCATGCTGCGGCTGCTGAGTGACGAGCTCCTTTGCTAGAGCCTCGGCTTGAGAATTGGTCAGTACTGGACTCGAATCGGACAGTGTCTCGCTGTGTCTGCTAGCTAAATGTCCTATGTATCCTGGAAATTGGATAAACATCTCATGATAATTATTAAAAATTTTAGTAACTTAAACTATTTATAATTAGGTACGTTGATGGTCCAGTGAATTGTCTCAAATCTCTATTACCAAAGGATCCGATATTATGAACGCTCGATCATTTATGTATTTCATGTTTTTGACCATTCAATAAATAGCATTTCGATTATTCGTGATTGAAAGGTTAATAAAACTCGAACAAGCACTCAGTGCTAGGTATTCTCTTAACAAGGCAAGCCTATGAAATATTTAGGTCACACTGATTGTCTAAATAAGTTCAACGGTATTTGTCATAAATATAATCATATTCCATGATGACGGACTAGTCGCAAAACCTAGCGATCTCAAGAATAGCGCATCCTGTTGATGTTTGTATTGGTATCGAAACTTTTGTTTACTTACTTTATTTACTTAAAGACATAAATTTAATAGATTTCATGTAAAATATAGATGTATGTCGTTGTGCAGCGTGCAGCGGCAGGCTCCGCCGAAATAGCCAGAAGAGGCGGGGTCCTGATTACCTATAGTTTTTTTTAAATTTATATTAGTGTGTGTGATCAATAAATATTGCTCTCATTCTTTCTCTCATAGTGCAACTAGAATACTGCTGGTGGCTTACCTATACTTGTTATCCTTGAGGACGAGCCACATACATGAGGTTACGAGGGAATTTACTAAGTGCTGTTTAATTTTTAAGCGAGTTTAATTTACCACTCGATCGTTACCTATAACGAAAACGAGAATTTTATCTATACTTCTATACTAATATTATAAAGCTGAAGAGTTTGTTTGTTTGTTTGTTTGAACGCGCTAATCTCAAGAACTACTGGTTCGAATTGAAAAATTCTTTTTGTGTTGAATAGTCCATTTATTGAGGAAGGCTATAGGCTATATTACATCACGCTATGACTAATAGGTGTGGAACAGTCCCTAATTAACGCGGGTGAAACCGCATCGCACAGCTAGTACGAGATAAAAGGAGTGCCTCCCAATGCAAATGCATAATGAGTTGTCATACCAATTCTCACTGTCGTTAACATATTTTATTTGTGAAAGAAAGAACTTCCACTCATTAGGTAGGTAATTGCTGGTTTTTTGTGCGTAAGTCCGCCTCCCACTCTCCTTGCGCCTTGGAACTAAGAACTGGGACGGGGAGACAATTCGCTGTTCGTCTTGAGTCCGCAAGGAGTAGGTATGCGTAACGCATTTCCCCAGCGTAAAAGAAAAAGATTATATGCCTAGGTACCAAATAGGTTTTCTTACCTTTCCTACTCTTAAAGTAGATAAGACACTGTTCGCATTGGAACAGCGGGGCAGGGTTCAGCGGCTGTATCACGTGCAGCTTGTATTTGTGACGATACCAGTGGGTTCTGCTCTGGAGGATCTCACCGCACAATTTGCAGATTACACTGCCATCGTTTCTCATCATATACTCCAATAAATCAGTCCTGGCCTTAGGAGTTTCATTGGCATCCTGCTCTTTACTATCGCTTTCATTTGCTGGTGTGCTATCATCACCTTTCTCTGTTAAAAAGTGGACGCCAGCTGAAAGAATGGTGTCCTGTGCGTTGTCTTCAGCGTTTGTTTCTTCTGTGAACCTGTTGTCGATTGTTTGAATATACTGTTCAGGGTTCGAGGAGTCGGAGAGTACTTCCAAAGTTATTATTGGCATGCCGTCAACATCGTCGTCGTATATGTAGTGAATCTCTGAAATACATCAACATAATTCAGAGTTTTGTGTATTTTATGGTCTGCGTTTCAAATATATTTTTTTATTTATAAGCATTTATTATTAGCATTTAGGGGTGTAGTGCAATGCAAACTTCTTAGCTGCCGTGAAGTTAGCAGCGAGAGCTACTATGCACAGGTCACGGAAGTCGCGTATTGGATGACACCTACATTTTGTTACTGCGACGCCACTTGCGCCTTACTTCATGGCTGCCAAGAAGATTGTGTACTACACCTAGTGCAAAGAAAAAAAATTAATTGGCACGAATAAGTTAATATAATACAGTTTCTTGCGCGATTTATCTCGATCGAATATGGATCGTGATTATTTAGTTAAAAGAAGATTGTGAAAGTTAGCTTAGTCGTATCCAAACTCTACCTTACTTTTTGTTTCTTCGTCTGCACTCAAAACGTACTTTCTTAAATTATTATCACTATAATGTTATTTTTCTTATTACTATTCTTACACATAGATACTTGCATAAATTAAAGGACTTCGTACATAAGGAGCGTCGTAAAATGAAATACTTTCAATATTTTTTTCTGTTTTATTTGGATTATTATTTGTAGTGTACATATTTTCACATTAATTATTCATTACGTTGGTAAGATCTTTTATTTATAATAAAACTAAATTCAAAATTTTAGTTTGCTTATGAGAAATAAACTTTCGCCATGTTCACATCAATTTATTGTTAAAGCTTTGATGTTTGTAACGTAATATACGATGCTTATATATTTTATTTATTTATTTTCAGTTTAACTGTGGTAGTAATTTTGTTAATAATTGTTACAATAAATTCTATCCAATATCTAACGGCCTTATTACTATAATGATAATTAAATTGTTAAAGAAAGAGTCAAATTAACGATCAATATGGCTCTCATTATAAACATATTCACGAATGTCCGACAAATCATAGAACGCAGTCATAAACAAAGGGTAGTTTTAAGTAGAAAATAGAATTTAGAAAAAAAAAATTAAATAACCTTATTTAAAACAGTTGATTTAGTGGAAATATACAACTACACTATAAAATAAACAAACAGAATTGCTATATATTTGCCATATCGTTACAGTTCCAGCCGGTAAACTATAAAAAAAATTAACACTTGATTATAAAATTGCACTTCAAATGTAAGTATATAAAGTATCTATGTTTTTTAAACCTACTTGTCAATATAATCTACCGTAAAATTTTGTTGAGACTGATATATATTTCTGTTATATAAATGTGTGTGTATATGAAAATCAAATTAATTATTATTTTAAACAAACTTGGGCATTCCTGCGTAATGAAATAAATTCTATCACTTATTGTACTTGGATAGTAAGGCCAGACAGCAATGAACCAGCGTGGGCTAAGTATTTTATAATGCCAAAATAGAAACAACCAATCAATAATCATAACCACATTAGGCTTAGTGATAAGACCACAGTTAAATGACCCAGGGATAGCTGGGTTTGATTCCTAACGAGGGTACATATTTAGCTACTTGTTGTTTGATTGTTAGCAGCGTAGCCAGTTCCTTCATAGCTGCAGACTCTTTAGGCCTTAATGGGACCATTATCAAAATCGTGATGATCACAACTTGGGCAAAATCTCAATGTCCCGATTTCAAAAGTTAATCATGCTTTAAAATTTTGAAGGGTTGTTATATATGCTCTTTCGACATGTTTCAACAGCCTATATATCTCACTAGATTGAATATATCTTGTGAAATGAGTTCTTTATTAAGTTTAACATCATAAAGTCGGACCCAACAAATCACTGTACAGCCAATCCTCAAAAATATTAATTAATAATGTTTATTAATCAATCACTGTCATGGCCACTACTATGAAGTATTTGCGACATAAGATACATAGTCGCTTTTAATTTTCCAACAATAAGTTCACTATAATGCGATTGTACAGAGTAGGCACGAAATATATATTTTAACAAATAATTTATCTGTGTTCATTTAAAACATGTATGTTTAGTTAAGTGTAAAGATTCCTGAATCACTAAGTTATAGCATTGAAAAAAAAGAACTACTCCATGGAAAATATGCATAATGTTTCACCCATAGAAACATTCTCAGGACAAAATTGAACTCTTTACCACATCAAAATAAGATACACTTTGGCCAACTCAATTAATCTCGCTATATGTGTATTTTTTTTCCATAAAGTGACTAAGAAATAATAAAAAATTGCGTGGTAAGGGTAAGAATATTTTTTGTTAAATTCTTGACGTTAAATTACTAAATAAATAAAAATAAATGAACACAGCTTATTAAAAAAAAAGCATTATAACCGACAATGAAGGCATAACATGCATTTTACTCTTAACTTTAAAATTCAAGTTTAATAATGAAAGGTAAATTAACGAATCTTATCCTTTCAAAAAGTTCTAAGTATTGTGTGTGTAATACTAAACGAGATATACCATGTATTATTAATTAAACAAAATGCTGCCTTGCAGCACGTGTTTAGAAAAGAAAAGTAAGAATTATAATAACTCAACAATGAACATGATTGCCAACTTAGTTAGCTCTAATATCACAAAATAAAATACTACAAAAAAGGAAGAAAAAAAATCATTCTAACATAACATTTTACCGCTCAAGAAACTCGAAACATGTTATCGTCGTTTTTTTATATATTTCCATGACATTTTAAAGAGTATTTGGTTAAAGGAAAGTAATAAAAAGAAAAGAAAAAAGAAAAAGAGAAATTAAGAGAATTGCATTTTGTATTAATTGTTTGTGCGGTCGACTGGCTCTGATGTACCTACTTAAATAAAATCACACTGCGAATGTTAATACCTTCTTGGTGACTAATTAAATCTAAAAATGTGTACATTGATACACCATAAAATTATAATATAATATCTACAAGAATGTGAACTATGAAAATCTAATTAAACTTAACATAATCTATATCAACCGTTGTGCGCTAAATTTTATAATAGAAAAACTTCAATTTAACCAATAATATTTTAAGTAGAAACATAACTACTTGTAAACTATTTTTAATGCTTTCGTACTAAATATAAAATTGCTCTTATATACTTATGTATATATGTATATATATATTTATACTTATATAATTATATATTCTTCCCAAAAGTGACCTTAGAATAAAAATGTTGATTAGTAATATACTTTTCAAACATAAACTTATATTAAATGTAAACATTAGTTAAAGTAACATTATCTAACAAATATTATTTCCTTATCAATGGAAGAACTTCTGATTCCGTTTCTGGTCCTAGCCTAAACTAGAACTCTTTTATATCAACTAAATATATTCTATAGTGAAATAATAAGAGTTGGAGATGTTTTTACATCGTATCATTAATATTGTGCTATGGCACTGTTAAGTTCTATGACAATAATTATATTTATTGATATATATCAAACTATACAACTTATATTCCTTTCGTTACTAATAATATAATGTTTGAACAAAGGACAAGTCATAACAATAGGCTCACTAACATTTCGTTTCATAATTAATTACCTATTATATCCTCAGATTATAATTACAGATTAAAAGTTTCATGTTTTTTTATAACAATCTACCCAACAAATTGAAAAACTTAATAGATTCCGGTTTTTTTATAAATCAAGAAGAAATGCTAGTGCCAAATAATCTGATCATTTTTATTATTGCTCAGACAGATAAGTGTTAATAGTAATACAGTCTTTGGTTGTTGTCTTGCGGTAAAACCGTCACTATTATAAGAATATTAAGCTCTATTAAGGCAACGGGACTGTTTTATAGTATTAAAAAACATCGCTAACTGTACGTTATAGAACTGCGTCTAAGTAAATGGAAGGCACATCTCAGACTTGTACAAGACCTTTAACTCTACAAATTCAATATATTTAAAATTTAATACGCCTCATTATTGCGCGACTGGCCTCTTTGATAAATGTATATTTATTGTCTATTATTTGCACAACCATACTTTTTATATAACATTATGAGCTCTAATTTATGTAACAAACATTAGATATTAAATGCATAACAGTATCATTGGAAATATATAATATACTATAAAATTGTACATGAAAATTTTTCTCCAAAAATAGTTAAATACTAATATGAAATCCGATCTTTATAGAATCTTAATAACGCTAACGAAGATACAATAAACTTTAACTTTAGACATCGCTAAAGGCACTACGATATAATAGTTTGTGTGGAATTAATAATACTTAGTTCCGAACTTGTCACTTGGTGTCAGTCAAACCTGCGTAGGGTCAGGCGAGGAGTGAGAGGGCGTGGAGCCCCGCGGGGAGGCCGAGCCGACTGCGTCAATCTTCAGGCCCGACGACAGCTGTCCCTCCATGCCCGGTAACATAAAAAACGCGTTTGGCGTATAAACACAATCTTTGGGGACGTAGCAGTCGTGCGTCGTCTTCATGTGATTCTTCATTTTGTCAGGCCTAGAGAACTCTTTGCAGCACACAGGACAGGGGAACACCTTTCTCTGCTGCCCCTCGTGGTAGAGGAATGCGTGCCTCTGGAATGAATACTTGTTTTTGAACGTTTTCTGGATGTTCTCCTTAGCGCACTCGGTGCACTGGTACACTCCCTCGTTGACTGACGCGTATCTGAAGAGGTTGAGGCCTCTCACTGACATTTCGGTTAACTGCTCCGCCGGATCGTTTGAGGCGGAGTTCGCCCGCCTCCTTATCCGTCTCCTGGCTACTGGCCTTTGCATTTGGTTACCGCCTTGCAGTGTGTTGTTGTTTATCGAGTCGTTTTGGTACTCATTGGACGTGGACGCCTGGGTCGCTGGGTTCACGCGAATCTTTCCATGGTCATGGGTGGGGGATGGTTCGTATTTTATGTCTTTATTTTCGGAGTCGGGCGAATCGCGTCCTGTAATGAATTAGATGTTTACATTAATTCTGTGTAAAGTTGACATGCAATCCTTCTACAGACAAGTTTGATGCACATCCAAGGTGTCTGTTTACTGTGAGATACTAGCATTACAGATCAACTTAAAATGTATGAAAGGGATAGAAACTGAAATTAAATAAAAAGGGTTAAAAAAAACAAATGGAGAAAATATATTAACCTTTATTTGTTCAAACCGAATGACGAATTGATTATACCATGTAGTGTGGATGATCGTATTGCTTTTCAAAGTATTTGGGGAAATAAATATTGACAGGAAAAATAACAGAATTAGATAGCACCCATTTAATCCGTCCACATTATGTATCTACAATACGTTCATCCAGCATGTGTAACACACTGTGTCCAAACTTAAAATGTAAAATATAGAAACAAAAGTTAAATAAATAATATAAAACAAAGATAATATTGTTTTTTGAAAACAAATTTTCACATTGTACAGTGCTACACTGATTGAGATTTGAACAAGTAACTGTAGCAAAGTTGAACTGCTTAATCAAACTATTTAGCCTACTTATATTTAAATAATTAAATAAATTAAAAAATAACATAACAAAAAAGAACAGATTTCACTATGACATAATAGGACTCGAGTGGTTTGCATTTGGAACTATTTCGGCAAGTTCAGTAAGTAATAGGTACATGTATACATAATTAAAAAATAAAACTTCAGTAAACTTAGCTCTTAAGATCACAAAAGGTGGGTTTGTAGTTGATAGAGCTACACAAACTGTAAGTTTACTTGTAAAAAAGGTAAAAATAAAAAGCTGCCACATATCAACCAAAAAATAGGACACAAAAACATTCAGACAGCCTGAACGAAAAATAATAATTATTCAACTAGGAATTAAAGTTTAGCCTCCTCTTACAGTTATCATTTGGATGCTTATTGCGTTAAAATGATTATTGTAAAAATAAAAAATACAAAGCAAAGACAATTTGAAGTAGACCAAAAAATACTTTGTTCATTGCATAGCGTCAATTTGAGCAACATAGAAAGCACAATAAACAAATGTACTAGCTCTAATTACACAATCTACTAGACGTGAGATAAGTAATAGGATAGCATACCTGATCAGTCCTGATTTCCCGACAATTTAAGTTCTAGTTAAGAAAATTCACTCAAATGTTAACAACACTATTTAAGTCTATCATTATTATAAATAACTTAACTTTTAAACTATTCTTTACTAATAACCCGTGTTGTTACTTTGCTACAATTATATATTAATATTTATTTTTATATATTTTTTTCTTTATATGAAATGTAAAACGTTAACATCCGTCGTTGCTACATTATCACCTTAGCAAATAAAAAATATTGCGAATAACATTTAAACACCCAATTTAACCTTAAAATGTCAACAATTTATGCTAACAAATAGCATCATTTTGTTATTATTTACTTCATTAATAAGTATACTCAATTTAGAGAGTGATTGAAATAAGTAATAGATTTCAAATAAGTACATAATTAGTTAAACAGTATAAGGGTACAGAATATAATAAAAAAGGAAAACACTAACATAAAAATTAAATAGGTTTTAACGTAACAAAAACAAAATAATTAATAATAATAATAATTTAAATTGAAAAATTTGCTATTTTGTTGTAACTTTTATTATTTTCTTTAAAGATTCTAAAAATAGTAATTAACACCTTATTGTAGGTATACCAATGTATCTTTCATTAACAAATGGGTAATTCTATATTGTGTAACTGTCATACTAAATGTATCTAAACATTACTCTTTGCATTTGCTATTGTCTAAGTGCAAATAACAAAAAATAATATGGATTCACTTAACATTTGGCTAGAGACTATTTCATCATAATTTTTGTGAAGTTAATCCATATAATCGTTTTATAACATATTCTATTTGATAGTTATTAAGAAAGATCCTATGAGAGCTTATTATATTTCAGTGAATTTCTCATAATCCTTGAATACATTTTCATTATGAAATTATAGGGTATTTGATACTGCAAGTTTTACATGATACATTTGTAAGACTTTGCTGAAACTTCATTCCATTGATCCCTAAGGAATAATACAGAGAACTCGAATCCTACTTCTACCAATTTTAAACCCGGAAGTCTCGGGACCTCCCAGCGAAGCTACACCATTTGTGGTCGGTTTTCGTTAAGACTTGTTTTAAGTTGTCAAACCTACCTGGCAAGCTACCGCACTGTTACTATGTCTGAAGAGGAAAAATAGCCAATTCCTCGGTGGTTGAGGATTCCGGGTGCAATGCGCTTCTATGTCACGTCACCATCATGTGAAATAAAGGCTTAGCGCTTCCCTGTTGTAGGATAGTAGATCAGATTTTTAATTAAAATTCAGGCTCTGATGGCAACAGAAGTAGTAATAGTAACTGTCAAAGAAACCCCACGGTTTCTCTAAAGGCTGTGATAACCTTGGCACTTGGCAAAATCACCGGACGCTTATGGGAAGACCCTCCTTGGTAAACCTCTTATTTAGCGATGTAGGCATTTATCTCTGTCACATATCTAGGTTCTATTATGCACGCAGGGTCAGTTCATAAAAACACGCAGGCTTATGGCCTTGATGCACCCTTGCCGCACACTTTGTAATCGTTTTTTCCATGAAAGCCTTACTTACAATATCAAACAGTAACAGATCGTAAACAGTATCTAATGTAATTACAATAATTGAACAACGTTACAATTCAAACATTCATAATATATTTAAACAAGATCACAGCTTTATGATAATATTGTATGTGAATAGTTTAATATTTTTGGTATCTACAGTTAAAGAACATAGAATAAAGACTATTGGTATCTATATAATTTATAATATTATTAGTAAAAACTATATTTTTATAAATAACTAAGACGACGTACGTTCTCAACAACTTGCGTAAATTGTTATTGTATAATTTATCTATTAAAATAAATAAATGCTTCTTGACTACGTTGAAGAATATTTAAAGCTGCCTAAGAAAGATATAGATTTCATTTTAAAATTATTGTATTAGCGTCGACAACCTACATTCAATAAATAACATGATTTTAAGTACTTTTTCTAGATATATTTTGAAGATATTTCTTAAAATTGTAAGCTTTCTTGTCATATTTTGTTAAAAATGTAAACATTGGAGGATTTTGTTAAGAAATTCACTGAACTTATTAAAAACGTATTGTTTGTACCTAAATCATTGTCAGAATGAGTAATTCCTTATTTGGTAATAAATAATGTGATTATACGTTAATTAGCTAAATTAAACTTTTTAACGTGTGTATCTTTCATACAAATTCTGTATTATAATATATTCTTTATATAATTATTGCTTATAGAAGAGCATGAGTGTATGATTTAAATTTAAATAATTTCTTGAATGCATTTTCTATGTGTGTAAAATAAATATTTGTTAACAGTTCCAATTTTCATAGAAAGTCCCATATAATTTGTTACAATCTAATATTTTTTATCTTTGTCAGCGATTCAAACAGGACATCTTATAGATAAATACATTATAACATAACAATATTTAACAAACAATATAATATGTAAGTATATAAAGGGACAATCCATATTAGTCACATTAAATGTGACAATTTCTTAAGTATAATTTAGCACCAATAGATGATATAACATTCAATAAATAATATTCAAATATGTGTATACCAAATATGTCGCGATTTATAAAATAATTAAAATACCGCATAAATTTAAGATGTTAAAACAAACAGTCGGTACCTAGTGTCACTAAAGTTGTTTAAGTAGAATGAAATGTTGTCTGTGATAGCCTAGGCACTGGCTAAATTGACTATGATGAAGTAATATATTGTTGAAACTTCCCATAATAGCCTCGAAGTAATTTAGTCTAAACTCTTCCCCATTAAGTAGGTACCTAACATTGCCCAAGGTAAATCTCATATAAAGATTACGAAAGGTACAATAAATTCGTTTTTTTTAATGAATTTACAGTCTTAATATTGTTTTTATCAAGACTCAATAATCGCCTAGAAAAAATGTATACCATTCCCATTTTACATTTATAGTTTCGATTTCCAAATGAAATGGGAAACATGAGATGATATTCTTAGTGTAATTACAAATGTTTATAATTAACTACTAGGGCCTAAAATGTATCTAAACTCTTAAGGAAGCTTCTTAAAGTACCTAGATGTAAACTCTGAATAATGAAAATAAATAATACGTAACATTCTTTGAAAATTCTTAATTATCTAGTAGTATTCGATAAATATTATAACTTATACTACAAAAGGCACACTAATAGGCAAGCGTTCTCTGGACCTACAATTCATTATATTGGAAAGATTTGGTTTTAGGGTCAACAAGGTAACGTAGATACTACATAGTCCTACTATTAATTTAAGTAGTTCACTAATGCCTTTATAATAATCCTTTTTATATTTCAATTTTAATTCGACAATATACATAGAATATAAAGAAAACAGTGTCGCTATCTTTATATGGAAGACTACAATTTGCCTCTAATATATAACTAAATAATTTATAAGTACCATTTCTTATTTAATAATTAAGGCATTTTGATTTCTACTAAAATAGAATATACAAATCATCTCATGATTCCAGTTATAATCATCTTTTCAAAGCACCTTGCTAAGATCACTTTCGCAACATCACCGTGTTGCATTTATATATATTTACATTTCAATATATTCATAACTTTTGAATTGTTACAATTTTAATAATGTATACAGTTTGTATACAAACTCTCCTTATATTGCGTAATTCGATTAGTTACGCTTTATCAAGTTCAGTAATTTTTGATTTGAAAGTCTAGGAATATTATATTGTCTTTGATACTCATTAAAATTTCTCTAAATTGACATTGCATTGGTCTTCGCATAATGAGTCGCAGCATAACATGTAAAGCCTAAAGGCGGGTCTTAACAAGAGTAATGTGTAATGTTATGCTTCGTAAAATGTGACGCTGACAGAACCGTTACGAACACCGACACGAGGCGGCACGAATCACTGCGAGCGCTTTTGTGTTCGTGTAAAAAACGATGGATCAGCGCGAACGAGTATACCAGCGTTACGTGTAATGCTCAGTGTAATAATCAGGTGGTATAGTCATTTTGCTAAGTATAAAAAAAAATGCTCGCAGTATTGCTAACATGAAAATTCGTATCACATTTCACTATACGCAACATTACAAACTCTCCCTTAGGAGCCTAATGTGCTTAAGGCCCATCTCGCACGAAAACGATAGGTTCTCGTGATTTTGAAGTACCTATTAGTCTTAGCTCTACCATGTTTGATTATTACTAATTATGTATTGATTAAAAGTGATAACGCATCGTCTTTTGTACTGTTCACTTTGATGTATATAATATTTCGCGTGACATACATACATGTCGTTAATTCCAATTTGATTAGTTTGGCTTAGCAAAATGGATAACTGTTACGGACTACATAATAGAGCTCCTAAGCTGAAAAGGCAATCATGACAATATTTCTCTAGTAAAACCGAAATATTCTGTATGTATTTTGTGTACTATCCATATTAGATTTAGTGAATTAGAAACTGAGATTAGCATCATCAAGGCCCACAAACTGTCAAATTTCCTTAATAGACTTTGAACTTTATTCTTAAGGCATATGGTTGACAATGTATTGAAGAAATTTGACAGATTTGGATAGGTTGATGAAGTGCTGGCGTCTGTACATACAACCATCCCACACTTTGAAACTAGGGACAACGCTTCCTACATTGTACTACGAAGAGCTATTATTATCGAAGGTGGACCCAATATTGGTATCTCAAAAGAGGTTTTTTTGTATAATTATTTGCAAGACCACCAAACCTGCGAAACCTTATTTCTGAAATACTGTGCCCTAACCTCTACGCTACTCATTTGCGAAGATTCTATAAATAACCAAAAAAAAATGCTACTCCATTTATAATGTACTTAATTACTGATAAGAATATTTGGGGCTCTTTTAAATATGCAGGAACTGAACTTTTCTTTAGTCTATTCTAACATTTCGCTGTTAATGAGATTATTAAAAACTATTCTATTAAAGAGTTTGTATTGATTTTCACTAGTAAGCCTACGTAACAACGCGAAGGCGAGTATCATAAAGAAATAAAATACTTTTTTCTTAGCAAGTTGTCATTTTAGCTAACTACACTACTTATTGAGAATAACCATTTTACTATGTTTTATAGAAATATCATGTTGTTATAAGTCTCATTTAATTTTTTTAACATACTATCTCTTTATTATACTCGCCGTCCGACACGTGGTATCTGATTTATTATAATACATACTTTTACAGCATAACATTTACAACCGAATATTTTAACATTGATAAAATATTTTAAATTAATCTTAACAAATAAATAAAAGAAAAATATAATCATAGCCTGTGTTGAGTTTTACTTCGAAGAAGTTAATTATCATTTACAACTAAAATCACTACTAAGGCAAGTAAAATGAAAATGCATTATACACAACTACACAACGGCCTTTTCAATCTCTTTGTGGAGAGCCTGCGTTAGCCTCTTTAATGATTTATGCCTAGTTAGAAATCTGCTCACATGTGAAAGCAGCCTTACTCTTCATGCACAAAAAGATGCCATTGTTCACTATTTAATATCTACTAACTTATCACTAACTAATTCAGTTCAATGAGAATTGTATGTAATATTCAGCACAGTAATCGAATAGACTACCATTGATTCTATAATCACCGCGAGTAGTTTACTTTGTACCCTGAAATTTTGTAAGTAATAAAATTAAGTAACAAGTAAGTGCAAAATAACAAGTAATTCATAGAATTTTCAAAAATCTCTTTCATTAAGCACTCTGAGAAACAAATGGAACAAAACATAAATAAATAGTTAAATATAACAACAAACTACATTGATTAATATCAACAAAACCTATTGATATACTCATGAAACATAGGGCTCGAACTTACTCAATCGCATCTACTATTACCCACTATTCGTTAATTAATTAAGCGATTTCTCATAATCAGATCGTCTTTTATCTTGAGTGTAGTCAATTAAGACTCTTGCTTGGCCATTTGTTCGTTGGCATTGGGTTGGTTCTTGTGTATGATTTTCAAATGTGCAATCATGTTATCTTTCCGCGTGAACTCCTTGAAACATATCGGGCAAGGGAACACCTTCACGTCCTTCTTATGTGACGTGACGTAATGCCTACAGAAGTTGCTGATGTGAGTGTACACCCTCCCGCAGATCTTACATCTGAACACGTTTTCCCCCTCTTTGATACAGAAGTCCCTAACGGACTCATTATTTTCCTCGTGGTAGTTTCCCACGCTGCCTATGTTATTTTTCCTAATTGGTGAGGGAAATATACGATGCTCCCAATTAGTTTGCGATAAATCTGACACATCGTTATTGGCCAAGCTTAGAGAGTTTTGCTCCAGTTCGGCTGCGAACAGTTGTGTGGCAAGAGCTGGCATCAGCACGGTTTCAGGCGGGTATTTGTCGAAGGTGTTCAGTGCGGGGTTTAAGTTAGAAAGACCAGAGAGCTGATTAAATAAGTTACGGGCTTTTATTTTGGACATTTGGGGTAGTAATTTTTTACTATTCTTTGGCTTGAAGTTACGACCTAATCTGATCTTATCGTCTGTATCTTTTATGGGACCGTCTTGAGAGTTAGAATTTTCGCGACTTCGGTCTGGTTTATATTTATACTCGATTGGTTCATTGTAACCGTCCATAGCGTCGGTAGAAGGTTCTTGTTTTATGGATCCGTTTTCAATAGAAAGAACTGGCCCATTGCTCGGATAGTTTTGGTGCATTTCCTCTTTTGGTGGTTTAGCGGGATCTGAAATGATAATTTCAGGTCTTAGTTAACGAATTGACATTGTTTTTAAATTTATAATGATTTGAACATTTTCATTGGAAATATTTTAGCTAAAAGTGTCTTGGTCCAATTTTTTTTAAACAGACGTTTTCTTACTTTTGGTCACTAGAATATTTCCAATTGCTTTTTTATGAAGGAAAGCTATTGGGAATAAGCCTTGTTTGTTTTCCCTTTTCTTATTTAATATAAAAATATCTTTGTAAGGAAGCTTTAGTAGAAAGAAGTTATCACTTAAACCATAAAGGACCACACCGGATCGCCCCTGGCCATTCCTCTAATAGCTCTCCCCAAAAGCAGAAAAGCAAGCAATAGTTATTGTTGATTTATAGAAGAAATAAGCATCTGTTACTCGAATATGTCAAAAATAATTTGATAGATTATCACTTACCCCTTTTGATAAACTTTAAATATTATAAATAAAGTACGTATTCAATATACACTTCACTTAATCACTTAAGTCGTAACCTAACATCAAAGCTTATATCCCATTAGCTTTTCCCTTATATCTTTTTCAATAAATTTTACTTTTAAAAAGTGTTAGATGATGGAAAGGAAGATTAATATATTTACAAAAGATAAGCAAACATCAAAAATATTCAATCCGCATCCGCTATGAAATACAATTTACAACAATCTATTTTACAATCATCCGATTAATTGTTCTTGTCTGATTCAATATCGTTCGTATTTATACAAAGACTTTTTTACTCCTGTAAGTGAACTAATCGCTAAGATTGTAACTAAAGAATCTACGTACTTTAATAGCTAAGAAACGTACCTGCTGACTCGGAGTCTTTGCCCGTCGGTGCTTCCCCGGACTGAGCGTCGTCGCCCTCGTCAATCAGCAGAGCTTCGCCAGTCTCCTCGCCGCCCGATGTCGCGCCATCCTCAGCATTGAAACCGTCCATGGACATTTTAACTTCTAACATTTCAGGGGATCCTCTTATCAATTGATCGGCAGCGGGTCGGTTGGATGCAACGTGTGATGCGGATTCTGGTATAAATTCACCGGGTGGGCTTGCCGCTGTGTTTAAGGCGTCACTTGAACTCCCACTTAACTTTCTCGGTCGACCCCTTTTTCTTTTTGGTTGCATTAAGGCGTTGCCCAATAGAGGCATTAATAAATTTGGCGGTGCCCCACCGCTGGGGATACCAGACGCAGGCCGTTTCTGGTTCATATAAGGGTGTATTCTGTGTAACTGAGGCGGAGGCGTGTGTGGTGTCGCATTTGTCTGTTGCTGGATTAGAGAGTTGGTGAGAGCTGGTATATCACACTTCTCTTCGTTCACTTCTGTAAGACCTTTTATTCTTAGACTCTCGGCGACTTTCAAAAAGGCCGTAAGTCTTTCCTGATCGACGCTAACTTCTCCTCTGTACATGAAGTCCAATAAGCTTTTCATGTCTGAATAGGGCACATCTTTCAGGATAACGATTGGATGTTTCTCTTGATGGTTGACAAATAAGGCTTGAAAGTAAGGACTACAAGCCGATAAAACCATTTTATGTGCTTTGAGCAATTGCCCGTCGACAGCCAGTGTTACATCAGTGAACGTCTCCGCGTGTAATAGTTGATCGAATACAGACAGCATATTCGATTGGTGATTGTTCCACCGCAAACAAAATCTTTGCGTCGCCATCTTTGATATTATGTTTTCCTTCTTAGGGAGATATGATCCTTGCCAGTCAGGGCTTAAAATCTAATATACCAACAATTTCTCAATGTATACATAAGTCTCTCTTGTTCCATGAACAATACAACAAAACTTCAACAATAGATAATGTTTACTTTTTAATAGCCATTTTCAATTTGCATATTTTCATAGTGTTAGTGCATTTTGTATGATGGGCGCGGGGAACCTGGAAACAAACAGAAAACACAATTACACGCACAGTCGGTGATAAACAATCGTAAAGTATCTCGAGAGCCTGCTCGAGAGTTCAATAAAATTGAAGTGACATGGAAAATGTTAATTACAAACCGAAACTATGAGATTATTTTTCAGTTAAAACAGAAAGTCGCAGAGTGCTGATTTCTCTACTTTCATGTGAGTCGGTATATGATTACAGCATTAGAGCGATACCACATCTGGTTGTAATTCTGTCACGCTATTATCCTACGATAGAATTCACGCGATATTGCCCGAGAGTAAATTTCGAATGTAGTAAATTTTATCTTTATACCTTCAAAGGCTTTATTGATTGACGTCCGCGACTTTGTCCACCTAAATACCTACACGTTTTCTATGACCCGTGGAAATTTAGAAAAAATAGCCCTTCTCTAAGGCAGAAGACAAGAGTCAACATCACAAAGGAAACCTCTGTGCAAAATTTCAGTTAAGTATCTGGGTTCAAGGTCTGGGCTGATTGTTTATAAGTCAGGATCAGGACTTTTCTTTTTAAATACTGGTATATTATAGATGTAGTTTAAGTAAGTGGGCTAAGACGTTGTGTATGGAAAAAAGGTCGGTATAATAAAAAATTGTATCAAATATTGCTAATTGTTTAGAATTATGTCATAGTAATATCGTCACCAACATCAGCCCGTATATCCTTCATTAGGTTTGGGCCTTATCATTTATGTAAACATTAAATTTCTAAACCCAGCCCTCATTAGGCCAGTGATGGGTTATGTACTAATCTCCCCATGCGCTGCCCATGTGGAAAAAGCCTATACCAAACTGTGAGACTTTATATAGGCTGATGACGATAATGACAAATTGTAAACTAAAAAGGTTTTAATACTGAATTGTAATTCAGCATTTTAATTATTCACTTTTCTATTTATTTTAGGGTAGGAGAGCCTTCTAAAATCAGTTATATTTTATTTACTAGTTGTTATTCGTAGGCAACAGTGAAGCACGATATTTTATGGCATATTTTCGCGTGCATAATTATGTTGATAAGGCTGGTTTTTGTTATAGAGTCTTTATTTGCAAATATAGGTAACAAACTTCGATCAACAATCAAAACAGTACAAGTAAATATAGATTTACTTGTACTGTTTTGATTGTTGATCGAAGTTTGTTACCTATATTTGCAAATAAAGACACTTAAACGAGTATTATGAATGTGAGACATATTTGTGATATGTTTAGTCCGAAATACAGAATCAAAGCATTAGCGTCTTTTATTAGTAATAAATGATTTTAATTTTATTTGAATTCACGCAATTTGAAGTGTACTTTAAAATCATAATAGAAACGCTTATCAATACGAAATATAAAACAATATACCTATACATTGAATGGAATACAATTTACAATTATTAATGAGCATTTTATAAAAAATACAGGAATTAGGTACCTAATAAAGATCTGCAAGAAAAAAGTAGAGTTTATATACTAGTAGAATTACTCAGTGTGGCACTAAGGTATCTAAATTACTGATCTGCTATTGTGTGTTTATTAGAAAATAACAGTTAACACAAAAATTTTAATTGTAGGTCACATAAATATAATATTTTTTTTAATATTATTATTTACACACTTCTAATGCTGGTATAATAATTATGTTTTCTTAGGTAACATATAATTAAGAGTAAACTGTTATAAAATCTACATAATTTAATGACAATAAACACTGTTACAAATAGTAAAGTTACTGAACACATCTATTGGTTTCATAATAACATAACAATAACCTCTAACCTATAGTTAGGCTAACGCTTCACAGCTAACTATCCAGCTATACCTGACATATCGATCGGTAAATGGCTGGATGGCGACCCTATATATATGCTTTATATACCGCCTAGGTACAACGCCAGACTGCTACCTAATTCCGACCCCTGAATATTGACTGTACGCTTGTCTGGCTCTTCCCGGATTGGTATTAATTAAAAAGGGGTGGATATGTCTCGTCCTTTTTACAATTTGTGACAATGTTATGATTGAAATATGTGTTTGTTTGTTTGTGGAGGAGATTAAGCTTTAGACTTGATGTTCTACGAGTAAGGTACGAAAACAGAACTGCCTTATCATAATCATAGCTTCAAGCCTTCAAGCCTTCATAATTGAAGCATCATTGACTATGCCCACTTGCTATTGGTTCTTGAGGCTACGGACCTTGGCAAGGATCTATATGATGTTCGCACAGAGTTAGTTAAAAAGCCCAAGCCTAGTTCAGAGTTAATTAAGAGTAAGAGAGTGCAATGAGATTGCATTGAGAGCAAATTCACGGAGACATGCAATAGACTTCGGCAAATTGGCGTATTTGTAGTTAAAATACAGACCCTCAAAATTTAAGCGTTGGCAGCGATATATGAAGACGCAGATGTTTGGGTTTGAACTACAGTAGTGTTGACCGAGCCTCGGTTAATTTAAATTTTAAGTCTATCGCATGTCTCTGTAAATTTGCACTCAATGCAATCTCAATGCTCTCAATGCAATCTCAATGCTCTCAGGCTCTTCAACTAACTCTGTGCAACCATCACATCGATCCTGATCATAGACCATAGTCTCACACTGACGGAACACCGAGGGGTTACTTAAATTGTCCGCCCATAGTGTGACATTGTCGGGTAACCTCTTGGGTAATATATTCAACTTATTAGGCTCTTCCCTATTCATAAAAGCTTTTCTGACTTCAATAAAAGTCTAATAAACTAATGAAACACAAGACTTTTCAGAAACAAGTGATTAGATAAGATAAGTTAAGATAATTATTATTATTACAAGCTATGCATTTATTATTGATGTATATGTATGGAGTTCTGACCAGGCCTATGTAAGATATACACAGAACAGTTTTTAATGGTCCTTTTTCTTTATTAATGCTTTGTTTGCTTGTTTAAAGCTAGTATTTACTTTTGCAATATCCAAAAAAATATAATATCATGGACCTAGGTACATTTTTAACAATTATCTCTTCTTCAATAAGCCTATGACTTTTTGGCAGGAAAGTGAAGAGTCATGCTGCGGTTTTATGTTATTTTCTAAAATTTATGTTATTTGTGTTATTAACCAACAAAATAAATTATGGTCTATTTATAGTATAACTTGCAATAATAATCCCTTTGACACTGGCTAAATATGGTAACAGCACAAAAATAAAATAAAAATTGCATGTTTTTTTTAGTTTTCCCCTCAGAACAATATAGATTAGTTATTGTTTTGAGGCTTTCCCGCACATCGCTTACTCTCTGGCTGAAAACTGACATTTAATTTCATAGATTATATATATTACTATGATTCGCAATTAAAGTTAATCAGGAACTAGGTATTATCCCTTCTTTGACGAAATTAATACTCGTACTCTGCTAAGTGCAAATAAATCTATATGAATATCAATATAATCAATTATTTTGCAACGAACACATTAGTCAATGAAATGAGACACCACAATATAGCAAATAAATGAAATTATTAATCTATTTTGATTTTGGAACATCTAAACTAAACATACAGACCTATCAACCAGTGAACTAGGTTTGTTTTGTTTGTTTTTCTATTTTGTAAAGAAAATCCTAAAAAAAAACCTATTATAAAATCTGTAATAGGTGAATCATTAATTAGGTAGGAATGCTTTTTACTGGAATGTAATCGTACTACTTAAATGCAAGTTAAATGCAGTGAAATGGTATCCAAGTAAAACAACTTAAATAATAAAAAATCAGTAGGTAAGTATGATCTTTACTCAATATTATGTCACTATATGTTTGTTTATAGGTAATAAATTTCATATTTTATGAAAAATAAAAAGTAAAAAAAGTATTGACGGAAAATTAAAAATTGCGGCGCTGCCTGCGCTGTTTCAATTTTGTTTCATTTAAAAAGAAACATGTTTTTCTTGGATATTTGGGTAATATTAAGCAATGTTACTAAAGTGAACGTGAATATATTGTCCTTCATTTACAATCATTCATCAATCACTACTTCACTACTCATCTATGCTATCACAATAAACCACAGACAAGTTATCTGATGACTTTTTTTATCTACCTATGAAAGAAGAAGAAAAATCAAAGGGCAATTGTTTTGTAGCAAATTAAGGATCCTTTAAGGTGTTTGTGTCTTATGTTTTAGTTACATAATGATATACCTAAAAGCTCATAATATGCATTAATACACAAAGCTGTAATATTGATTGCAAGGTTAGTTAAATTATCTTAAGTTATTTCAAGATAACCTAAAAATGTATGAGTAATAATTTTTAAACAAAAAATTGTTATTGTCAGCAAAGATAAAATGTAGGTAGCTATTTAGATTTTTTTTTAATTTTAATCAAATATTACAAATCCTATCTTTTGTAAGTTTAATGCTTTTTTAGTAGGTACCTATATTTGATAATGTCTAAAATGTTTATGCGTTTTGAAGCATCACAAAAAATTAAAAACAAAGACACGTGGCTGGATATGATCAGAAAGTACAAAAAAAAACAAAAAAAAAGATTAATTGAAAAGTAAAATAAAATTAATTAATTAAAAAAAATAACTAAGTTTCGAAATGTACTTATACTGTTATATATAGGTAGGTAACTACCTAGTTGAGTTATTATTTTTCATTCATCTATACGCTTGAATCTGGCTGGGGTTTATTATTACAAGGATACAGCGAGAATGCAGCTCTGTAATTTTCCGTTTAGAGTCGCGATAACCTTTGCCTATTCTACATTTAAATATTTTAATCGTCTGGCATTATTTACGTTTTTTGTCAAAAGAGGCCACTAATCTCGTTGGCTGGACGTATCCAATACCTAATTTAATCAAGGTTGAAAAAATCGAGAACGCCTCTAGCGGGGCGGGAGGCAATCTGTGCAGTAAGGACGGGCGCACTGCAGTGGGAAAAACATCCTATACCTACTATTCACTATCGTCGGTATGCTAGCATCAGTTTTTATGCTTCACATTACATGAGACGCGTTGTTTCATAATAAAAACAACTTTACTAGTTACTGCAGTCGTAAAATTTTCACGATCAACAAATAATAAGAATCAGAATCCAATCGGATTCTAATAAGAATCAGCATAATTATAATCATACAAACACGACAATTCCGTTCACATCCAGGTACCGACCGACAACGACTGCTGACCACTAACGTTATCGCGGCATAAACGGGCGCTCAAATTATTACTACGCACCCAGTCGAGCGCGTTACATTACGTCATCACAATGGCATTATTACCGACGATATCCACATTAATTCGACCGATACGTCGCGATAAGCACCGTTCCAACGCAAAAATATCACTGCACTAGAATAATAGAACATACCACACGTATCTGCACCACAATTAACTCGACCCTTTTATGGGAATGACGATCAGCCCTTCCGCCATAGTCTGAGTCCGCGTTTACGCCGCACCCCGCTCACCCGACGACTGACGGCCGCCAGCCCGCAACCCCGCGCCACAACGCCGACTCGCTCCGCGACTCGAATATCTCTCACAAAAAATACGCCGTCATCATCGAAATGGCGGCAGCGGATATATTCAGCGCAGGGTGCACGGTAAAATATTGATTTATTGAAATTTATTGATCCCCTTCTCCCGTCGTGATCGCCCCCTACAAATCGCGCTCGTATTTAAACTTAGATGTGGTGGTCTTGTGTGCTGGTGATACATGTTATCCTTTTTACGGGGTATAGATAGTATAGATAGATATTTTTAATTATCCATGTAGGTATCTAGGATAATAAAGTCATAAGATACCGGTATACGTTTCATGTTAGATAAGTATGACGCTCCTGATCTGCGTAGTGATTTAAATCTATTTTAATCACTCAATCCTAGAGATTTTATCGCTCCTACATAAATATCCTCGTATCTTGTAAGTGTTTCTAAAGTCCTATTTAAGGGATACTTATTTAGCAAAAACTGTAGATAGCTTACATTGCCTGAAATACAGATACATTATTCCTTGATAATATTCTCATGAAATGTAAAACTTCGCCAGCCGTAAATGGTGTGAGAAAATCCTAAATGTCTTAAGTGCATCATTATTGACGTACCTACCTTGACATGAATATGATCAAGGGATGAGTTTTCCACGTGAAAAACATCAATCCATTCGTGTTGTCGCCATGTCAGCAGCGTGCTCTGTCTCTGTTGCTCGCGGGCGGGGTTGGAAGGACGCCCTCCTCGCGGCGACTGCCGCCGGAGATGACCGAGCGTCACCACTTTTCGCAACCGAATTCACCCGAGCCCACACGGAAAATAGAACGCGGGGCGCACTCGACCACTCGTATTTATTAGTTTAAAAAATATAACACTTCTTTTTTTAAAACACCTCCGTTCCATAACATTCAGTTGTTTTATTTCAGTTACAGTTTTTATTGTCCACTTTCCGTAAATATTTATTTCATGCCAATACTAATCAAAGTTAAGGATTTCAGGATGCGTAGAAAAAAAGTTCCGCGCGCGGTGTGTTACTCGGAAGTAGTTTTAATAAAAATGGCCTGCTGCCTCGGCGGGAGGAGTGGCAATGGGCAATGAGGTCGGTACCCTCTCTCTCTGGCACCCGCGCGCGCCCCTCCCTACCTCTCGCGGCACAGGGTTAGAAAGTTTCAAAGTGAATCGTGGAAAACGGACCGAGTATCGTCCTGGACCTCATTTTGTAACCAAGATTTCGGGATTCGAACGTTCATCCATTTATCCTTTGACGATCAAGGGTCGCACTCACTTGCACGCCTATTTTTCTTCTTTTTATTTACTTGTAGTTAATTTCGTTATAAGTTCCAAGATATATAAACTTCTCCAGGGTCAACCTAAACTTGTGGGTTATATTATGGTATCTGTAGATCCTTTATTAAACACAGGAGTAATATTGGCGGGATTTTCTGGTGCTTCACTTATTTAAGTCATTTATTGGGGTTGTCGTACGACCAAACACGCTCGTTTTATCTCGAAGGGCTTTTGATATCCGCTCCAAACACTGATGATTCATCCAAATTTAGATGGCATTTGGCAAAAAGTGTTCGTATGTTTACAGGAGCTCTCAAGGTTAAACCAATTGGTCACTCGCGTTAGGTCCGGGATAATGAATTATAAAATAATGTAGACCTATCTACTAAAAGTTACAGATCAAATTGTTTTTAAATAATTTTGTTTGTTCCTAGATGAAGACTAATTGAACTTGCGTCTCCATAAGTGAAGTACAATAAATAAATAATCAAAAGTTGAACAAGAAAACTCTAAAAAGTTATAAGAAACTTTAGACTTATTATCATTAGGTATCTGTATTGAAGTATTAGTATAAGAAGACAACAAAAAATATTGTATTTATTCCGTTAATATTTAATCCGGTAACATAAAAAATAAAAAAGTAACAATAATACATAACAGAATATACATAACCATAAAAGTACATTGAAATTTTATTACTGCCATGTCCAAAAAGGTAATAATAAAATTTTTGAGAAAATTTGAGTCATAATACTTTTTTTGAATTCATTCATTCATTCAAATGCCTTTCATGAAATCGTTAACAAAAATATCTTATTACGTCAATATCGTCATAATTACAATACTCATTAATAATCACTTTTTAATGGTTTCAACTATGATAAAAATCCTGTTAATGTGGAATTTGAAAATTCCCTTATGGTTCTACAATGCAAGACTTAATTAATTCAACAAGGAAAACATTATACGTATTTATAGGAACACCGCCTGCATATCAGACTCAAACTATCAAATTTCTTCAATAGACTTTGATCATAATATCTAATTACATATGGTTGAATATTTATTGAAGAAATTTTACAGTTTTAGTTAGGTTGATATGCAGGCGTCTGTTCATGCTGTACCTTTGCAGGTTGCAGTTTTACCTCTAATCAATAGGTTTTTTTCTCGTTTTGATTCAATGTTACATAAAAATCGATTGTAAGTACCGAGGTAGTTGAAAACGACAAAGATTAATGGGAAGAACTAATGGAGACTAACTAAAAATGATCAAAAAACAGGAAAGAAAGTGGGATTTAACTATATTTTATATCACAATATTACAACTAAACACACACTAATTTCACCACACGATACCATGACAAAGACGACAGCCAAGCAAACAAAAAAACTATAAAAATGTCAGTATTAAAAAAATATATAAAACTAAGGACAAAAAAGGTATTAAAAAGGTTTTCGAAAGAGTCTACAACAGTAGTGTTCTATGACAATTATTTTTTGTTATTATTTATAATTAAAATAACCTATTAAAATTTGCCTGTCGTTTCAAATTGTCATACCCAACAGGGTTCATATATATGTACTAGACCCACCTGTAACACCTTATTCACTATGATTGACAATAAATCTATTGTATTGTATTGTATTGTATTGAAATCATCTTTTTTACAGAGTGATTTATTTTAATAGTATAAGAATTGTCTATAAAAATAACTTGCTTACAAATCTACCTATACTAATATTATAAAGAGGAAACCTTTGTATTATTGTATGTATGCATGTATGTATGTATGTTTGCAACGAATAAAGTCAAAAACTACTGGACCGATTTAAAAAATTCTTTCACCATTAGAATGCTACATTAGCGCTGAGTAACATAGGCTATATTAACCAAAAAAAAAGAAATGCGGTACGAAGCCCGCCGGGTTAGCTAGTTCAAAATAAAAAAGTGTTAAAAATACTGCCCCTTTCAAGACCGACTCTACTATATGGTCGTCTTGCTTGACCTGACCCGGATTACCAGAAGAAGTGCATGTTATTTTTAGATCTCATCATCACCAGCTCATTTTTTATGGGAGCTCGAGCCTTCCCTATGGATGGATAGGGAGAATGGGCCACAGTACGCGGGCTCAGTGCGGATTGGTGGTTGTTAGCGACTGCTAATGCAGCCGGGACCAACGGCTTAACGTGCCTTCCAAAGCACGGAGGTTAGGAGAGGAGGAGAGACTCTCCAAGGAGGAGAGTTGTTTAGATATATACCAGAAAATTGGTTGTTTTATTAAAGAATACGCCAAATATGATATATATAGCTATAACTTCACATTTTTCAGGCGTAAAGGGATGTGAACCGTAATCTCTTTGCGAATTTCCTCGTGTTTGTCCAACCCAATATGATAAGGCAATATGTCTGGGCCGTTATCTGGGCACTCCCACCCCGTGTCAAATGGATGAGAGGCCATGTTGCGAAGAGCTGTTGGCTATCAATCAATACCGTTATCGCGGTGGATTTATCTCGGCGTGTCCTGTTACGTTGTCTTTTGTTAATGTGGCAATTGACAGGTTTGACTTTTCCCGCCTTTTTGTCTATGGTTAGTGTAGGAGGAACACCAGGCCCTTCTTTACCATTGGGCACTCTGGGTAAGTGCCCAGGGCCACGCAATCGATGGGGCTACCCCCGCAACCGATATTACCGATAAATATATTTGTTTTGCGAAACAAGAATTACTAACTTATTGATTTTTTTGCTTTTTAATTTAAATAAACCAGGGGCCTACTCGTAACTCTATCTGGCTGCAAATAAATAAAAATACCAGTTGAATAAAATTTAAAAAATCTAGAGTTTTGCTTATCTCCTCTCTCTCTCTCCTTTTGCCTGTTTTACTAAAATCTAGCGTAGCATAAGGACCTCATTATCCGTAAGTGCCCAGGGCCTCCAATAGGTTAATAAAGACGGCCCTGAGAAACACGATGTAATGAAATTACGCGACGAAAGTACCGTGTGATTACATTTTTTTTTGAAGAAGAAACTTTTATTTAAACACAGACACGAGGCAATAGGGAATAAAAAGAATTAACAAAAAAACAAATGAGTGTCTCACTGCTGCGCTGCGTCAAAATACGTGGCCAATTCTACATGAGTAAAGCTATGAAACCTTTATGCAGTGATGTGGCGTAACTGGACTTTTGTGGATGGCGGGAAACTAAAGCCGTGGTGATCGAACATCATCAGAGGGTTTCTAGAGGGGATGGCATCACGCAAGCAGATCGACTCCCTATTAGATTCTCCGAGTAGTTCGGATCAGAATCGATTCAAGTATGCCATATTTTTAGGGTTCCGTACTCAAAGGGTAAAACGGGACCCTATTAGTAAGTCTTCGCCGTCCGTCCGTCTGTCTGTCTGTCTGTCCGTCTGTCACCAGGCTGTATCTCATGAACCGTGATAGTTAGACAGTTGAAATTTTCACGGATGATGTATTTCTGTTGCCGCTATAACAACAAATACTAAAAAACAGAATAAAATCAATATTTAAATTATTCACTTTAAAAATGAATAATCAAATTAAAATAAAATTAATATTTAAGGGGGGCTCCCATACAACAAACGTGATGTTTTTCCATTTTTTTTCTCGATCTTAATGATGATAAGGTAGAAACTTGAAATATTTTTATAGATACGATTTTATAGATAAAATATTTTTAATGGTACGGAACCCTTCGTGCGCGAGTCCGACTCGCTCTTGGTCGGTTTTTTTTTAATTGACCGCGCTTTACCGTTCGGTCGTCGGATCGCGTAATTTCGGCGCGTCTTTCTTCCTAGACTAATGCTCGTTATTACCTCATAAGCAATTTTAGGTTACGTTTTTACCGTTTACCGTCACCAAAAATTTTATAGGGGTCACCCAATTAGGGGGTCATTAGTGACTATTGTCAGAGTCCCAGCATTTAATGCCAATTCGTAAGTAGTTGGTTTAACCATTTTGGTATTACCCCTAAAGTTACATTAACTCATGAAGTTTTAAAATCGGCGATAAAATGGTTTTTATAATAGATAATATCAGTCTTCACTAGATATCAACTTAAATACATAGTTACGGCTTTAAAAATTAGGTCAACTTTTGGCGAGTCTTTAAAATGATTTGATCAACTTCATATTCGTTACATACCATTGTATGTAACGAATATAAAGCCTATTTACAAGACATTTCTTGTAAATAGCACACAATAAGATATTCGTTAATAGGTCTTAAGAATCTAAAATTGAATACAAAAAATAAATAATCAAAAACAGGTAATAAAACTTTTATGATTATTATGCCAATAACTTGAAGATATTTAAAATTGGTAGGTAATCCATCTTACACACGAAACAAAACAAGAACAAAAGAGTAAAGAATCCAAATTACTAATAAAATATTAAATAAACATCAATTACCGTAAAGGACGCGAAGCTATTCTTAGCTATTCACAATCGATCGTGTCAATTTTCACTTCACCTGGATAAAAAAACATTTATTCTTATTTATATTTTAATTTGAGTGAAAAAGAGAGTGCCTTTTGCACAATACAACATTGATTGGAGTTTGTTTACCATAGACCAAATCAATTAGTAGAGCATATCATAATTCAAATTTACTTTGATAGCAAATTTGTGCGAGGAACGCGCGATGTGCCTAGCTTATTTTCTTAAAATCAATCATATCATACCATGTTACCAAAGAGTTCGCTAGCTATTGCACAACGCCAACCCATTGGCATATTTAGGACAAACTATTCAACACCTGGACGTGTATCGATTGGCTGGGAGCGAGTTATAATTCAGCTGTGACCTGACCTAGGTCATCGCGCCGTTCGCTGAAGTCCTTACATCGCTCTGGCCTACTTTCGACGTGGGCTGAATAAAAGCCAACACACTTTCCCTAACTACCCGCCCTGGAACGCTTTGGGCTTATCCTATATTTGGGGCGAATTTCGAATGTAGGTCGTTTGAATTTTTGTGGATTAGGATTTAAAACGTAGGTATGCAATATTTATTAGGTTTGTGTTGATTAGAATAGGGATTTGTACCTGTAAGTTACTTGAATTTTGTCTCTGAAACTAAAACCTTTTGTTTCTAGAACGTTTATTATCCAACAGATTCAAATTCACACAATCAGTTCTTCAAATTTTTAAAGGTTGTTATAGTATTCATGTAAACAATTGCTTTGCATGTCACTGACTATTAAGTACTCGTATATCTGTCTGCCGTACATGAAGATAGAGATAATAATAAAATATTTAAATCATACAAAAAACAAAGTTAATGTTATTTCAGCCCATTTTCTTTTACTGCAGAGCAAATACTCGCATCGCTCGTTGACGCATTTTTTAACTGATGATAGTGTGATGCTGTCGAATGCTTACGCCCGACGTATAATCGGAATCGCGTAGAATTTCTTTGTAACTACACTACCGTTAACTTGATGGCCCATGCAGGAAATTATTTAATCTTACATGGCAGCCGCGGCCCGTACCTAAATCATGGAATGTTACAAAAACTGCATGGATTTTTGTTTATGGTTACATTAGCTGTTTTTGTCCGACACTTCGATGTAGGTTCTATTACAGCGATGACTTTATAGTGTTAACAGAAGATTTACTAGCGGTGGTAGAGTTAAGTAGAGTACCTTAGTATTAAAATGGTATTTAAAATAGAAAATGGTAAAAATTCAGTATTAAGTGCAAGGTGGGGCCGTTTATAATTTATAAATTTTTACTTTGTTTTAAATTAGTTTGCATTCCTCATTGTAACTCTGCTAATTGTAATTGTTTTGAAATAATTAAATAAATTAGGTGACTTCTCAACACTCGATCTCTTTTTTTTTTTGGAAAGAGGTTGCTATTGACTGCATAAGGCCTTTACGGCGTAACCACTTAATTTCATATAGTGAAGGTTTTCAAGCAGACAAAAATATTTTGGGGCCAGACACCGAAGTAAGACAGTTTCCTTGTCGTAGTACATATGTTATTAGTCTTCAACGGTTAAAACATGTAAGATCTATTTCAATAAAAAAGCTCGGGGCTTCCTCGAGTGTTCGATGAATAAGCATAATTCGTGGTAACGGGGCGGTGAGCGGTGCGCAGCGGTAACTGTTAAAACTGCGACGGTAAAAGCTGTGAACAAAAAGAAATCCTTGCTTTCTCAGACGTGTGCCTACCTCCGATACTGGCATAGGGCTGCCATTATAGATGGTTACAGGAAAAAAAAGTAAATCGGACAAAGTTTGACCGTAACCCAATGGTCCAATGACAATGAAACTCTTTTGTCCATTCAAAAAAGTTATTAGTTGTTTGCAAAGAAGGTTTTATTTAATAACTCCTTGTTAAACAAAATATTGCATAGTACATTTTAAAAAGTGCGTAGCCTTCTGATTCGATTTTTAAACAATGGCCATAGATACACCTTGGCAGGATGACAAATGACAACCCTGTGTATGGGGAACCTCGGTTATTCAAACACTCTATTCATGTTTTATGTCCATGCTGTGCTTGTGCTAGCTTTGCTCGACCTAAATTTCTCTAGGACTTTAGTACTTTTCTTCTCGATAAATAGAGATTGCCGATTCTGTGAAGATTTCCCACGTATTTAAGATAGGAAGAAAGCTAAACAATCTTTAGACACGTGAAACTACAGTATTCTCCATGGTATTGTGGAAATATTCAGAATGTTATTGTAAATCATTTAAATTTGTAAATATGTTTTAGAAGTTATCAATAATAAAAAATATATCACTGCATTTACATAAGAATACACATTACAAGAAAACTTTTCTACTCATACCTTACGTAAAACAAAAGTAATGGGGGTTAAACCTTCATCATAAATCAAGACATTTTCATTAAAAGCCATTCCAATTCAATGCATAAAAAATACAAGAGACTGTCCGTGTAAGTATCTCATAGAATCAATAATGTGTTTTCCCGCTCAAAGAGCCGTAATTACTCTATGGTAACGTCTGAGTATTTTCTTGCCCGGCCAAAAAAAAGTCGGATGCAATAAGTAGGAAGTAGAAGGGCCCGCTCCTAGATGCGTCTAACGGTCGGGTTCAATGACTTGATTCGGCACTCGCCGGTCAATTTTCGCTTGTACTGTTAGCTATCTCACGGTTATTTTGTGGTAATGTGTCCTTAAAACAGTAGTGGTAGATTTGTGGATATGAGAAAGGTGGTTTAATTGACTACAGTGCTTTGATTTAACGTTTAAAAGACTACTAAATTAAAATAATTTAAAAATATGTGACGTCTACGACATTCCAACTATAAATTAAGCAAAACACCATTTGCACTTGAAGTTTAATATCTGCCAATGTAAAGGAGGATAAGATGCAAAACACTTCTCTTAAAAAACAAGAAAATCAAAGTAAAACGTTTAATTAATAAAATAATAAATAAATTATGGTAAACAAACCAAGCCAATAATTTAAAAACAAGAAAAGCAAAACAAAACAGTGAACCGATTAAAAAGAAGAAGAAGGCCTTCTTGACGGGAATGTGAAGAGTCATGCCTGCGGTTTTGTTTTATTTTCTAAAATTTGTGTTATGTCGAATATTAATGTGAAATAATGGTGGATTATTAACCGTCAAGTCTTCGTGAGTGTGCTTCAGTGTTGGCAAATGAAACAAAACAGTGCAACGTCACTTTTCAAATTCTCTCAAGAAGTCCACCAGAGGACTTAGTAAAGCCCACAGCCCCCCAACCCCTCGAGTATCTCAGTATCTTCGAGGGGTTGGGGGGTATATCATTTCTCATTTCACAAAAATTACTTTGACACTGGCTAAATGTGCTAATCGCACAAAGCCATCAACTATGGGAAAAAAAATAAAGAAGAAGTATTATGAAAAAGAAGTACTTACCTATAAATTTACAAAAAAGTATTTACTCTGCTACAATCGTAATGTAACTTTTTATCTGTGGTTTTGTTTATCAGTACTTTTTTCATGCTAGAACCGTCGACAGATTCCCGCAAAGTGTGTCACTGCGTTGTTATAGGTACCTATACCTATAGGGAGCGGTCGCACCCATGGCCAACTCCCATTTCCGAGAAGGGCGAGTGGCTTAGTGCACTATGCCATTTCTGAACCTAAGGATAACGCATATCAGCTGTGTCTGAGATTTTTGCGGATAACTATTTTGTTTTTTTTTTTTAACATAATCGGCAAACGAGCATACTACCGGCCTGCTTAATGGAAAACAGCTACCGCAGCCTATAGACGTTTGCAACACCAAAAGCACCACGCGACCCTGAAGCTTTCGTTATTAGGCCTAGAGCATAGACTCTAAAATTTCATTAAATCTAGGTAGCGGCAGTAATCAGGTATCAACATTTTTCCTTTAATAATTAAAAATAGGGTTCAACCACTATTTTTGACCACCTGTTTCCCTGTCATTCAGCAAAATTTCAATGAAATTATATAGTAACTATTATATTATTTTGACTACGGGAACTTGCCTCTACGATAGTAATCTATAAGCTGGAACACAGCAATGTAGAAGACTGCTACTTGTCGGAAGAAATAGTTTATAAATCAGTTGGATAGTGGGCAATAATCATCCAAAATTAATGAAATACGTATATTAGATATAGATATAGAGCCGATAGCAATTTAAAAAAAAGACTATGGCTAAATATAGACACAATGCGAAGCCAAAATAAAATCGATCAGTTTAAAAGCCAATATCTCGTGAGCGTTGGCCTTAACTTTATTCATAATACACGTGGTTTGTATGAAACAGAAGCTTAGCACAGGCAAGAATAACAATCAGAATGAGTACGTACCTACTTTCCAGAACAAATTGGAAAATTATATAATTTCTCTTAGTTAGTTAGCATAGCAAATACTGCCTCTATTACGTACGTGATAAGGACGGGATCAAGGTCAAACTGTTGCGTAAGATGTGCTGTTGACTATACATTAGCAAGCTTAGCTTATAGACAAATTAATTTCAGAAAAATGTTGGTTAATCACCTTATAAACTTTAAAAGCACATTTTCTTATTTGATGACTCCCTAGGATTAAGCCAGTTTCTAGTTTTAGACAAATGATGATTTTTTAAATAATTTTTCGTGTATCTGCTTAGAATGTAAAGAGAGATATAAACTGCTTAAAACCTATTTATTGCAACAGCACACCAATCAATTTTAAAGTATTGGCGCCTTACAAATAAACAAAGGATAAGCTCCGAATAGTTATTCCCTGTTTTGTCTCCTTTACTGTATTTGAAATAACATTTACATGAAAGATAGATGGAACAAAACACGGAATAACTATTCCGAACTTATTCTTTATTTATTTGTAATTCACTTGGGGGCTTATTAATAAACTAAGTGTAGGCTTGGAGTAGTTACTCCGTGTTTTGTCTCTTTTACTCTAATATGAAATGAAGTTTACATGACGGGAACAAAACACGGAGTAACTACTCCAAGCTTACACTTTGTTTATTAATACGGGGGTTGAAGTTTAAGATGCCCAATTTTATCGTCCACATTAAAACTTTTCTTCAACAGTCTACATCAGTATCTAGTACGTTTAATTATTAATAATTGTGAAAGTGATTAACATGCAGCGGCGGTATGTTAAATTACAGAATTGATTGTATCGTGGCAAGTACTCCTCGCTCATCAATTAATGATTTCCGTAATTTGCCAATGCGGTCTCTATCACTCTATCTCTAATGGGAATAGTTCTTGCTCAATAACAGACAACTCAAACACGACTGTGGACGTTTTGAAATATCAGAATCGGGGCTCTATATAAGTAAGTTAATAATTTGTCAAAATTAATACGTCTTATGGTGATAAATCATATAATAACCATTCGTATTTTAAAATATAAAATTAAAATTTTCAAGTTAACATAAATCAGTAAAATTTTCACTTAAATCTTGTGAATGTGTCTACTGGTGACATAGTGAGGATGACCCATAGATATCTAGAGTAGAGAATCCTTATTATTCCAAAGTATCAACTTCAGCAACCAACAACCCAGGGAAAGAGATTGTATTCGTGGCCGGAAACTATGCGAGAACTTACATTTAAATGATAATTACGCGATGCTTTATCTAGATAAGTGAAAAATGTTTAGACTCGTAAGATTTGTGAAGACAACGAGTTCAATATTTTTTCTTTTTTAAATTGGATATAGACAACATAATGTTTTCTAGACTTTATGCGTACGTGACACACACAAATAAAGTACCTACGCACAAGTAAAAGTCATTTTATTTCGATATACCTAGATAACATTTTAATTAAAGCAAATAGGTTGGTCCCTAAAAAGATACAAGTTGCGTATTATATTAATAACTAGCTGACCCGGTGGACTTCGTACCGCATTTATTTTTTTCTTTTTTTTTAATATAGCCTATATATTTTTTATAATGTAATTTATTCTGTAATATCAATGTACAATAAAGGATTCAATTCGATATGTTACTCAGCGCTAATGGTGAAAGAATTTTTTAAATCGGTCCAGTAGTTTTTAAGTTTATTCGTTGCAAACATACATACAAAAATACAAAGTCTTCCTCTTTATAATATTAGTATAGATATAAGTTCTTTCTATATAAGTTCTATGTTATAATAAAAGTTGTATGTAAGTATCGTAGAAGCGAGTAATCGCTATAACTAAACAAAACTCTGAATTCCGATATCGCACGATATGTCATGTCTCCTAGCTGTTTATCGGAAACCGCTCGCACAATCAGGGACACCTGTCGTGCGATGCCTCGAGTTTACCCTACATAATCTGTACAGAATAATCCATTGAGTAATTACATCAGTCATCTCTTTCGTCCGTTTGTTGAGTGAAAGAGAGGCATTGTCGATTCTAAGGTTGGAAACGGTGGTTTGAAATCTCACAGAGTGTAGGCTCTCAGCAGCCGTTAGTATGGTGTTCCGTTAGCATCCGACTCATCACTAATTCCATCTCACGAAAGCCCGATTTTTGGCGGCGAATCGATTAACCCTAAATCCGGTGCGCATTTGAATAACGATCTATTTTTACGATGTAATCAGAACTTCGTTGACGGCAATCGGTTAGAGCTATATAGACAAACCTTTTTTTCTTAAACTTGACATTTGTATTTTTTTTCTTTATATGCTTGACAAAAGAAGTTTAACTAACAAATGCTCTTAATATCCTATTTTTTTAAATGAACTAATTCTAATTTTCAAATGCTTTTTCAGAAACCGTTATTTTTAAATAATTTTAAAAAGAGGCGACATATGATATGAAAAGTTATAAAAACTCTTCGATTGACGTCGCAGGGTAGGCGGGGAGGCGGGCGGGAGGCGCGGACGCGGAGGCGCGCGCGCACCCGAGTGGTTGTGGTTGCGTAAGCGCACGGTGCCGATTTCTAGCTCCCACGCGACAAGGTCAGCACTTCAGAGGACTGCTCCCACTTGCCCATGTTTAAAACCTTGTTGAAGCGGAATTGAGAACAATAGAAGTAGGTATATGGAAAATATGAAATGACGAACGGAAAACAATAATGTGTAGAGTCGCAGGCGATTTTTTGCTCGTCTGTGTCCGTAGTATGTAGTTAGTTTTAAAAGTGGCATGTTTTTTTTAAAATATTTTGTGACTGATGTTCAAATAGCGTTTGTAAGTAAACACAAAAAGGCATAACACTTTTCTTGAAGTGTTTTTCATCAAACAGTTAAGACCAGAAACTGTAATTGTAACAGTTTCTCAATGTCTGTAAGTTTGTTTACGGTTTAAAAATTTTATAATAAAAAATACCAGGAATTTCGATTTGCAACCACATTATCAAACAAAACGGTGATAGAGACAAAATGCTAATCAACGATTACAATGAGTTGTCACTCGATTGTATAGAGGTCGTTATATTTTAGGTCTCTTATTTTAAGCGTTCTCAGATGACTCTAATTAATAATTGATGATTTTAAAACTATACGTTTTGTCTTTGGAAGAATATCGTGAAATTTTGATTTCAGATCCCGACGAAGCAAGCCGGGAGGCTTTCACGTTGCCCCTTATAATAAGTAATGCATGATGATGATGATGATGATGATATTTGATATATATATATATATATCAAGATACAGCTATCATCATCCTATTAACGTTGATTGCTGGGCTGAGCCCACTCATGAGCAATAAGCAGATAGAAAAATCGGGTCATAACCCATAACGCTGCGCTGGTCCAATGCGGAACGAAGGGGTTTAACAACTGCCATTTTAAGACATTAAGGAAGACCATTGGCTTTACGTGCTTTCCGAGGACGGTACTATAAAAAAGTTGGACAAAGGTCACCATTGACCACTGCTGGATAAAGACCTCCATCATTGATATCAAGTCCTCGCTACAATTAAGCCAATGTACCCACCCCCCACATTGGCTTAAACACAACACTTGCCAAATGCGGGTAGGCGATCACAAACTCGGCTTGTGCTTCGAAAAGTCCGAAAAGCACTTTCCAAAATGGGAATTGAAACCAGAACCTCCGTATATCAGACCGAGCGCTTTACCACTCAGCCAGCGAATAATAGTTAATTTCATATTACGACTATTAATTTGATTTTATCTTTAGCTGCTTTACTTAACAGCAATTAATTTTTAACACAATTTAATGGCGGTTTTACGACAAACGACGGACGCTTAAGGGATAATACACATGTATACAAGAGCTGTGTTGATGTTCAGATGATAATGCCGTGTCTACATAGGTACGCTTGTCCTCGGTACCTACCTAGAGATAATCTCATCCACCATTACCGTGGGACCTTGAGTGACGCCTACGTATCTCATTTATTATGTGAGACTGTACTAATACGCGCTTCGTTCTACCTGGCTTTGCAATCTCCAACGCATTTAAGGACAATGTGAAATAAATAAAACGTAATTCTTGTGACTTTGCACTTACATATAGGTATTGTATAGAAACTACACTAAAGATATTGCCTCGGATAAGGAAGGACATCGAAAAAGACAACCTATAGATAGAAAAGTAACAAAGCAACTTCGTCTAAAGAGGTAACATACTCCTTCAATGTTTTTTTATTCGAATATTTTTAATTCTCGAAAGGAATAAATATACACCTATGCACAAAAACCTGGTGTACTCCGTTTCTTGTATGATCTTTTTTTAAATACATACTTTGCTTTTTAAAACAAACGAAAAATTTGAAATTATGAAGGTCTTATTCCCTATGCCTGCTGATTCCATCAACAATATCAGGACGCGCTACGAACGCTTTCCCGTAGCAACTACCTATAATTGAATTTAAAATAATTGTGTGTGCTAGCTCCTTCAGTCCCTACCACTAGCGGCTGTACCACTGGCCACTGAATTGGTCTATTTTTGCTATTATCAATAGGTATCTATATTAATGCCCAAGCTGATCAATGTTCAATATTCTTTCCGCTCAATAGACAGCTCTAGGGCACCACTTCTGTCAATTCAAAGCATCCAAATAGCAAAATCGAGGCTCATTTGTTTACACAGATAGGAAAACACAAACATAGACACACACAATATTCGTTTTAATAATAAGACAGTCATGACAAAATTGTATTACGTATTGTTTTACAATATTTACGACTAGATGGATAGAGAGAATCCATCTTGCTTTAGTGACGTAGCTTGCGAGAAGGTCACTCAATCAAGGTACCTGGTGTGAGTTTTATTTGCTATCCGATCAAGTTTACGAAAACAATAATTTGTATGCCGTCGAACCAACACAATACCTCCGGGTAAAAAACGAGGATTTGTCATAAAAAATCTCTTTTTTTAATGATTTGGTAGATCACGGTAGATGACTCCACTACACCTGATGTTAAGTGGAGATGAAGTCCAGGCGCGAAAGCAGCTATTGCAACGTGAAAACGTCGCAACATCAGTCACTTTCCTGCCGGGCCACAAGGTGCTTCTTCACGCCTCGTTTAAACCCCATGTCATAGTAAGAAGGAAAAACGAGTGCTGGTGGTAGATATTTACATCTTTTCAAAGTGCGACAAAGAATCGGTTTCGCTAACGTGATCGAGTGTAGCCATTCGAATAATATAGATAATAATAGTATGATAAATTCGGAAGCACATTATTATACATGATTAGCAGTCGTTAACAACCGCTCCACACTGGGCCCACATGGTGGTTTATGGCCCATTCTTCCTATCCATCAATCTACATGGAAGGCTCGACCCCAGCAATGGGGAACATAGAATGAGCTAGCGATAAGGAATTACCTTTAACCTAGATATTATTTAAAATCGTGATTTAAAATTTTATTACATTGAATAGGTATGACTATCGCATGTTCCTAGCAAAGGTCTGTGATCATATCAACGTTTTAGTTTATTGTATAAAAGTGTAAATTTTACCTAAATTTAAAAAGAACTGCTTACCTATTAATTAACGCTTCACGATCACGACGATAGTGGACTGTGGAATGTTATGATTCGCAAACACTTATTTAAACGTAGGTTTGACGCAATCCTTCAGTGACACACTTTGATTGGCAGGTAATACACGTGTTTAATTAAACCATACCACTGTACTGGTAAGAGCCACGTGTCTGCTCGACTATTATATCATCATCATCATCATCAGCTTATTTTATGTCCCCACTGCTGGGGCACGAGCCTTCCCTATGGATGGATAGGGAGAACGGGCCATAAACCACCACGCGGGCCCAATGCGGATTGGTGATTGTTAACGACTGCTAATGCAGCCGGGATCAACGGCTTTACGTGCCTTCCGAAGCACGGAGGAGCTCGAGATGATAAATTTTTGGTCACCCATCCGAAGACTGGTCTTTGCGAAAGTTGCTTAACCTCAGCACTCGGACCGGGCGCGTTAACCACTGCGCCATCGAGCTCCTCCACTACTCGACTATTACATAGTATCCCTATACTAGTGGCACCAGTGTTCGACAGGAACCAGATAAACAGACTTTTTCAAAAAATACTAAAAATTAGGACGCCCCCCGACTAGGTGGAACGACGATCTTCGCAAGGTGGCTGGCAAAAGCTGGATGAGAGTAGCCGCGGATCGTGCTCAGTGGCGTGCACTTGGAGAGGCCTATGCCCAGCAGTGGACTAGTATAGGCTGATGATGATGATGGGGTCCGCAGCAATTTTGACTTAAGCGACTATTGAATACAGACTGGCTTCTTATCTGTCAACCAGTAAAAATTCAATGAAATTCTATATTATTTTTAGGCGACAAAAACTGATGTTAACCCTGTGTTAGGTCCTGTGTGGAACACTAGTACAACGAAGATAGTACATAATCTAGAAGGGAACAGGGGCGAGCTGGCGTGATGCCATCCACTCTAGAAATCCTCTGAGGATGTTCAATCACAACGGTTTGAATTACCTTTAGTTTTTTGCCGGCGCCCGCATAAGGCCGGTTAAGCTGTAACACCCATCGGCGACACCTTTTAGAAAAATGGTTTGCGGTAATAATTTCTAATATATAGATAGACGGTAGAGTTAACACTTCTAACTTCTTAAAATGGGGTTTACAGTTGTCAGTCCGCTTGATGTTGACTATTACTCGTATGCACTTCTTTTGCATTATGAACAAATCCTGGGCGTCTGTACTGTCACCCCATAAGATTATTCCATACCGGAGCCAAGCATGTACTAGGAAGTAAATGCACACTGCGTGTTTGTGTATTCCTTTTCAGTGTAGATAACGCATACATACACAAATTGTGATAATTTAGATTTAATTTTTGAAATATGAATTTTCCAGTTGATATGCGTATCGATGGTCAGAAATGATGGTGAACCCAGCAGGTTAAAATCAGGCACTTTATTTATGTTTTGATTAAGACGGAATTTGTCAGATCCAGAGGTCGTTTTTGATGGGGTCTAAATTGTTACTTCCTAGCTCGAAAAAATTAATCAGCTGTTCCATACAAAACATCAATATTCATTCGACCAAATGTATGGAACAGCTGATTTTTTTTTCGAGTTAGGGAGTTGGTCCATTAGAAAGAGTTGTTCGTTTGTATCACGGGAGTTATCTCAGAAGGTTTGACTGGTGATAAAAAGTAGACCTGTATACGAGAAACAGCACACACAGCCGGTTGACGGTTTTGTTTTATTGACTCGTCATAGTGACCACATCCTACCTGATGGTAAGCAGCCCGTTGCATAATTTGCTTTTTTGATTGAATTACAGATAGTTTGCCTGTTTGCTCGTCAAAGTGGTTTATTCCTACATACTGTGCTCTATTTGCTAAATATGATTCTAACCAACTATTTGCTGATCCTTGAATTCCCATTTAGTTTAGAAAGTGGAATTCATAAGCCTTTGACATATCTAGCAGCAGCCCGATTGCATAATTTTTATTTCTAAATAAATCGGATGGGTGACCAAAAATTTATCATTTCGAGCTCCTCCGTGCTTCGGAAGGCACGTAAAGCCGTTGGTCCCGGCTGCATTAGCAGTCGTTAACAACCACCAATCCGCACTGGGCCCGCGTGGTGGTTTATGGCCCGTTCTCCCTATCCATCCATGGGGAAGGCTCGTGCCCCAGCAAAATGAGCTGATGATGATGATGACGATGATGATAAAACTCGCTCCTAAAAAATTTTGAGCTTATCAGTGAAATTAATATTTTTTTATATATTGATGCAACCTTTTTTGAATAAAATCGGATTGAGTTTTTAAACATGTGTCAAAATAAAATGTAATTTATCAAAAGCACTAAGGAGTATTGATATCAACTTCGAAGCAAATCACCGTTAAATTAACTTACTACCCCTTTTTAACCCCGTTAGGGAATGAATTTCAATAAAATACGAAACACGTCTTCTATCAATTCTGTTAAAAAAGGTTAATAATGCATTTGTAGTAGATTGGACCAAGGAATCAAATTGTCCCATATAAACTTTGCCCCCCTTTTCACCCCCTTAGGGGTAGAATTTCGGAAAATCCTTTCTTATCGGATGCCTACGTCATACAAAGAACACACCCTCCATGTTTCAGGTCTCAACAATCAGCGATTTAGGCTGTGCGTTGATCCGCTAATCAGTAATTCAGGACAAAGCATTTTATATGTATAGATAATGATATACTGCAAGTGTTTTTTTTATATTAAAAGGAGGCAAACGAGCAGGCGGGTCACCTGATGGAAAGTAATCGCCGCCGCCCATGGACACCCGCAAAACCAAAGTAATCGTAGATGCGTTGCCGGCCTTGAGGAAGGAGTTGGATCTTGAAGAGGAAGTAGGAATTGGGAGGGGGGAGTGTTTTTCTCGAAACCCGTACTAGTTTTTACACTTATTTACTATATTGCATAAAATATTAAAGAAATACAACGTAAGTAAGTACCTAGTAATAATTTAGTTCATATGTAAAATATAATTGACAATAATTGGTAAGTTGTTTCAATATGGCGTTTGTGATATGTTAAATAAAAGATGTGTTTAATAAAAATACATTTCTGCAATTAATATAAGATGTCAATGAACATAGAAAGTAGAAAAAACACTTGACGTTGTCAAATAAAATAAAATAAACATTTCTTTTTAAGAAGTTTCATTAACATACTCAACAGATTTAATAAAATCCAATAGAAATCCAAAAGTAGGTGTTAATAATATAGTCTCGGGAAATTCGAGTGTAAAGATGGATGTGCCTCAGGGATCTATTCTAGGGACGTTTCTGTTGCTTGTTTATATTCATGATCTTCCTTTCAGGGTTAAAGAAATATCGAAATAGCATTTTTCTAATATTTTCTTTGGATAGTAAAGACTCTAACACTGGAGAACAAAAAATAAACGATAGATTTAGGAGAGTATATCAATAGTTTTCGGTTAATAACTTAGTACTTAATGGCAAAAAACTAAATTTCTTAGATTTTCACTCAGCTTTCTCTATTGAATATTGAGTTGATGCGAAAAACTTAGAAATCGTTAAGGAAACTTCTTTTCTTGGTATAAATATATAGACTCTATACTACAGTAGGGTTCTCATGTTGAGGGTCTAGCAGAAATGCTTAGTTCCTAGTAGAACTTTTGCTGTTAAAAACATTAGGAAAATAACTCATCAAGCTACTGCTAGGCATAGGCAGAATTTTCATTCTCCAGAAATGGGCAGTCCGGTTTATATACCAGTTAAAGCCACGTGATTCCTTAAAGGATTTATTTATAGATGTAGATATTTTAACTTTGCCGTTGTTATATTTGTAAATATTATGTATGCACGTAAAAAACTACACCTTTATACCAAGAAAAATGAAGTTCACGGATTGAATACAAGGAACCAGAATAAATTATGTGCACCGAAGCTCAGACTCACCAAGAGTAGTCTTTTAAAGGTAACTCAATTCGATTTTATAATAAAATACCTGATGACATCACTGTGTTGACCGATACTAAATTCAAAACGCTCATTAAAGATATTTTAATTTAAAAAGGTTAAAGAAAAAAAATAGTACATTATAGACCCTGTCGGGCACTGCAATTGGAAGAATAAACCACTTTACATGAACTATACTTACATAGTTCATGTGAAGTGGTTTATAACAATAATATCTAGGGTACACCCTAGATTCATTTATTACAAGGTACCAAGTGTATTTTGGTAAGTTTTAAAATAAATTTTAATATGATAAAATTATAATTAAATAGGAAAAAGCGTATTTTCTGCTGACAGTACTTTAAATTTCATGTTTTGGTATTGGTCAGGAATATATATTATAATAAATTTATTAGTTTTAAAAAATGGTGTTCGTTGGGAATACAAAATAAATATGAGTAAAAAGATATACCAATGGTATTAGATTGTGGTATTCGATGGGAATAGATCGATTTCGGTTTGGTTGGTGGTAATGGTAAGGATCCGGGCGAAGTGCGTTTCAGATTGCCGGGAGTCCATTACTTATAACCACTATACATACGAAGAACACATTCAATTATGTCAAAAACTTTTTTACCTTGCATAAATTTTTGAAATATTTATTTACAACATCAGAATACAAAATGTCTCGTGCGCTTCAGTTGACCGTAGCATAATCATCTGCTTTGTATTCAACGGTAGTATTGTTGTGCATTACGTATATCGGTATATCAACATGCTTATACCTATTTGTCATTCTATATTATATTCATCTGAATATGTGTGAGTCCTAGAGAGGAATAGAACTTTTTGATAGGCGCCGAGTGGCATAGTGCTGCGCGCGCGCACGTGAGAATGGGCAGTGTGAGTGGGGCAGCGATATTGATCGCTGTAGTGTGCGACAAGGAAGGAGAATGTGAAATCAGGGTGGTTCCACGAGGGGTCGACGACCTGCCGCGACACGCGTATCGGTGAATTTTATATTTCGAATTTTGGGACTGTCTCTGTGTGAATCAGGACTGTGGCAGGTATCTAGATTGGATTGTGACATTTAGAGATACAAACACGACAATTTATAGCAATTTCGCATAGGGTTTACTTTTCGATAATGTAATAAGGAGTGGGTAATGTTCCATATTCTAGCAAGAATACTGAAAACGACAACTACTAATGGGAGGAACTAGTGGATTAAAATGATCAAAACAGGAAATAAGTGGGATTTTTCTATATTATATTAATTTTACACACACAATACCAATCACAACAGAAGACAGCCAAAGAATCAAAGACATAAAGCAAAATCTATAAAAATGTCAATATTCAAAAAAGTATAAAAATAAGAACTTAAAAAGTAATAAAAAGGTTTTTGAAAGAGTCTGCAACAAATACGTAGCGACTTACATAATTTTGATTGATTAACATTAATTATCCGTCAATTGTAGCGTTGACTTGTTTTCAAAGATGGCCTTTGCTTAGCAGTAGGGTAATATAGTTGTTACCTACCTACCTTAAAGCCTTTCCTATTTTATTAATATATTTTTTATATAGTGTCTGGGTTCTTTCCACTCGTTTAATTGTCTAGCTCTAGACTAGTCTAGAATATACTGTGTGTGTTCTAATTTTGTTAGTTTTTTTCAGTGTCGTTTTTTCTGGTGCTGTACCGAATATTATTTATCTTTAATTCTCTAGATATAGAATGGCTGGGTAAATTGTACTATTAGCTGATGAGGCTAGGCTAGGGTAATCCTTGTAGGCTGTCAGTGTGTGTAAAGGTACTTCTAAATCGAAGTTTCACTGCTTTCTGAAAAGTGATCTGCTCACACTATGCTTTGGTACATAACGAGTCATGCACCGTAATTAATAATGTATCTGTTTAAAAAATATGGTACAAAACGACATCACCCGATTCAGACTTTGTTTAACTTTAAACATAAAACGAAAACTTATAGAAAAGAGAATCAGATCGGAAAATGGGTTCATTGGCATGTATTAGGAGAGGCCTATGGACATATCCAACAGTGCACCAGGACGGGCCGATTTTGATGATGATGATGATGATGATGAAACAAATAAGGCTTGAAAAAAGATAAATTTAAAAAAAAACAAAGTGTTAAAAATTCCACGAGCGGGATTCGAACCCGCACCCCATGACATGCCGGGTCAGGTGCAGGTCATATCGTTGATGATATTGAATAGGGCTCCTTTGGCTTACAGAGTAAGAGTAGATAGTGTTGATTAATTTCGACGAGTTGGATTGAGCCACGATAGCATAGTTGGTAGTGCACCTGACCCGGCAAGTCATGGTGTGCGGGTTCGAATCCCGCTCGTGGAATTTTTTCAACACTTTGTCTTTTTTCAATTTATAATTTGTTCGCAACAAAATTTGCATAAAATTATTTTTACATTCCTTATACGAGTAAGCACTTGGCTTGCTTACCTGATATTAAGTGATGGTGAGGCTTGAAGGTGGAAGCGCACTTCACCCGGAACTCTCAACTACTGAGGAACGGCTATCTTTTCTCAAACTTTTAGAACAAACCATTATGGTACGAACATTAAAACCTAGACTTCCATAACTAGATTTACGTCTAATTCTTTATTCAATAAACGTAATTGTAACATGAGCTATACAGGTCATTATCTACATCTCTATGGGGCTTATTAATAAACAAACTGTAAGCTTGGAGTAGTTACTCTGTTTTGTTTCTTTTACTCTAATATGAAATGAAGTTTACATGACGGGAACAAAACACGGAGTAACTACTCCAAGCTTACACTTTGTTTATTAATAAGCCCCTATGAGTACAGGCGTAGAACAATAGTCGCATAATAAAAGAATAGTAGGTAATTCGATTAGATTATAGTATTAAAAAAATATAAGCTTAGTAGTACCTATTTAGTGCATATGTAATTGTATGTTTCGATATAATTATTTAGGTATTTCAATTATACTTGTACAATTAGTCCCGCAGACTACATTTTAACACCACATCTATGGTAGGCTGGAAGATATCTCTTAAAGAGATAAGCTTATCTATGTATATTGGTAGCGTGCGTTGCAAATTTTTGCAATTAAGGATTTATTTATATTCTTATTATTTCTTCCAAAATGTGAACAAAAACATAATTATAATTCCTTTTAATAATTTATTTTAGTTATTTTATTTATTTTTTAAGGTTTTTAGTTTTAGGTTCAGAATAATTTTGTAAATCTGTATTGTAAATTTTTTTTGGTTCAATAAATTTTAATTTAGTAAGTAACAAAGAGGTTTATAGATAAAGTTCGAGTTTTATATGAAATTTGATCAAATTCACGAAAACGAGAATTTGTATAGCATTGAAGCAGCGCCTACTAACGGATAGGACAATCAATATATTTTCATTAAAAAAAATCGTAAACATGTTTATATTATGGCAAAAAACTCACACTCTGCAGCAACACCCTGAACATCGAACAAGTTCAGTTACATAAAAAAAGAGCTGGTATCTATACGTGTTACATAAAGATTACAGTGTCCAGCAACCGTTAGCGTCGTGTACCGCCCATTGTATGCTAATTGTGGCGCGACCTTCGCTCAATATGCAGTCGCCACCCTTACATACAATTCATACAACATCGCACGTTCATCCTGATTAAAATTGAAAAAAATTACGTTGATAAAGACATCCTCATTTAAGCATATGGCTGGGCTCATGCATTCCTTTATCAAGAATAGCACATGAGGAGTTCCAACTTTAATGCACTACGCTAGTCCAATGTACTCGTTAGTGTGGTTAAAAGATTGTCCACTACTTGGCGCGATCATTACGTTCATCCTGATAAAAAATCAAAAAAATATGGGTTGGTAGAGTCATCATTATCTAAGCCTATAAACGTCCCACTGCTGGGCTCAGGCTTTCCCACGTGAACAGTAGTTTTAGATCGGACTAATTGCCTCAATGCGGACCGTGGCGTGAAGCTTAGTAGTCACTATCAACAACTTCGCAAGTTTATCCTGGTTAGTAATCGAAAAATTATCTGTTGGTAGAGTCATCATCATCAAAACCTATAAACATACCTGCTGGGCTTTAGGCCTTCCCACATACCAGGAGACCAGTCTTCAATGCACTATGCTAGCTCAATGTAAGTTGGTGGGGTTAAAATAGTGTCAATTACTTCGCAAGTTCATTCTAAAAACCCATCCCATCTCATCCTAAAACTTGAAAACATATTTGTTGGTAGAGTCGTCATTTTACTACGTCTATGGTATTATAACGCCATTAAACGTCCCACTGTTGGGTTCAAGCACTTCCAAACGAACAATAACACATGAGGAGATGGGGTTTTAATCGGCTACGTGCGTCATCGTCCCAATGGTCAATATATACGGTTGGTTTAAAAAACTGCCAATATCCGCACGTTCATCCTAATTCAAAGTTACCAAAGGAAAGTACCTGTAGAAAAAAGCTGGATCTAGGTGTTTTCTTCACAATACAATGTCGCATTGTTCAAAATAGGGTGTCAACACACTATCTAAAAGTATGTTCTCTTACTACCGCGCAACGCCCTGAAGTTTCATACTTATCTCGATATTACGTTCGTGCACTCGAGACTTAATTGCATTCGGTGATGATGAAATACAGTCGCGAAATCGGCAATCTAAGTTAATCTTGCTAAATATGTCTCGAACGTTACATCTTTTGGGTTACGCTGCAATTGCGCGTTCTATGTTAAAACAGCAATGTTTACAGAGAGTCCTTTGTCTTTATTGAAATAACTTAGTTTCTAATACTTCTTAACAGAATGCTAAAGGTACCAAGATACTAAAAAATAATGAGTTTAAAAAAAGACTTTAAAAAGTTTTTACAAACACAAGTCATTGAAATAAAATACTTTATACTATACTATACTACCTACTACTCAAGTTAATTTTTACATATTTTTTTTCTACGCTAAAGTTTCGAACCATAATAATTGCAAACATCATTAGAAAACTATCTATTAACTATTATCGTCAATCGTAATACCTGTTTATTAACTCAATTGTAATGTGACTAATTACGCTTTCGTAACACAAAAATTGATCAAAGTGTTTGCTTATAAGAATTCCATAAGTCACGTCAAGTTATTTATTACCTCCAACTCTTGCGCCACCTCCTCCGGGCAATAAAAGAATCGACCGAACGCGTAATGAACGCTGTGCCTTCGACTCCGTATAACTGTCCCTCCACGAAGGGTAGTGACCGCGAGGAAAGTAAGCGGGGCCATTGGTGGCTCCGGCGAGGTTGCGCAAGCGCAAGCCATCCACGTGTAGCCCACGTGTAGCCCGCGATCCGTACCCAACAGGGCTCGTTCCTACGCAGACGTAGACTATCGAACATCATCCGAATCTCACCTCTATTTCTAACACAATAAAACATAGAAACAGCCAGTGCACCTTCCAAGCGAACGATGCCTCTAATTGCTCGACTGCGCCTATCATGGCTAATCCAAGTTTCCGCGGTTGTTGCCACCATTTTTACGCAGATTTACATGTCTATTTAGGTGTATAAATTGTGTACTTTTACAAGGAATTTTCGGTTTCTAGACTAGATTCCGAGGTTTTGCCACATCACTAACTAGACATGGGTGATGTATTAAGTTGGTCACATAACTTTTCTTGATAAAAAAGGATACAAATTGAAATTATGTTTTAAATGTATATTTGTACAAGGATAGTTTTAAAAGTTGTCGTCGTCTTCAATAGCTTCGACCAGAGCCTTTCTAGGGCAAAATTACATAAAGGCCTTTGAAGACACTTGAGATTGAGGCTGCCCGCTCGCTCTAACCTTTCTAGTGGGCGCTTCGCCCATCGTTTCGGAGCCTTGCGCAAACGCGTCCCACACTCTCGCAGGGTTGTCAGAAATAACTAATAAGAGTAACAGTACATTAATATAATTGTGTAAATGAACCATCAGGACAAAATAATACAGGACACTTTTGCTTGATGCCACAAATAGATTAAAGGGTGCATGCAGGTGCCAGTCGGCTACTTTCATTATCTTAGGACTACTGCAAACCTGTCCTATAGAATCCTAACTTGCACTGTAGTGGCGGCTTATCATATCGAATTCATCTCTACGCCATCTCTTCCAAGGGAGTCATGCTTGAGGCAAGAAATGAAATATAATTAAAAACAACACCCTAACACGGCGGCTAACCGGCTAATACCCGTCACGCTATGGTACAAATAGAGTAGAAATAGTTATTTTGCAAGATATCTACGGAACAGTATTCTACAATATTGATCAATCCCTGAATATCCCAGTGTCCCTTGAGGAGAACTATAGCCGCAAGCAGTACCTATGTACTCGTATGTGTGGATGAATCGGTTTGGTTGGTGGTAGGACTTGTTTGTCCGCCTGGCTAGCTACCATCATCTCATCTAAATATGTCGCCATAACATCAATGTTTGTAGCATTGTTGTGTTCCGGCAGCTAGAGATAAGATAGCCAGTGCCTCACTAGTTGAGGATCCCGGGTGAAGTGCGCTTCCATCATTGGCCTTATCATCACTTAACATCAGGTGAGATCAAGGCACTGTGCTTACCCGTAAATATAAAAAAAAAGAATCTGATGTGTGTCAACCCTACACTCGTGCATCCAAACGCACTCATCTTTTGCACCGTTATTTTTTCCTACTTCTCAGCAGGTATTATGGCGTCATAAATGTAGGAATTCTTAATTAGAGAAAGGGCTACGTTTGGCTCGGATGTGGAAGATAACGATTAGAATTATGCTGATGCTTGTGTTCTGGCGATGTCATCTAACTCGTTTGGGGTAATAAAAACATACAAGGTACCATTAATTATTGAAACCGTGGCCCAAAACAAGCTTTATCTGATCAAGTAAATAATAGCCAATAAGTATGCGAGAGACAGTATCCAATAATTTATTTGACGTATGTAAGTACCTAGGTTGCAGGAGCCTCTGGAATCTGGATGCAAGCAGCATAAAGCCGGTCGTTGTTGAGATCCTTGGGGGAAGCTTTTATCCAGCGGCAGACGTCTTCTCGGTGAGACGATGATAATGAAGTAGGTATACCTGGGTAGATTAAAGTAAATCATGAAGTCAGAAAGTTGTGAGAAGTATTGTGACAAGGTATCTGCATGAACTTACAGACATAATAGGTAGGTAGTAAACGATATACTTATTTAATACAAATCAACCAACGAAGACTGTAGTTGGTACATTACACTGAATGAAGAATTTTTACTTTTTATTTTTTTAAGTGTTAATTGCTACACTTAAGCTGAATTAAATATTTATATAAAATACAGTGAAAAAATTAAACGCCCACCTCACGTTTAATTTTGCCCACCTGACGTTTAATCTGCATGTCCATCGGTTGCAAATACCTTTGGATAGATGGCACCAATGTCGCTCTAAAAGCATTTCATAAAAATCAAAAAGCAGTGACAAAATTCAGCGCTTACGTTAGCCTTCTCGGTAGCATAATGGTCAGTGCAGCCGCCCGGATTGCGGAAGACCCAGGTTCGATTCCTGGCTGGGTCGGGTGGGCGTTAAATTTTTTCACTGTATTTTATATAAATATTGAATGAAGAATGTTCAAAGTTCATTTTCATAATGCTGCAATAAACTAAGTATCTATGTAACTAATAGTCTACGTATGCAAAAAGATTTTTAAGACAGCAGCGACGTAGAAGAATACAAGGGTATTATTAAGACCGCTACGGCAATGGCAAGGCTGTCGCCCCGCGGTGCGCGGGCGCAGCCGAGAGGCCCCGGCGGGTGCGCCCTCTCGCCCCCCGCGCCACTCACTCCGCACCCCTCAACCTGCACCGCTCACCCCGCAACCCGCCCGCCACACGCCCCGCGCGGAAAATATACAAGACAGTCATGTGAACGCCGAGAAAATTATCGAGGAAACGCGAAGGTTAAGCTATTTTTAGATAAACACCTCGGAATGTCCTTACAGATGAGATCTTTAGAAACAAATATCAAAATTAAGATGATTCTAGAATGACATTTTGCTTTTTGATTCAGATACTTTTGTCCACGACTGGTGGGTTACTCTTGAAACACAATTGCAATAATCAATTTCCAATCCCAAATCTAAAAAATTCAAATGGCACTCTTTAAAGCGATAATAGCGCTACATTGGAATTAAATTGCGTTGAAATTGAGTGAACAAATTATTATCGAGATGGGGCGTTCCGAAATTGCGAAACTTATCCCAATATCGATACATAATAATCGCAATGGATTTTTTTTTGAGTTAGCGTCAAGAGTAGTCTACCAGTTCGTCTAACACCATTGTAATATCTGTAATCCCATCTTATCCTATCTGGTTCTCTAATAATTAAATGCTGCGTAAGCGATTGGAAATGAATCAATGATACCTAAAATAGTACGTATAATAAGTATATTAAGTGTCCACTTTATTAGCTGCTTGTGATGATATTATGATGATGATGATGTTGATATGATTTCAGTCATGGCATTGCCACTTGTAATGATTCTATTAAAGACCCAGTCATTCCCTCTTTGATATTCACCTAATAAAAACTTCTTTTAGAACTTGTTGAAAACTACAAACATCTCGATAAGGGTAACAGGTTTCGATTTAAAGATGCGATATAAATATTCTTCGTGACAGATATAATTTAAAATACTGTAAAAGTAACCTGTAAAATGTACAGGTACCAATCCTTAAAAATAATCCTTGTTAAATCATTTTACTTATATAAAAATAAGTGAAGCATTTACCAAATAAAGATCATGTTTTATTTCAAAACATAACTAGAATCAGGTATTATAAGCATTAAAATAATAAAAACATTAAGATAATGAAACATTAAGATACGCTGGCTAAATCCTGATTTAATGGTTCTCTGACTATTAAGCTTAAATATTTTTCCTAATGCTAATTTGTTTACTTTTATCTATTTGTTTATGCCAATGAATAATTGGTTTCTTAGTTATACATAATGCGGAAACATGTACATAGTGCATAGTGTCAATTTAGATGTTTTAAACTGTTAATCATCACTGTATGTTTTACAAATAAAGCAAAATAAAAAATACCTTACTCAAACGTTTTGAAAGTTGTATCAGTAAAAAAACTGTTGGTATAATAATATTGTTCATCTCGGCGTCTTGTGGTGGTTCGGCGCGTGTGCCCAAAACCACTAGACACACTTGAAGATCCCACTAATACGAAAAATACCTGTTCACCTTGAACAGACGTCATCAGTTGAACTTTTCTTGCTATCTTTCGCTAGAGAGCTATCCAACTAAAGTATATCATAGCTCTACATTTGAACAAGTTTGTTATAAAGAATTTAAAATTAAAACTGTTGACATATAATTTAATAAATTACATTAATTTATGTTCATTGTTATATAATATTATTTAATGTTTAATGTGTTGTCTTTATGTCTGCACATACCCGTAAGGTTGCTGCGTACCAATGTATTTTGAACTCTTGTTTGCATTATCTTTTTTCTTTTGTAACACGTGTCTTTTGTTTCTTATAAAGATTATAAAAAACACTTTATTTGGGTAACTAAAAAAAATTTTTGTAAAGCAGTAAATGAGCATCTATATATTATGTATACATATAGGTATTATTAAAACCTACTTTTGAATCGTTCGCCGCCGTACGTACATCATCTTACGGTTGAGTTTCGTAAAATCGTGATTCAACCCCACTGCCACGTTAGTTTACTGTCGTGAACTCCTTTTTTTCTTATTTTTTTTTAACTAGGAAAAACGCTTTGCCCACACGCAGGGTTAGGGGCAACCCCAGGTTATGTGGGACTCTTCTCCTCTTCCTTCGTTCAGTTACCAAAAGCTCAACAAGGGAAGCGGAGGTATACCCACAAAAACACCTAGTATAGTCACGATCATTAACACGTATACATATGACTAATTTTGACTCTTATTCCATTGCATTAAGGGTTACATTGTTTAAATGTTAATGATTAAGACTGTCCAATCCCTTCTCTTATCTTTGCCACGGAGATGGCTCGGGATCACGAATAGCAAGCACCGAGTTCAATGTCGTAAGCACAAGCGTTTCAATTAGTAGCTTAACTATTATTTAATAATCGAGTCGAGTGACAACGGGAATTATTAGAGAGCTCTTCTCCTCGTATTTTAAATACACTTTTTTAGAGTCTGAAGCATCTGTCAGCTACAGTGATCCTGCCAACGTTGTTGAGGTTTCAACGTATCTTCCATTGAAATTGATGCGGATGAAGTTTTCAAACATCTTAAGTCAGATCTTAGCAAATCTGCTGGTCCTGATGCGTTGCCTGCATTATTTTTGGTTAGTTGTGCTAAAGAATTGTCTGTCTCAGTCAGTATTTTATTCAAGAGATCATTATCTGACGGTGTAATGCCTAGCCATAAAAAAGGATCAAAGGCCCAGGTTGAGAACTACATACCAATATCTAAATTATGGCTGCTTGCTAAAGTGCTAAAGCGTATCATACACAACCAGCTTTACAATTCTTTCAAATCAAGTTTCATCGATGAGCAACATGGATTCTTAAGGGGAAGGTCAACTGTTTCTAACCTTTTTGTGTTCGATGATTTTCTTACGTATAGCATGGATGTGGGTGATCAAATTCATGCTATTTACACGGATTATAGTAAGGCAATTGACCGAATTGACCATGTTATTCTACTTGCAAAATTACAATCTCTAGGTATTCACAGTGACTTATTTCGTTGGTTTACCTTTTACGTTAAGAACAGGTCTCAGGCAGTCGTTTTGAATAGTCTCGTCCTCTTGGGTGGATGTGCCGTCTGGCGTGCCTCAGGGGTCCCTGCAGGGCCCACTCTTATTCGTGTTTACTTGTGTGTTTATGTTTTCATAATTCCAAGTTTAACTTTTTGCTGATGACATGAAGATTTATAGGGTGGTAAACAATATTTCTGACGCGCTTCTTTTACAAGATGATTTAAATAGATTAGATACTTATTGACTTAGAAATAAACTAGATCTCAACGTTTCCAAATGTTTATTTGTTAACTTCACTCGTAAACGCAATACATTCACCTTTGACTACAAACTTAAAAATCAGTGCCTTATCAGAAGTTCTAGTGCGAGAGACTTGGGAGTCATCACCAATGGTTTAAACTACAAATCGTCCGTCTCACATTTTCGATTTACCGAGCGGATTTTTTAATTTTTTAATTTTAATTTTTTAAATTAACACGTTAAATTTCCCATACAAAATTTGTATGGCCGCGCGGCATGAAATAAATATGGACGAAGACATAAAATATATGACACTTGTCACTTACGGCCGGCGCACCCTTAACTCCTAAATAAGTGCGGATGAGTTTTGTTTTCCTAGTTAATTTTTACTGCTTTTAAATGTTTTGTTTGTTAATAGCTTGTTATTAGCTTATAATACGTTAAATGTCGAGTCAAATTGTGAAAAATGCTGTTAGTTTCCCAAACAAAACAAAACAAAATTAAATAAAAATAATAATCTATGGTAACTATTAAGTAATCTGTACTTGGAAGTTAACAGGGCTATTAAGAATGTGTTTGCACATTAATGCTAATCTTAATCTTGTTTTTTTTTATAATAAATATGAATGAATGAATAAATTAATTAATAAGAGAAAGGCTACGCAGACCTATCTTCTTTTGGTGAGGCGCACTTCACTTATGCATGGTTTTTACAAAAAGTATCCAACATACAACGCCAAGAAAAATATATGTTCTAATAGACTATATTTGCAACACAATGTTATTGTTTTCAATACGCGGAATTATGAAATATCCGTGTTATATAAAAAATCTAAAGTCACCTCTAGACAGTATCTATTTACATGATATTTTTTTCATTTACTAAAGTACGTCCACAGAATAACTTATAAGTACGTCGATGAAATTAAGTATAGGTAGGTACTTAACCGCCTGTGACTCAGAGGTCCCGGGTTCGATTCCCAGCCGGGGCGGAGGTAAATGTATATGTTTGTGTACTCGTTTTGGTTGGTGGTAAGGCTTGATTGTCCGCCTGGCTAGCTACCATCATCTTATCTAAATATTTCACCGTAACATCAATGTTTGAGCATTGTTGTGTTCCGGCAGCAGAGATAAGATAGCCAGTGCCTCAGTGAAGTATAGAGGATTTTTAATGGTTGTGAAAAGGTGAAGTAAGGTGAAGTGTGCTTCCACTTTCGGCCTTATCATCACTTAACATCAGGTGAGATGAAAGCCTCGTGCTTACCCGTTAGCAATAAAAAAGGTATTAGAAGAAAGAAGAAGAAAGAAGAAAATAAAGTTTATTTGGTGCATAAAACCAAATAAAAAATACATCACGCGTATTACGCAAATAAAAAAAAATCAAAATAAAATATTAAAGAAAAATATTAAAAATCAAGACTTAAAACTTTATCGTCACTATTCAGTTATTTGAAGGCTCTTCTAAGCCTGCCTCTGGTAAGCTTTTAAGGCTTCGAGTGCTCTTGACGCACTAATGACGTCATGGAGTCATCCAGAGCTCGTGCTACCTACCTTGAGAACAGATGTGACACGCGTCGCGTGTCTGCCATTATTACACTACCTTAAGGTCATGCACTAGCGGCCCATACTTCCATACGTAACCAGAAAATAATATAGCCTCCTTGTAGACAGAAACTTTAATTACAAACTATTTGTTAGAGTGGTTATATACAACCTTCAGAGTACCTAAGTATGAAATAAGAACACGGAAAACTTCACACATACTGTTCAGATCTTCTTTCGTAAGAAAATGAGAAGCTTATTGTTGTTTTCTCATTTAGTCAGTAATTTCATACATGTACCTACATTATTTATTAGCCCAGTGGATGTTTTGTATACAACAAGACTATTAAAGGCTTCGTCTGGGTCTTCGGACCATGCTGCGAGCAACCGTAGACAAATACAACTCTTGCAAAAAATCGCATAGAAAATTCTAAGTGTCGTAATTACAAAACAACTAACGAAACAAATGGTAAGTTAGCATATTGCTTACACTATAATTTAATGATGAAAGCAGTACTTTTTTATTTAAAGCAAAATCTCTACATCCACACTGTGGATCTCAAAAGCTTATTAAAACTGACGGGTCCTGAGTTTTTGTCTGTGACCCGGATTCCATGAGAAAAGCAAAAAGAAAATATTATGTTACACAATGAATAAAAAACGTTTAAATACATTTATTAAAGATAACATAACATGGCTAACGCTAAATACAAAGTCAGCGGCAAGCAATTCAAAAACTAACTAGGTAAACACCTACGTTTCGTTTGCAGAGTGCGCAAGTCCTCCGTTCAGGGGTCACAGCCTAACTGCACGGAACAAATATGTTGCCGATCCATTCTGTTGCCGCTCAGTGAACCACACCCACCAATAGCAAGTGCGTAAATTGAGCTGAGACTTTACAATTTTGCCACCCACGACTTGGTAAACTCGAGTCGAAGGCCTAGCCTTTTTACAGGCTCCTCTAGCGCGATGACATATCTCTAGATACCCCCTGAGGTGTTCAATCGCTATGGGCTTGAGAAACCTTAAGCCTTAAAAGGTTTATTAAAACTGGTTACGCTGTTAAGTACATCGGGGACAAACAACAATCTTTTTCCAAAATAACAAAACGATTTTGTCACGCAGTTCTGTTTCCATATTTTACTCGCTCAACATTAACGCTGGCTGAAGCTACGGCCCCAGTTCACTGAATATATTTACGGTACAACTGTTTGCGGATATAGTTAAGATCGCCATGAGAAACGAGAACTCGAACAATCGCTGAGGGCAGGCACATCTTATCAGCGGCGGCGCCGGCGCACCCTCTTGCGTAATACTGTCAAATTGTGATAGATCGCGCTGGATCTAGTTCATTCAATACTTCATGCGGTTTGGTATTAGTCATTGATATAGCTTATCCACTATTATATATTGTTATTGACTTAGTTTATCCACTTTATGTCTAGCATAGTTTATTCGCTCATAAACAGGGTGGAATTTTATAATGCCACTTGAAGGGAAAGTTCTCCTAATACTGTAGATAGAAAATTTTACTCAAAGAAAACATTCCTTTATTTTTGAATTGAAAAAAAACTGCATTTAAAGATTTTCGAAAATTCGCTTGTGGCAAGCGTGCAATAAAAGTACAGGGTGTAATTTTTATAGATTTTAGTCGGTTCGATTCCCGGGTGTGGCAAGCGAATTATCGAAAATCTTTGTATGCAGTTTTCTTTCATTTCAAAAATAAGGGAATGTTTTCTTTGAGTAAAATTTTCTATCTACAGTATTAACCTCCTGAGTCCCAGAGTAGGTTTTTATCGAATTTTTTCTTGAAATTTTGAACAGTGGATCTTTGCATGATACAAAAGTAAGGAAAAATAATAAAAAAAAGTTATTTTTGGAAATTTTGGTTTTTCTCTATGTCCTCAATATAGGACATGTGGTTCACACTACTACAGTTTTTTCTTAATGATGTTCTTAATATAGGACGTCTGTTCTCTCTAAAGAAATTAAACAATTTATTTGTTTATCACATATTTATTAAAAATAACTGTTTTTATCGTAAATCTTCAATAATTTTAATTAAATAAACAAAAAAAACCTGTTTGACTTTGAATACCAGGCTCATGAATTGATATATAAACTTACAAAATACAATCAAAATCTTAAAAAACATTTAACTTTTCTGTAAATAATACTGTAGTACTCTACTCCTTGTGGCTCTGCGTGACGATCGTCCAATTGGTCTGGCTCGTCCCCGAATCAAGGAATACGATGACAGTGCTGATGACGAAGGTGGGCGTGACAAATGGCACTGCTGGCGGGGAAGGTGGTGGTGATGATTGTGGTTGGTCATGGCTGGCATCAAATTCGAAGATTGATTCTTCTGAATCGGAGCTATTACCCCGATCTGAATCAGAATTGGTGCATTGTTGGGGTGGTTTGTATAGTTCATCATCATCGGAAGCACTAAAATCACTCTCGCTGTTATTCAACTCCTGAAAAATTGCATCATCATCGAAAACTGAAACAAGAAAAAACATCATATTAAGAACGAATGACCTAAAATAAGTACATCAAAAAAGCAGATCTTACTAACTAAGGACCTCATGTGCTAAATTAAGGACATCAAAGAAATCTGGCAAATAAAGTTAGGTTATTGGTGTAAAGGAATGAAATTATTGTGCATAATAACTTTTAGATTTTCAATTATTGTACCACATAAATAAAAACCGGAAAGTTGTAAAAAAAAACAATGATTACAACGGATTAACTTACCTTGCCGAACCGGCGCAAGCGATTTTCGTTGTTGCAACGCCATGTTCGGTTTGACAGAAGTGACAGATAGCAGTAACTTTTTTTTTTTAACTCACTTAACATGGTCACGTTCCGAATCAAACAAAAAATATTTGCTCTACCAACACATTTCGACAAAATATTTAATTTTTTTGGATGTTCTAAATTAAGTACTTAAAGACTCAGGAGGTTAAGAGTACTTTCCCTTCAGGTGGCATTACAAAATTCCACCCTGTATAGCTATTGACTTAGTTAATCTGATCTGTGTCTAACTACAGACTTAGTTTACCCACTCTGATTATAGCTATTGATTTAGTTTATCCACTCTATGTCCAGCTAATGACTTAGTTTATCTACATTCTGTCTAGCTATTGATTTGTGTATCCACTCTATGTCTAGCCATTGACATAGTTTATCTACTCTATGTCCTGCTAACAACTAAGTTTATCCACTCTATGTCTAGCTATTGACTTAGTTTATTCACTCTATGCTTCGTCATTGACTTAGTTGATCTAATCCATATGTAACTGCAGATCGCTCTTGTTTTAGTTAAGAAGTTCATTTAATTTACTTACGATTTGAGTTTGTGGACTCTTAGTTTCAGTGCTTTACAACAAGAGTGCAATTTATAGCTGGTGACAAGAATTCTCACACTTTATATAAATTAAGAGTGCTCCCATTTCTATACAAACATTCTCGAACGGTATTGTGCCTATAATAAAATTTACTGTCAAAAGCATCACTGTTATTCAAAAATCTACCTTTCAGTGATACTTTTAAATATACGAACCACGTAAACAGGGATGATGCAAATGTCACATTATTATAATTAGCTAGGTATATTGTTATTAATGCAACTTCACGTAGCAAAATACCATGTTTTGCTTAGTTGACGTGTAGCTGTGACACATATTTTGTGTGACACAAAACGCATTGTAAAGGCACGAACAGAGACACCACACCAGTGCAGCACAAGTTCACGGCTCCGACCGACTTTTTGTAGGACATCGGTCCTATTATCGAATCGGACAGATTTTTTCACCGAGGTTTTAGTACCGATTTTGCGACCGATTCTTTGTAGGACGCGGACGTGTGCGTTACAACATAGAATTCCATACGTGTCACCGATTTTCGGACGTAGGTTCTAAACAGAACCTACACCATTGTCCACCTGAATAACAAAAGCTTCTAAAACATTTTCTGCACGGAATCTGTGCTTTTCCTTTGTCAAATCCATGCAGTTACGGTGACGGATTTTCCATTTAATTTCGATTAAATGAAAAATCCGTCACTTCCATTTAATACATTGTTTTAATTGTAACAATCTAAACAAATTCTGCATTTCTAAATTTTTTACACACCTAAAAAAATTGCATTTTTTACTAGGTGTTGTTAATTTTTTACCCTGTTTATCTTTGAAACTGAAACAAAGATCTATAAAAAAGGATACAGTATACATAGTGCTGAAATCAGGAGACAGCGTATCTATGAAAATCGTTATATACTCATATAGCATAAGAACAATCTATTCCTAGTCATAATATTGTGTTTCGGTTTTTATCTTTTTATTTTTTTTTTTTTATTAGTGAACTTAGTGCAACCGAACATACATTAAAGCAAGATGTGCTTACGTAGGATGCAAAGTGGCATACGCTTTTCTAAAATTCTAAAATGTTACACGTATAACGTTGCAAAGTTTTGTAAGCCAAATAAAAAACATAAAATATTCATATTTACTTGTATGTTGAATTTAAATAAATAAATAGCGGCGCGATCATCTGAACGCAGCCTAGCAAAACATATGAACGTCACAAGCATATAGCACTTCCAAGTAATACCTAATGTGACTTACGTATTGATAACGTCAGCAGCACTGTCTAATGTGATTAGACCGTATGACGACGAGCCCGCGAACGAACAGACGTAGTGTGCGAATCGCGATAATTTGTTACAGAGCTGCCAATGAGGTGCTGCGATAATTAGCAGTTATTTACAACCTCTATGGACGAGGCGCTGGTTCCTAGAAAAAGGCGATTTTAAAGTATCGTTAGCCGAACATTTACAATTTTGTGTTTAAGAGCGTTTACGCCGTACACAGCGCCGATAGACATTATTAAAGATAAATTAACATAACATAAAATTAACATAAAATTAACTAAACCATAACATGTCAGATGTTCATTAGGTGACGTAAAAATGCTAAATTACTTCATTCAAATAGTTTGTTGAGCATAATTTGATTTTCTATCTCTAATTACTAGATATGTTTTTTTTTTCATTGGCGGCGCTACTAGTGTGCCGCGTAAACGCTCTTAATAAATATTTTTTCTTACAAAATTACAAATTCCCACATGTAGAATGAAAGTGTTTATTAAACAGAAACTTGTAGAGTTGTAAACTTGTAAAATTTTATTAAACAGGACCCTGCTACTACAAATTGATGTATTTGCTTTAAACTGTGCTGCGCGAGGGGCGAATCTGCGCAATTCATCCAACACACATTATTTGCCGTAAGACGCACTCGCTACCTATTAAATTTTTATATGTATACTAACATTATAAAGAGGAAACCTTTGTATTTTTGTATGTATGTATGTATGTATGTATGTATGTATGTATGTATGTATGTATGTATGTATGTATGTATGTATGTATGAATGTATGTATGTACATATGTATGTATGTATGTATGTTTGTACATATGTATGTATGTATGTATGTTTGCAACGAATAAACTCAAAAACTACTGGACCGATTTAAAAAATTCTTTCACCAGTAGAATGCTACATTAGCGCTGAGTAACATAGGCTATATTTAAAAAAAAAAATAACATAAAATACTAAAAACGACAATTTAATTTTCCAATACAAAATGATTTGTTTGTTTTGTTGTCATGGACACCTTTGACACATATTTCACTCAATGATGGAAACTGTCAAAGCGGTACAAAGTCCGCCGGGTCAGCTAGTATCATATAAACTTGTATTAAATTTGTATAAACCCAGCTACTACAAGCTACTATTTAGATGAAACTGTTCAAGACGCGAGGAGCGAATCAACGCAACATCCCATCACCTCCTTGGTCGAGTGGCTTGCACACCGGTTTTCAAGGTGTCGCCATCTCTGAGGTCCCGGGTTCGATCCCCGGACGGATCAATTTAGAAATACCTGTTTTTCTAAATTGTTTCGGGTCTGGGTGTTTCCTATGTATAATAAGTATGTATTTAAGTATATTATGTATGTTTATCCGTTGTCTAGTTCACCATATAACGAGTTTCTTAAGGAAGCTTTTCTTGGGGCTAGATAATTGGTGTGAGTGTGGGAAACATTATTATTATTATTGTTATTCATCGATGACACATATTAGGGTATTTGCTGTAAGTAGCACTCGCAGACAATTAAACTTTTAGATAACACTAGCTGTCCCGGCGGACTTCGTATCGCTTGACAGTTTCTATGTCAACAATACAAACAAATCGTTTCTATGACAACAAAACAAACAAATCGTACGTTTCACAGCTAGGAACATTTTGTATTGGATAATTAAACAAAAATTGGAGTGGACCACCCTTATCACTTAGGGGTATGAAAAATAGATTACGACCAATGTCAGACCTACCGAATATTACATATAAAACTTCATAAAAATCAATCGAGCCGTTTCGGGGGCTACATGTGACACGAGAATTTTATACCTATATATACATATATAGAAGATATAAATCTGTATTATATCTGTATCTATTTAAACTATCATGGTAATTTGCAATGGAGTATAATTATTAACGGAATTCTTACTATGTTTTATATTTATGAGTGTCCGATATTTCGGCACAATAACTCCGAGGAGCTCGATGGCGCAGTGGTTAACGCGCCCGGTCTGCGAGTGCTGAGGTTAAGCAACTTTCGCAAAGGCCGGTCATCGGATGGGTGACCAAAAAATTCACATCTCGAGCTCCTCCGTGCTTCGGAAGGCACGTTAAGCCGTTGGTCCCGGCTGCATTAGCAGTCGTTAACAACCACCAATCCGCACTGGGCCCGCGTGGAGGTTCATGGCCAGTTCTCCCTATCCATCCATAGGGAAGGCTCGTGCCCCAGCAGGGGGGACATAAATAAGCTGATGATGAACTCCGTGATCATGGCGCATGCAACTGTGCCGAAATATCGGATACTGATAAATAATAAACATGGTACGATTACTCTATATCTGTATCATTCCAGCTACTACAAGGTACTTACTATTCACTTTAAACTGTTCGAGACGCGAGGGGCGAATCAGCGCTATGTCCTGCAGCACAAAATAATGGGACTGCAGAATATAAGCTTCATACAAACAACGACATGGAATCTCGCAACAGCTGCACCACAGCGTGGCTCTACCACTCAGACAGTGTCACTCATTTAGCACCACCCAGGGGTCACGTGTTAGGTCTCAAGGGTAAACCTACGGACGCGAGTAACTTTAACCCCCAAGTTCCGAGATTGGTGTCCGTCCGTGAGAAGGTATAGTGATTAGGAGCTCGATGGTGCAGTGGTTAACGCGCCCGGTCTGCGAGTGCTAAGGTTAAGCAACTTTCGCAAAGGCCGGTCATCAGATGGGTGACCAAATATTTATCATCTCGAGCTCCTCCGTGCTTTGGAAGGCACTTAAAGCCGTTGGTCCCGGCTGCATTAGCAGTTGTTAACAACCACCAATCCGCACTGGGCCAGCGTGGTGGTTTATGGCCCGTTCTCCCTATCCATCCATAGGGAAGGCTTGTGACCCAGCAGTGGGGACATAAAATAGAGCTGATGATGATGATGATGATGATGAGAGGGTATATGTGTGCGTTGTTCGAGCGCGGTATGTATTAAGCTAACCTTCTGGGTTTCCTTATTTTATGCCAACAGTCACCACAATCGGAAGGTCACGGGTCTCCGAGATAAGCCGCGCTCGCTAACCTCACCGCGTGATCGTCGGCGATAGCGCGCGTACATGAAAACATTAAATATTCTTTTACAACATTATACACGGGAATAACCTAACATTTGGTGAAATGTTATATAATACAATAATAAAAAGCGATTGATAGTCGGAAAGCGGTAATTTTTGTAATAATTCATACAACTGGAAACTATGAAACCGATACGACCGAAAAACTATCTTACAAACTAATCAAAACTAAGTTAAAAATCATTGAGACGTCAATAGAAAAAAAAATAAAGATGTACATAAGTAAAGAAAATACATCTAACTGCTGCGTTCTGGCCATCCCACAATACCACATAAAGAGATTGGGATTTTAGCCATATGCGTGTTAGTTGGTTTCAACGCTATCCTACGACATCTTACAGCTGAACGTGCTTTTCGAAGGACATCGATAAACTATCCGGTGACCTTTAAAATATTAATCCTTAAAGTATTACGTACAGTAGTATATAATACATGTAGAATTTCAAACATTTTAAATGTAGAAAATCGGAAAAGTGCGAGTCAGTCTCGCGAAGTACCTACAGAGTACCGTATTCATAAGACGTCCCTTATTATAACTTATCGATACATTTAGTTAGGCAAAATATAGTTTAAAGCTATGCATTTCTTTCACCTACTTATATGTAAAGTTTTAAAAAAGAATTAGGTACAGAAACAAAATTAGAAAAAATCCACCCTACAGACTTCTAAAGCAAATTTTATTTAATTGAACATCTATTTTTGTTTCGTCGCAGATCTTATCAGGCCAGACGCTCCAGATCAATAAGCCGAGGGGGGTGGACGGTTAACGATCGCCCCGTCCCGAATTAGTCAACGGGAGAGCAACACTAATAGACGATAGGCTGAATTATTTAATGCACCAATGCGGATATTTTAGTTTTTTTTTTCTATTTATTTAAAAAGTTCTCTTTACGGGTGGGTAAGCATTCGACCTCCATGTCACCTGATGTTAGGTGATAATTTTTGTGTTATTAAGAATAGTCCTCCTTACGGGTAAGCATATCACCTGATGATTAGGTTGAAGGTAGAAGCGCAGTTCACCCGGCATCTCAACTACTGAGGAACGCTATCTTATAGGTATTTCTTGTAGGAACACAGCAACGCTAACAAATGGCGACATCTATACTATTATATTATAAAGAGGAAACCTTATTATTTTTGTACGTATGTATGTATGTTTGCAACGAATTAACTCAAAAACTACTAGACCGATTTAAAAAATTCTTTCACCAGTAGAATGCTACATTAGCGCTGAGTAACATAGGCTATATTAAAAAATATATATTAAATAAAATACTAAAAACGAAAATTTAATTTTCCAATACAAAATTATTTGTTTGTTTTGTTGTCATGGAAACCATTGACATGTGTTAACTCAATGATGGAAACTGTCAACGCGGTACGAAGTCCGCCGGGTCAGCTAGTCTATACTAATATTATAAAGAGGAAAGCTTTGTATTTTTGTATGTATGTATGTTTGCAACGAATAACCTCAAAAACTACTGGACCGATTTAAAAAATTCTTTCACCATTAGAATGCTACATTAGCGCTGAGTAACATAGGCTATATTAAAAAAAAAACTAAAAACGACAATTTAATTTTCCAATACAAAATGATTTGTTTGTTTTGTTGTCATGGAAACCATTGATATATATTTAACTCAATGATGGAAACTGTCAAAGCGGTACGAAGTCCGCCGGGTCAGCTAGTATTGAATAAAATGATTTGACTTTGACTTTGTCTGAGATCGGTAGTCCAAACCACTCGATTACAAAGGCGGTTAACATTAAAGAATCATATTATCAGCGTACATCATCCTCGTTTATAGCTCCACATTAATTATCGCAATAATTCTATGAACCGACGCTGGGAATCAAACCTGGGACCACCTGATTTGCGCCCAATACTCAAACCAAGACCACAGAGGCGGTAGACATATCATCCTCATTTGTAGCTCCACATTTATCATCGCAATAATTAGTATAAGCCGACCCTGGGAATCGAACATGGGACCACCTGGTTTGCGCGCACTACTCTAACCAAGACCACAGAGGCGTTAAACGTATCATCCTTGTTTGTAGCGTCACATATCAACGCAATAAATAATATGAAGCAACTATTGGAATCGAACCTGGAACCACTTGGTCAGGGCCCAGTCCTAGTCATCATCACCATCATCATCTCAGCCAAAAGACGTCCACTGCTGGACAAAGGCCTCCCCCAAGTATATGAGGGGTATTTGCCGTAATCGCCACGCTTGGCAGGCGGGTTGGCGATCGCAGTAGGTTGAGGGTAACCTCAGAGAGATGCTGCTGCCCATCCTCTGGAATGGTCCCTTAGTCGGCTTTTACGACACCCAAGGGAAGAGATGGGGTGGTGCTATTCTTTATCCCCGGCACCACACAGGGTCCCAGTGCTCAAACCAAAACCACAGAGACGGTATAAACATTACCCTCATTTGTAGCGTCACATATCATCGCAATAAGTAGTATGAAGCAACTATTGGAATCGAACCTGGAACCACTTGGTCTGGGCCCAGTTCCAGTGTACAAACCAAGAGGACAGAGGCGGTAAACGTATCATCCTCATTTGTAGCGGTAATTTATCGCAATGGTATGAAGCAATGCAGCGATCGGGCAACCCTACCTGCTGCGGCCCCCGCCGGAAGTGAGGAATTTGCATCACAATCAAATAGAGCCCTCGTAGCTGATTTCCGGTGCCGCGACCCGCGACCCCGATGGTAATCTTACTGTAAATGCTCGCTTCCGCCATTCGGGCGGGAATTAAATCTTTTTGCCGCGAGGGTAAATGTAATCGTTGTGCGGTGTCGTACACACGCCTGGTAGGCTACTCTTGACGCAAACTCAATCTCAATACAATTCCAATGCGATTAATATGCATCGATATTGGGATAAGTTTCGCAATTTCGGAACGCCCCATCTCGATAATAATTTGTTCACTCAATTTCCTAGCAATTTAATTCCATTGTAGCGCTATTATCGCTTTTTTGTTTTTTGATTTGAATTTTTTTAGATTTGGGATTGGAAATTGATTATTGCAATTGTGTTTTAAGAGTAACCCACCTACCTGCACGTAAGACTACCAGACACTGTCAACTTTCTTTAATAGACTTTGAACTTTGTACATATGGCATATGGTTGAACATTTATTGAAGAAATTTTTCAATTTTGGAAAGGCATATGTGCAGGCGTCGTACGTTCTTTAAAGAACCTAGTCTAGACATAAAGCTGCAGTTTCATGAGCATAGGGACTTGACATGAGCACAGCACAACTAAAAATAGTCTATAAGCTCTTATTAAATTAAGAGCTTATGGACTATTTTTAGTTGCTAGTGCTTTTAGTGCTGTGCTAATTGGGGTTAAAGTTACTCGCGTCCGTAGGTTTACCCTTGAGACCCTACACGTGACCCCTGGGTTGTGCTAAATGAGTGACACTGTCTGAGTGGTGGCTCGCCCGGCGTAATACCACCCTCTCCCAGAATATCGGCGTGAAACAATGGCACTCGTTGCTGTTGTGTTTCGTCCGGTGAGTGAAAGTATTAATAAATATTTGACAACATCACATACATTGTTCCGATCCCAAGGTAAGTAGCTAAAGCACTCGTTTTATAGACATCAGAAACAACGACGGCACGACAACCATCCAGACCCGACACAATATCGAGAAGTTCGTTTTCGACATTGACCCGACCAGGAATCGAACTCGGGACCGAAGTCCGGCATACAAGCCACTCGGGTACGGAGGTCGTCAAATTGCAGTGTTACTGTATTGTTATTGCAGTTGTGAAAACTAGACGCGGGTATATTCGTCGCTACATGCGTCTTGTTTTCACAACCATTGATAATGCTTTAAGGGCTCATGGTAAGCCACCTGTATGGTATGATTTAAGTATCATCATCAGCTCATTTTATGTCCCCACTGCTGGGGCACGAGCCTTCTCTATGGATGGATAGGCAGAACGGGCCATATACCACCACGCGGGCCCAGTGCGGATTGGTGGTTGTTAACGATTCCTAATGAAGCCAGGACCAACGACTTTACGTGCCTTCCGAAGCACGGAAGAGCTCGAGAAAATAAATTTTTGGTCACCCATCCGATAACCGGCCTTTGCTAAAGTTGCTTAACCTCAGCACTCGAAGACCAGGCGCGTTAACCACGCGCCATCGAGCTCCTCGTAGTTAGTATAAGAATAAGAATAAGAAATATTTATTGACCTGCACAAAAACAAAAACAAACAGAAAAAAAATTATAAAAATTAAATTAAAAAAAACATAAAACAACTAACACTTCGAACCGAAATTTAAAGTTAAGGCTACTCAATCTAGTCCGGTGAGAAATAAATAGGTTTATTTTAAATTTCATGGCCTCTTTATTATTCATTTCTTTTTTTTTCCTTAAGTTGATGGCTTTGTGCGATTAGCACATTTAGCCAGCGTCAAAGTAATTTTTCTTACAAGTAATACATAAATAAACAATATTTCCTTCCTCTAAATGATGATGATGAATGTTGTTAGAAATGAGAAGTGAGAAATGATATACCCCTCAACCCCTCGAATATCTCAGTAAAGATGTGGGGCTTTACTAAGTCCTCGGGTCGGGCGACTTCTTGAGAGAATTTGTAAAGTGACGTTGCACTGTTTTGTTTCATTTGCCAACACTCATGCACACTCACGAACACTTAACAGTTAATAATCCACCATTATTTCACATTAATATTCGACATAACACAAATTTTAGAAAATAAAACAAAACCGCAGACATGACTCTTTACTTTCCCGCTAAGAAGTCTTTATTATTCTTTCTTGTTTGATTCAACTGTTATTTTATTTGAAAAAAACTGTTGAAAGAGTACCAACCAGAAAATTGTTTAGAATCACTTTTGAAATAGTGAGTATGACAATGACATTATGCAATGTTACAGTTCTTCTACTAAACTCGATTTAATTGAAAATCGATAGTTAGAATAAATTATAATGTCAATGAATTTGTAAAGCCACTATGTGTGCGTGCTTAAAGTACCAATTATAAGTAATGTTTTTATACATTTATTTTGTTTTGCTGTTGGATCGGTCATTTTTAGGGTTCCGTAACCAAATGGCAAAAAACGGAACCCTTATGGATTCGTCATATGTCTGTCTGTCTGTCCGTATTTCACAGTCACTTTTTTCCGAAACTATAAGAACTATACTGTTGAAACTTGGTAAGTAGATGTAAAAAAACAATAAATTTGGAGGGTTCCCCATACTTAGAACTGAAACTCAAATTTTTTTTCATCAAACCCATACGTGTGGGGTCTTCAAAAATAATATAGAGGTTTCTAATATAATTTTTTTCTAAACTGATTAGTTTACGCGAGAGACACTTCCAAAGTGGTAAAATGTGTGTCCCCCCCCCCCTATAACTTCTAAAATAAGAGAATGATAAAACTAAAAAAAATATTTGATGTACATTACCATGCAAACTTCCACCGAATATTGGTTTGATCGAGATCTAGTAAGTAGTTTTTTTTAATACGTCATAAAGTACGGAACCCTACGTGCGCGAGTCCGACTCGCACTTGGCCGGTTTTTTATCTCCGAGTTTTATATGCAGGACTTTGACAACCAATCTATCACTTTTCTTAGTTACAGTTCTATCGATATCAATAATTAAGAAACGCAATATAAAAGACCAATATATAAACAAAAGAAATATTATATTATGTGTCAGTTAAATAGTGAGTAAATATAAGAAATGCGAAAAATTTAATGTTTGACTGTCCGTACCTCACGGAAAAAAGGATTGTCGTGTTATTTTGCAGAGATGTGATGCCTATAGTGCTAGTTTTATTTATGGCATTCGAAGGCGCTAACGATAGCGAGAATTTGTGTTACATTAAACATATATATTATATCTTATATATAAGACGAAACGACATAAACCGACGAAATAAACATAGCTATTCTGTAAATTATTATACTAGATATATAAATAGATAGACAGTTAATTATTTTATTATGTTATAATACATGCATACACACAACAATGTACATTGTCTTCAAAATAATTTAAAACAGTTGCAATTTGCCGGCCTTATCGCTTTAGAGCGATTTCTTCCAGGCAACCAGTAAAATTACCTAAGTATTTTTATCAGTCTCCCTCTATGACTAAGCTGCAAAGGGTTTGAAACGTTTAATAATAATTTGTAAATAAATGTTATTTGGAAAATGATTTTGTTTTTGTTACGTTTACCTATATCTATACTTACTAATATTGTTAAGAGGAAACCTTTGTATTTTTGTATGTAGGTATGTATGTATGTTTGCAACGAATAAACTCAAAAACTACTGGACCTATTTAAAAAATTCTTTCACCATTAGAATGCTACATTAGCGCTGAGTAACATAGCCTATATTAAAAAAAAATCTAAAAATTTAATTTTCCAATACAAAATGATTTCATTGTTTTGTTGCCATGGAAACCATTGATATATATTTAACTCAATGATGGAAACTGTCAAAGCGGTACGACGTCCGCCGGGCCAGATAGTAATAACTAATAATTCTCGACACACATTTATTCCGGTAAAAAGGTGATTTGTCGAAAAACACCGAACAGTCTGCCGAGACGACGGCGATATCAAATATTTCCGGTTTATCTACAAATTTGTCCCCGGTGGTGTGGGAGTGGTAGTGTTGCGAGCGTTCACCTTAAGCCTTCTGGCTGGGTGTGTTTTACAAAGAACACAGAAGATAGAATATGTTATATTAAGTATATTGAATAACTTGAAACACCAATATTGTCATGTTGTACAGACAGACGCGACGTTTGCGCACCAACCTGTCCAAAACTGTCAAAATTCTTAAATAAATGTTCGACCATCTGCCACATTTTTTTTTAATATATCCTTATGTTACTCAGCGCTAATGTAGCATTCTAATAGTGAAAGAATTTTTTAAATCGGTCCAGTAGTTTTTGAGTTTATTCGTTGCAAACATACCTACAAAAATACAAAGGTTTCCTCTTTATAATATTAGTATAGATGATGTTTACAAGCAGGAACAAAACACGGAATAACTATTCAGACCTTATTCTTTGTTTAATTTTATGAAAATAATATTAATGAAACTGATCTCCTAAACCGTGTTTCTTCAAAAGAAAAGTTATAAATGAAGACGTTAATTAAAATTTTCTTATAAAGTATGTGTTTTAGTCATTTTATTTGTCAAAATCCCTTTTTTAGCGTCCGGCTAAGGAATTTTATTCAAAAGTCCAGCTTTTAAATATGTGCTTCGATTCGTATTCGATATTTTTGTCAGAAATCCTTAATTTTTCTCAATATCCGGCTTTGGGACCCAAAAGTCCGGCTTTTTTGACGAATAAGTCCGGCTATTTGATTTTTAGATATGTCAACGCTACGTGTAAGGATATTAAAAAAAACTTGAAAATCCAAAGTGCCATAAAACAATTTCGTTCAACTGTAACTGACAATCGATTGATGACGGTTTGACACTGTTACTAATTCTGTCACATAACAGGTTAACCGCTGCCGGGCCCAGACACAATAGAAATTCAATTGTTTGTCGGTCAAATGGCGCTTAAAGTGTTAATCAAAAATTATAATCAACAGTGGCAAATAAATACTTGATTGATTGAAGTTAGTCATAGCTACTGATGCTCTCACTACAAGTAAGCTCGTAAACCCACACAGCAAGGCTTAGGGAGATCTCGCCATAGCTCACAAGCCACAACTTAAACTCAGGTAGATATCCAATATGAAATATATATAAGACATTGTAAATGCAAAAAAATATTAAAATAACTATTTAATCGACCAGTCGTAAGATATTTGTAAAAAATTAAATTAAAAGTATCTACATTAGAGTACTAATTATAGTGTCATTATCATCATCATCATCAGTCATTAGCATGACTGAAGAGTCCCTTTCTTTACCCACACTTATTATTAAAATGAATATTTTTTATGTCTAATCTAAGCTTTACAAACACTACGATGGACACTTTATACCAAGCTATAAGGAACTCGGCAAAGGCTCTCCTTACTCAGGCTTAGTGTTACAAATTTTATTAATGTAAAATAACAACAGCTAGAACCCGAAGTGCATTGGTGGATATTAGGTAAATTAAGAAGATTAAGAAGAATTATTTAAATAAAGTAAGAAGTGACGTATCTCATACTAGCATATTAATAATTATTACTAGGCTGTGTGTCACTATTAGGCTGCAAACTTCAAGGAAATGATTAGCGTATAGAATAAATGTTGCTTTTTATTTAAATAGAATACTGTAAAAGCAGCGTACGATTTTTTCTCCGAAAATGGACTTAACATTCTCAAAATACATAAATTCTAATTTCCGAGTGTTCTTTGTTTTTTTAGCAGCAACCGCAGCATGTTACGACTGGCTCGCATCTCGCCTGATGGTAGCGATGGACTATCTCCCAAATCTATACTAATATTATAAAGCTGAAGAGTTACTTTGTTTGGTTGAACGCGCTAATCTCAGGAACTACTGGTTCGAATCAAAAAATATTTTGTGTTGAATAGTCCATTTATTGAGGAAGGCCATAGGCTATATTACATCACGCTATGACTAACAGGAGTGGGGCAGCAATGAAAAATGTTGCAAAAATGGGAAATAACGCGGGTGAAACCGCGGGGCACAGCTTCTCTCTATACACGTCGTGGCTCTTTGTTTCCCACCCCTTTCTTATCTTAGTAGCACCAGTGGTCGACACAGTTTTTGTCACCAAAAAATTACATTGATTTTTATTGGAATTACGGTTTGGATGACAGCGAGGTAACAGGTTGCTTGTATTCAATTGTTGCTGAAGACTAAAATCAATTCATCATCACATCACCAGCTCATCCACGTCCGTGCGTCTCGTGCCCCAGCAGTGGTGCTGGGGCACGAGCCTTCCCTAAGGATGGATAGGGAGAACAGGCCATAAACCACGCGGGCTCAGTGCGGATTGGTGGTTGTTAACGACTGCTAATGCAGCCGGGACCAACGGCTTTACGTGCCTTCCGAAGCTGATAAATATTTTGGTCACCCATCCGATGGCCGGCCTTTGCGAAAGTTGCTTAACCTTAGCAATCGCAGACCGGGCGCGTTAACCACTGCGCCATCGAGCACCAAAATCAATTGCTGACCCTTCTTTAATGATTAAAGAAAAAAAATCGATCACTAGATCCTGTCGAAAACTATAGTGACACTACCTCTATAGTAGTCGAGATCTTCCCTCCAGCGGCAGCGATAACTAGGCCTTTTGTTGAAGATTGAAGTTTCATAAAACAAGAGTAATAAATTAAATACACAATAAACAATATCCATGAACTACAACATGACCCATCACCGGACTACCTGAGGAAGGGGTCAAGAAAATCTTTAAAAAAAATCACGGTGCGTTCACAGGGTGTTAGTTTTTATAAATAGTGAGTGAGGGACGTCACAGGCCGTCGGCCAAGCGTGCGCGCGCGCAGGGGGCGGCCACCCCGGCCGGGGTCGTTCAACTCCCCGCCCCCGCCCCGCGCCACACCTAGCACCATGGCGACGCAGGGTTGGTAAAAGTCAACTGTCAAGAGGACAAAAGTATCAAGGACTATTCAAACACATATGATCATCTACATCACTCACAGTCCCACTGCTGAGCTCAGACCTTCCTGACTTCAGGCAATCAAACACAGTGAGAATGATACCGGTTAATGGTTTTTAGCGATTTCTATCTCATTAAAACAAATTCGACAACCGGGACCAACGACACGGCTTTACGTTATGTCTCTAGGTAATAAATAAATATGACTAAAATCAAAGCTCTGACGCTCTCCCTATCATAACAAGCGAGTACTATTATAGTAATCTAGGATCAATTAACAATGTATACAAATATATGAGTAGATACTGTATACAGTTCAGGAGTAAAGAACGTTCACGCATGTGGAAATCCTTGGGGATCCTTGGCTTAGAAAAAAAATTTCCGCCTCAGAAAAAAAAAAATTCCGCCCTTAAGAATTTTGTAGGTGTTATTATGATTAGACTATATGATTCTTAGAGAAAGGTGTCTAATAATTAATTTACAAATTTATAAACAAACATACTATTACGCCAAACAAAGATGTTTTCGACAGCCCTGTCGCTCCGTCGCAATCACAGCCCTTTGTGCCTCGGACCGAGGGCTACTCGCGGAGGGCAAAGACTCCATTTGTTCCTTTGTTTTGAAATTCCTTCTAACACGAGGGTTCCACAGGTACGCACTCCTTTTTGCTCGTAAACTGGACTGAAGGGGTTCTAAAGAGACGATGGTCAGTTTTTTACTTTTTTTATTGTGGCAGCTACACTAGGTACCCTGTTGTGTACGGATAATGTCTGAAGGAATTGTAAGTGAATTGTTTTCGACTCTGTTACAAAAACTCATGAGATAATTTTTATTTCTCCATGGCGCCTTTAACAATTAACGTTTTTTATTGACAGTGGGCAGTCTCAGCATTGTCAGATGATGACCACATGATGTCTCACTAGACGGTCATCATCTGACAATGTCCTGACCCCAGAATAACGGTCATCATCTGACAATGACCTGTTCAGTGCTTCCCAGATGGAATAGCACATTGGAAGCGCTGACCCGATGCGGATCGGTGGAGTAAGCCATGCGAACTAAACGATGGCCATCTTATAACAATAACCTTGTATCGTCTACCATCGTATTACACATACCTACTATATGTGATGTAGGCTAACACAGCTTAGAGATAAAGAATAAACCTAATTTCTCTCCCAAACATCGCACATAGCCATGGAGGTTTTCTAACAAAGAGACAGACTTATGAGGCACCTTAATAGACAGAAGAGACACTATAGATTGACTTATGTCTGGTCGATCTCCTTATAACAGTTGTACTATTAATATAGGTATCACCTTTATTTTTAACTCAGAGGAACTCTTTAAGAGTATACCCGACCTTGAGACGACCTGACGGTTATGTGGGAGTCGCCCGTCCGCCTTTCCACAACCCGCCGACTATCCAGAGACGCCATTGTCTCCAGATAGCTGTCAAGGGAGAAACCCAAGACCGGGAAGGGTGAGACGGAGGGGGATACCCCCACTAACCTCTGAAGGACCAAACTCCGATACAGTGAAGGCTGCGGGACCTCTAGAGAATTTAACCGCGAGAAATATAGGTATCACCTACGCTAACCTACAGTTGACAAAGGTTAGCACAGCTTGGTGTAGAAAATGAACCAATTCCTCCACAACCATTGAGGTTTTCCCATTTATGAGACATACAGATCTACCTCCTCGTATCATCTACCAATACAGTTGCATATATTTATTGACGAATCTCCCACGCTATAAGTGATTTCATTCCGGTACACGTTCACATGCGACTTCCTTTATTAAATCATAAAGTTAACAAAGCACCCTCTCCCCAAAATAGCGAGTGCTGCGCGCTCTCCCATGGAGCGCCCTCTAAGTGGTGATTTAGTCGGCGCGTCGCTCCGGTAACTGCGCGCGCGCACTCGGGGGCAGTAAGTGCGCACTCCACTGGAAATTATGAACCGTACTTGTTTATGAGAAACGGTCGAATTGTTTATTAGTTTTGTTGCGTAAGTAGGTACTTCGGAATAACAATATAACTTTTTATTTATCATTTAAAAAAAACATTCGGTTTGAGAGGTACATCATCATCATCATCATCTCAGACAAAAGACGTCCACTGCTGGACAAAGGCCTCCCCCAAGGATCTCCACAACGACCGGTTTTGTGCTGCTCGCATCCAGCGGCTTCCCGCGACCTTCGACCAGATCGTCGGTCCACCTTGTTGGAGGCCTGCCTGAGGTACTTAATCCAGTGAAATTACTTAGCATAAACTAAAGTCGTGCACGTACCTTATATTTGTTGCAAGCGTCCATGCGGTGTCCGCTTTCAATCAGGCCGTTTACTTGTTTGCCAGCACAGTGCCATAAACAAAGAAAATATATATTAAACTGAGCCTGATGCTATATGTATCACTACTTTAATACTAGTAAGTTCCATAGTCTTCAATTCAATACACAATAAGATATTATATTTCTTTAAAAATAACTCTACAGTCACTCGGGAGAGTTTGAAAAACTTTTTCAATTCAATATTATATAGGTAGGTAATACTATTTATTTGCAGCCCAGCCAGACGGCCCCCACCCGCCCTCTATAAATACTAATGTTCGTACCAAAAAACAAAAACGCACCCCTCGTACTAAATCGTCGGTTATATGAACACAAAACAAAAAAGGGAGACTACCCGCATAGCTGCGCGGGCGCATGCTCGCATCGAATTGAACAATTTACTGCATTACAAAACAATCGTAACACTTATTCACGATTGCTGGAGTCCGAGCTATTTTGAACTTTAAAATAATAGGCTGAAGAGCCAATTGAATTAAGATTGAAGTCTCATTTGAATATGCCGCGCCAAAGCAAGGGTACAAATCATGGGGGTGGTTTGTTTCTATCAATGGTAATTTATTCAATGGCAACAGACTAATTTGAGAGAACGATTTCACTGATGTCCCTGTTATCATTACATTTATCTTTTTGCTTAAGTTTCTATGTGATCGGCATGTAGATATGTCCCAATGAGTTCTATAAGTTCTCAACTCTATAGGTACCTATATGTGTACGTGACTCAAAATTTCATTTGTAGAAATAAATGCATAGAACATTAATCACTGAAAGTGTAGCCAATCTTTAGTAAGTCCTACACTATCTTTACTGTATGGTTTGTATACATCCATGATCATGTAATCGATGCACATCGTCAACACACATCAAACACACGCTTCTTCCTAATCTCATTAGTAATCACTCTAATATTTGATTAAGTTTTAATAAAAACTGCTTGACCAGCCGTCCGCCATCGCTAAGGGAGTGAACTCAGCAAGCATGACGAGCAAAGCAACCGCGTTACGAGAGTCCACAAAAAGCGGAGCTTACATAACTTTTTCACTAGAAATCAACGTTGGCACTGTAGTTCTTGGAATAATAGGGCATTGAGCCTTGATTTAGACGTTATTATTATTTAAACTGATGCCTGAAGCGGTTTTTGGCACAATAATGTTGCGATTTTATGTCAAAACCGACTTGATATAGCATTTGTTAGTAAAACACGAGCCAATTACAATTAAAGCATCGTTTTATTTTTATCTAAACCAAAAAGATGTAAGATGGTAAAGATGGTATAGTAATTTTTTATATGTATACGACTTTTATGTAAGAAATATTACATAAAAGCTATTCAAAGGGGGAAAGCTGCCAGTATCTTCGGAACCTTGCCTAAAGGGACTCCTTTTAATAATTTATTTTAGTTATTGTATTATATTTTTTAAGGTTTTTAGTTTTAGGTTCATTGTTCTTTTAATAATTACTTTTGTATGTATGTATGTATGTTTGCAACGAATAAACTCAAAAACTACATAATAATATGTCATAGTCAAAAATACTTATAAGAAATTGTTTATGTTTCTATCTGTAAGAAACAGAAACGCATCACCTCGGTGGCGGAGTGACAGAACGCTCTGCCTGATATACTGACGCCTGTGTTATATTCCCGGGTAGGCAAAGTGTGTTTAGGAGTTTTCGATGCATACTTAGCCCGGGTTTGTGATGACCAACCCGCGGCGTGATGATAAAACCAATACCTATCAATCGGACCGATAACTTCATTTTAATGATGGAGAATGAATTACCTACTTGATTTAATCCGGATTCTGTCTTTTATACTTTAAAAAGGACTAATATAGTGCCACCAGTTTTCGACACAGGCAGTATTCCACTCCAGTCTTCATCGCCAAAGAATTATGTATAACTAACTAGCTGACCCGGCAGATTTCGTGCCACTTTGACAGTTTCTATGACAACAAAACAAACAAATCGTAGAACATTTTGTATTGGAAAATTAAATTGTAAAAAAAATGTTTAGGGTGGACCACCCATCATTTAAAGTTAGAAAAATAGATTACGACCGATTCTCAGACCTACAAAATCTTCTTCTTCTTCTGAAATTTTATATGTATATTCGGTATGTCTGACAATCGGTCGTAATCTATTTTTCATAAAGGGTGGTCCACCCCAAAAATTTTTTTGTACAATTTAATTTTCCAAAACAAAATGTTCCACGATTTGTTTTGTTGTCATAGAAACAATTTATTTGTATTGTTGCCATAGAAACTGTCAAAGCTATACGAAGTCCGTCGGGACAGCTAGTATACATATAAAATTTCATTAAAATCGATTGAGCCGTTTCAGAGAAGTATGGCAACTAACATGAGACACGAGAATTTTATATATATAGAGATTTCATTGAAACTTTACGAGATGACAGCTAGAAAGCAGGTGGTCATATTAAAATGTTGCTATTAAATAAAAAATCTGTTGTTGACCCCTATTTTTAATGATTAAATCGATCTCTGGTTGCTGTCGGATTCTAGTGCCACTACACCATATCTTTAACAATTAGATTGCACGGAACAAAAACGTGAGAAAATTTCGCCCATACTCAAAGTACACACTTGACCGATCAACCCCAACCATTGAACGGCTTACACCAAATCCCCTACGCCGCAACCACAAAAACAATTGACGTCACAAAGTGACTGTTTATCGTCGTTACAATATTAATAAAAAAGGTACGTACTCCCCCAGTGCAATAACCTGAAACACCCTCCGCGTTATCGGCGCGAGCGACAAGTGCTTGTCACATAATAACGAGATTGCAGAAGGTAAACTTCATACAAGCGCTCTAGCAACACACACATAAACAACCTCTCACCACCAAAAGATGGAATAGTCTACCAGTACACGTTTGCCCTCCTTCCTATGATATGGGGTCCTTCAAAAGAGGCGTGAAAAGCACCTTGTGGGCCGGCAGAGTGAGGTTAACTGATGCTACGTTTGTTTTCGCGCTGCACCAGTTTTATCTTCGCGTCTGGACTCCTTTTCCACTTAACATCAGGTGGGATAGAGTCATTTACCGAGCTATCTATAAAAAAATAAAAAGATTTAAAAAGAAGAAGAAAAACGCACTCGAGACACGCGCACACATAGACAACCTCTCACTACAAAATAAGGAGACTGCAGAGGACAAGCTTCATACAAACGGGCTCGAACACACATAGAAAATCTCTCATCATCAGCTCTTTTTATGTCCCCACTGCTGAGGCACGAGCCTTCCCTATGGATGGATAGTAAGAACGGGTCGTTAACCACCATGCCAGCGGGCCCAGTACGGATTGGTGGTTGTTAACGATTGCTAATCCAGCCGGGACCAACGACTTTACGTGCCTTCGGAAGCACGGAGGAGCTCGAGATGGTGAATTTTTGGTCACCCATCCGATGACCGGCCCTTGCGAAAGTTGCTTAACCTCAGCAATCGCAGACCGGGCGCGTTAACCACTGCGCCATCAAGCTCCTCTCACGGACTAGTAATTTCTCAACAGCTGCGCTCGGACTGGTTCGAGATGGTCCGTGAAAGCGTCTATGAGAACGTTGCTCGAGCGCAGTATGTATCAATCTTACCTTCTGGGGTCTCCTTATGTTGTGTGCTTGTGGTTAAACAGTTTAGAGACAGCGGTGAACTAGAAATAATATTAGGCAAAAAATGCACACATAAAACGTATTTTTTTGAAAATGCCACCTTATACTCGTATAATACAAAAAGGATGCAGAAGATATTTTAAATTACTGTCTGTCTTCTTGTAAAGAAAGTAACGAACTAACGAGGCTTGTTTGCAATTTTATTCTATTTTTCATTGTGTTTTGTCGAATACTAATGTAAGAAATAATTATGGATTATTATTAACCGTTAAGTGGCAGTAAACGTCAATGAGCAAATGAATCAAAACAGTAGTTACACCGTCACTTTTTAAATTCTCTCAAGAGGTCCACGTCAAATCCCAGTAAAATCACACATCTTTACTGAAACGCGAGTGAGATTGGGGCAATATAAAATTATCATTCAACATTTCTATCAATTACTCACTATCATCTAAGTATATAAAGAAAATAATTTACAATATCTCCCTTACTTGACACTAGCTAAATGTACAAGCTGTACAAAGCCATTAAATAAGAAGAAAACCTTGCGCTTGGAAAAATCTAGAGTACTTTACTGTACAAAGATAACAGAGAAAAAAGTAGTAAGTATTATCCTTCAATTGTTTGATGGCGCATTGACCGCTGTTAAGCGTACATGAATTAAACAATAATTAGAACATCTCCCCCAGGGTGTTCACCTGCGGAGTACCGGACTGAAACACCCTCGCGTGTGCAGTGACAAGTGCCTGTGGTTTCCACACTTAGCAGACCATTGGGGGGACTGGAAATGGCTCAGTAGCTTCAGTTGAAAGCGTTTATAAATGAAATAGTGTTGTAATTCAAATTAGTTTTATGTCCGTCATAATTACGATTTATTTACGTTTAACATCAGGCGAGACTGGGAGCCTTAGATTTAAAAATGATATTTGTATTGAAAATAAAATAGGACTTGGAAGTGATTTTTTAGTTAGAGATAAGAAAGACAGTTCCACTGTAACTGAAGATTTCGGGTGCAGTGCACCTTCAGCTTTAAGGCACTTACCATTCAGATGAGATGTAGTAGGCGATTCGTTTCCCTTTTATCAAGGCGCAACTGAAGTTTCATATTTATGCCTTTTGGGATAGAGACTATGAGTCTGTGGGGGGTTAGAGATGTCAAAAGAATTTTCAGGCAGTTATTTAAAAGCCTCATTAAGCTTTCGGGCGACAAAGCGATAGAAGGTTCCTTGCGAAGCAACAACAGTTTGAGTTTGAACTATTGTAACTGCTAAAAAAAATATGAATAATGCTGGTAGCTCCCCAAACAAGATAAAATAAAATAAAAAGAATAAAACTATAACTACATAGATGCTTCTTGCCTTTTGGCCACTTTTACAAATAGTAGTCGTTTTTTATTTGTTTTACATTAGTCATTATTTATTTGTTTTTAGTTTAATGTTACTTTTTACTGACTTATAAACAAACAGCTAATAAGTTATTTTTTTTTAAACAGAAAAAAGAACTTTTAATCGAATGCGTTTCTTTGATTGACGTCGTTCTTCGTTGTGTCTAATCAACCATACTTATTAATTGAAATAAATTGTATTAAAAACAATAATTCGAAATGAAGTATGCCCACAGCGCAAGATGAACAAAGAGGTGAGCAAGGCCTATAGAGGAGCGTTCCCAAAAAAGCTACCAGGAACGGGGAATTTCCCACGAAAGAAGCGTTCAATACTTGAAACTCTCGACCTCACCTAAATTAGTTCTGAGAAACTCAACAAACATTAAAGGAAAAAATATATTACATACTAATTACATAGTGTAAAAAGTTTTTAGACAATTTTAAATGTTTAAATTCATTAACTTTTGTTAGTTCACTTATAATTTTAAGTTAAGTAACTCTAAAAATATATTTTCATCACATTTTGATACGATGTGTATTTTTTCAAAATGAATTGTAATAATACAAGAGATATGGAGATTAGTTATATCGATCAGTAATCGAAAGAATAAATATGACTATACGAGTATTGTAAAAACCTCCATTCAGTCAATATGATCAATAAACTCTCTATTTTTATAGTATCCCACGGTAGGCCAAAACTCTAACGATTGTGCTTTCCAAATTGCTTGTCATATTTGTTAACATCAGATAAAACGTAAATTTAATCATGTGTGAGACCTTTTTTCTCTATTTAACCAAACTCAAACTTATGCTTCAAATAGTTATTCCGTGTCTTGTCTTTATAACTCAACTTTACATGACGGAAACAAAACAACAAGCTATTTATTAATAAGGCCACTACACATAATACACTTTATCTATGTATAAAGTGTCACAAGGTATTGAGGTTTCCAATATTCTTGTCATTTTTGTAAACATTAGTTAAAACATAATTTGCAAAACTACTTTTTCACTTTCACCGAACGACAATCTCTCTCGTGTCCAGTATAAGTCTTCCCTCAGAGGGTTGGAACGAGACGGGAGGCATTCTTGGGTGTATGTTGCTTTTATACTTTTTGCCGCCGCCGGAGAGGGTTGACCGTGGAGGTTTTGCTCTTGTTGCACTGGTCCTGGGACAGCGGTGGTCAGCCGGGGACTGGTTATTGCATTTTTAACGTTAACAAGTTCGAAATGGGACTGGCCAGTTGCCGCGGCCGCCCGTAAGTTACAGAGTTTTTAAATGCCGCGGAGTTTTGTGGAGCTAATAAAAAAGTTATTTAGTGCGGCAGTCATTTGTTTAATTGACATGGAATTTTGTTTTTTTTTGTTTGTTTAGAATAAGCGTGCTTATTCGCTTGGGTAGATTTCCATAATATCTGAACGTCAGCTGTTTGTCATTAACAAACAAGTAAACAAAATAAGAAGTTAACACATTGTTTGTTGCATAAGTTATATGACTACAAGTAATTTTAATAAACATTTATGTAGTACTGTCGTCTACAGAAAAAAAAAATACTTTAGAATTATTTTAAAAAGGTGCTATGAACGTTTTTAAATAAAAGTAAAGTTATTCGAGTAATTGGTCACTAATTCTCTATATCCCACTGAAGGACAGGCCTTCAATATTGAAATGATGTCTTCGCTTTAATCGATGGCCACGTTTTTCAAATGCGAATTGATGATAACACACGCGGTTTAGCATCGAAAAAATCTAAAACACACTTTGGGCCGAGTGCATTTAATTGCTACAAGGCCACAGAGTTGGCGGAGGAGGCGAGAGGAATAAGGTAATATAGCCAGTACTTAGTAGTAGAAGACTTCAGGTGAAGTGGAAATGCAAGTTCTGCGTAACTACACAAAAAAGGAGATTTTTTTTTGGAGAGAGATTGCTGATTGATTCAGACGGCATTTTCAGCTTCACCGGGCTTGTTTGGGAGCGGCAAAAAACTTAAAGCCGTGTGAAATGAATCACCTTCGGAGGTTTTCCAGAGGGAACGGCATCACGCACTAGTGTGCGTCCCCGTGCCCTACTAGATTCTCCGAAGGGTTCGGATCGGATCAGAGAGCGGAACCACCCGAGGGTGCCTCTAAAGGCTCGGACCTCGGATCGGGTAGACCGGGCCGTGGAGGAGGAGAGAAGCGCCCAGGTACATGTCTGTACCTGGTATAGAGCGCGTGTGAACTGGTTCTTCGTACCCTTGTTCTATGAGTACGAGATTGCAGAAGGTAAGCTAGGTAAAACAAACGCACTCCAGCAACGCATAATCGCCAACCTCTGGCCACAAGAGTAAATATTTCAGTATATTTACTCATGTCCTCTCGCGGACAAGGAATCAAGCGGCAGCTGCACTCGGACTGTTCCGAGCTGTTAAGCTTACCTTCTGGGTCTCCTTTTTTTGTTTTAACTATTACTTAATACTAGTGGTCGCCGTGGTCGAAATTCAACCATAATTTTATTAAGGCTGCACGGATTGTATCCTAAGCAATGAAAAATTAAAAAAGATAGAATGTGAGTTTGGATTGGCATTGACAGATATCGGCCGCTCCTGTTCCATTTTTGAAATTTTTGAAAAGAGTATGCGTGTGTGTCAAATACATGGCAGTGTGTGTAATGTTTGTTTTATCGATTTTATGTATTTTTTGTGCATAATTAAAAAAAATATTAACATTCTGCAATCCTTCTCTATATAAACTATAAGTGTGCGAAATTTCATACTCCTCGGTTCGCGCAATTTTCGTAAAAAGGGGTACAAAGTTTTTGCTTCACATATTAATATATTACTTAGTGGTTCTACCTTCGTCACTTCTGCATTGTGGAATAAACTAACTTACTTTGATGGCGCCTCGTTGGCCGAGTGCTTACTCGCATTTGGCAAGCGTGGAGATTAAGCCATTACCCATCAATCGTAGTGATGACTAATTTCAATGATGGAGGCCTTTGCCCAGCTGTGGGACAGTAATATATATGCTATTTACTTTCCTTCACTTTTACTTTGATGGCACAGGGTGCCAAGTGCAAGTATCATTCGCTATTCGATCACGTTTACGAAAACGAGAACTTGTATACATGACAAAAATTTAACTCCTCTCGTATGCCGCCAGGGGGCGCTGCTTCAATGCCATACCTACTAATTTTCGTTTTCGTAAACGTAATCGAATGAATACGGATAGTAAACAAAATTCACACTAGGCACCAGCTAGCCAAAGTGGATCTTGGGGTGCGATTTATGAATTATCACGCTATGATGATATTAACTAAGTCATTAATTTCTCAAACGATGTATATAATAATAATCGAATTATAATTAATAATGCAAACATTTTTATATATTTTCATAGTGTCACTTTTAGTTTCAACACCGGTGAGATGCAATAATCGCCCTTCTGGCATCATATTAATAAACGCCACATTAGTCAAAAGTTTCGGCCATTAACGACCCCTAACTACAATCGCGAATACGTTAACGTGATCGAATGGCGTTATGAAACACATATTAGACACCAAGTACCTACCTAACCTATGGCGAATCAATATATTTGGCAGGTGCATTGCATCTAGCATCTGTGTCTCTCTCTATCACACGGCGGCGGCGGGCGCCTGTATTGATTTGGGGATCAAACTATGTACTATTTTGTTTTTTATTCTGTGTCTGACATTATGAGGGGGCGAGACACAACCTAATAATGTGTAGATAGTGTACCTGGCAACATAATTTTTCTCGAGGAGCTCGATGGCGCAGCGGTTAACGCGCTTGATCTGCTATTGCTGAAGTTTAAGCAACATTAAGTAACATTAATTAGTAAAGAATTGCACCACCCCATCTCTTCCCGTGGGTGTCGTAGAAGGCGACTATGGGATCATTCCAGAGGATGGGCAGCAGCGTCTCTCTGTGATTATTCTCACCTTACTGCGATCGCCAACCCGCCTGCCAAGCGTGGCGATTATGGCAAATTCCCCTCAAAATGATTTATCCTTGAGGGAGGCCTTTGTCCAGCAGTGGACGTCTTTTTGGCTGAGATGATGATGATGATGAAGCAACATTCGCAAAGGCCGATCATCGGATGGGTGATCCAAAATTATCATTTCGAGCTCCTCCGTTAACAACCACCCCACCGTACTGGGCACGTGTGTTGGTCGTTCGTGTTGGCTATGGAACGTTCTTCCTGCGATGTTTACATTCAAAAGGCAAGCTCGTGCCCCAGCAGTGAGGACATAAAAATGAGCTGGTGATGATGATGATGATGATGAACCGGGACCCATAGATTATCATAGATATGTTTGCTCGAAATTTTTCTAAGTCCTGCACCCCCTTTGCTACACTCTAACCACCAAGATCTCAACGAACTTCCTAACATGACCTATAGGGTGATACGGCCAGGGAGTAATGACTCAACATGCGAAAATTCGGAATGGTGGGTTTTAACGGCTGCCATCTTACGACAACAACCGGGACCAACGGCTTGTTTCTTGTATGTTTAGTTTGACGTCAAGCATCTGGTGACCCGACTTTGCCAAAATTGCTTAACTTGTAAGATCGCAACCAGAGTGTAAAACAAAATAAATAATAAATAAAAGAGGGAGACAGCCTGTCACCGCCACCGCTTTAAGATTTTTGTACTTTTGAAAGGTCATGTCACCTCTTACAACACCTTATCTCAATAGAGAATACTTACCTTGATTGGTTACCTTGAGGAGCTCGTTGGAGCGCCTACGGGGCGTTACGATCGTAATAGCTAAGCAACTCTCGAAATGTCTTGTAACCGGATGGGTGATCGAAAAAAGTAATACCTAATCTAAACACTGTACCAAAGGTGGGCAAAGACCAACATTATTGAAATTAAGTAATGGCTTAATCTCCACGCTAGCCAAATGCGAAACAAAAAAATTCTTATTAAAATTGATGTTATGGCGGCATACTTAGATAAGATGGTAATAGTTAGCAAGGCAATCGTTTAGCTTTGTATGCCTTTTTACAAAGATGCTTATTTTGAATTTAAAGAATTCTTTTTACTTTAATATCGAATAGTCTTTATTGTGGTCAAATTTTGTACATTGTTTTGCATCCTAGTTCAATATTTATTATCTTTAATTTTGCAATGAATTTTTGGGTGTGACCTGTCTATGTTCCTTAGTAAATCACACTAATATTACAAATGCGAAAGTTTGTGTGTAGGTATACATGTGTGTGTGTGTATTTGTTGCTTCTTCACGCTGAAACGACTGGATGGACTTGGATGAAATTCGGCATACAGATAGTTTATAACCTGGATTAACACATAGGATGTTTTTATCCCGATATTCCCACAGGAATGAAACTCATAATTTACTACTTAGGTCTTGGATTTGATGTTGGGAATAGAACCTATTTGGTAGTTTTTTATACTTTTTTATTAAAATTTTGACAGACTTTTGAAACTGTCAAAGCGGTACGAAATCCGCCGGGTCCACTAGTAAATAAATAAGTCGAACCTGAGACCTGCGCAAGAGACAAGTACTCTTAACCACTAGACAACAGAGTCGGTTAAAATACTAATTATAGAAAAATCTATTTCGGTATCAAAACACGTTAATATAGCAGCGAGCTCCAAATTGGACAATCTACGGCCTGGACACCCCAGGCAATCAGCGGATGCATGCGGGCTCTATCGATGTATCTGTCGAGTGGGTGGGGGGTGCCCACCCTCTGTCAGGCCAGGCGCACTCCGCGCTTTAGATATGAAGCTAGCTACAAGTAGCCGGCCGGGCGCGGCGGGTCCGTCCGAACGGACCAATTTCAGAGGGCTGCCACGTGCCGGCCGGGTCGCACGTTAACAACATCAGTTCGTAGTTCGGCTCATTCACGCACCGCGCCGCGTCGCGCATTGTCGCGTCGTTCGTTCGCACATTTATGATATTTATTCAACCGAAATGAAGGCATATTGCATGGCAATGGGCTGCCTTAATAATAATAGAAAGAATCCGAACCTCACGTTTTTCACACTTCCAAAGGACATCGAAAGGTAAGAAAAATGCTTGTCTACTTATAGGTAGGTAGCTACCTAGTTAGTATTTAGTAGTCCGTTTATTCTAGTCTTATTTGCTAAACAATCTTTACCCAACTATTTACTTATTGAAATCATAATTTGGTAGGTACTAACTTATCTACTTACGGAACAGTTTACTAAATAACTAAATAGGACCTATCTAGTATCTGTACTTCAGGATAGGTTTCCTACCTTCCTTCCTTCCTTCCAAATGACACATTCAAAATGACGTTTGTGTGACGTTGACAAAACAATATTTAACTAAATAATGCTTAAATAGTTTTTATGAATAAAGGGGTTAATTTATTACAAGTTATTGGGTTTATTATGTGTACTTAAATGTGAAAAATTACGTTTCAAATAAATCTAGTCTAGGTATATAAGTACAGTCAACGGCACATCAGACCAATACATGTTGATTTTGAGGCCGTCTTTATGCCGCCGCCGTACCATTGCCGTTTTTCATAGGTAACTAAACAACAACAAAAGCTAAACTTGATCTTGTAAACAGAACTTGTAACTAGGCAAGTACCTACATGTCAAACTAGCTATGAGTACTATAATATTTAATAATCTAACTAGGTAGATAGGTATAAACACAATAACTTGTAATAAATTAAGTATTCAGATTAATTATTATTTAAAAGAAGACAATCTTGAAGTCGTTAGAAGAGATAAGAGCTACGCGATAGAAAGAGAGGCAACTTCTAGGTGAATATTACTGTAGGGAAGGGAGCGGTGTGCGACCTGAATTGCACTTTAATGTGTCTTAGCAAGACTCGCTATTTATTTAAACTAGTGGTCGCCCAGAGGTCGAAATTACGTAATTTTCCTCAGATTCCATTTTTGAAACAATATTTTATTAAGGCTGCACGGATTGTATTCTAAGCAATGAAAAATTAAAAAAGATAGAATGTGAGTTTGGATTGACATTGACAGATTTCGGCCGCTCCTTTTCCATTTTTGAATTTTTTAAATATGTATGAAACAATGTTGATTTAATTTAACATATTTTTTATGCATAATTTTAAAAAAAAAATTAGCATTCTGCACTCCTTCTCTATATAAACTATAAGTGTGCGAAATTTCATACTCCTCCGTCCGCGCAATTTTTGTAAAAAGGGGTAAAATTTTTTGCAAAAGCAAATACTAGAGGAGCTCGATGGCGTAGTGATGAACGCGCCCGGTCTGTAAGTGCTGAGATTAAGCAACTTTCTCAAAGGCCGGTCATCGGATGGGTGACCAAAAATGTTTCATCTCGAGCTCCTCGGTGCTTGCATACGAAGGCACGTAAAACCGTTGGTCCCGGCTGCATTAGCAGTCGTTAACAACCACCAATCCGCACTGGGCCTACGTGGTGGTTTATGGCCCGTCCTCCCTATCCATTCATAGGGAAGGCTCGTGCCCCGTGTATGATGATAATGATGATGATCAATATATAGAAGATGACTTTGCGGAATGCATCTTCTGTAGTTCTTCTATTCTGTGCCTCTGCTAGTTATCTGCGCCGGTCGATATATGGCGTGGAAAAGTACCAACTAAGTACTAAGCCTTTATGTCGCACCTTTTTACCATTAGGACTCTTTAAAGATAAATAGGTACATTTATATAGGTACAAATACATACTTATTTATCTAATATATAAAATTCTCGCGTCACAGTTTTCGTTGCCATACTCCTCCGAAACGGCTTGACCGATTTTGATGAAATTTTTTGTGCTTATCCGGTATCTATGAGAATCGGCCAACATCTATTTTTCATCCCCCTAAATGTTAGGGGTAGTCCACCCCTAAATTTTTTTTTATTTTTTATGGCAAAACAACGTTTGCCGGGTCATCCGGTATCTATGAGAATCGGCCAACATCTATTTTTCATCCCCCTAAATGTTAGGGGTAGTCCACCCCTAAATTTTTATTTTATTTTTTTATGGCAAAACGACGTTTGCCGGGTCAGCTAGTAACCATATAAAACACTAGCTGACCCGGCGGACTTCGTACCACTTTGACAGTTTCCAATATATCAATGGTTTCCATGACAACAAAACCAACAAATCATTTTGTAAAATTTTTTGATCACGTGATCAAAGCACTGAGAGCACCTTACCTCGAAAATGCCAGTGCTTACAGTACAAAAATGGCGACGATTTATGACGTCATATATTTCCCTAGGATACTGCGGCAGTATACTGTCAGTCTATAACGGAACAAACTCACCTGTAAGAGCACTGGACAGTGCTCGCAGTGTATATCGGAACATACTCTTAGTAAAGATTGACTTAATGAATTGTTTGACACTGTAAAATACTATCACGCGACCTATTCATACCTTTATTTATTTATTTATTAACGAAAAAGCTACAAAACAGATTACAATCAAAGAGAGTACCTACCACAATAAAATTTACTGGCTTAAAACTAGATTGTAGACCTAAACATGTAGCCTTATCAATACTTATCATGACTTTACCTTTTATTTTTAAGTGTTAATTGCTACACTTAAGCTGAATTAAATACTTCCATCGGTATTGTCCATCGGTTGCAAATACCTTTGGATAGATGGCACTAATGTCGCTCTAAAGCATTTTCAAAAATCAAAAAGCAGTGACAAAATTCAGCGCTTACGTCAGCCTTCCCAGTAGCATAATGGTCAGTGCAGCCGCCCGGATTGCGGAAGACCCAGGTTCGATTCCTGGCTGGGTCGGGTGGGCGTTTAATTTTTTCACTGTATTTTTATATAAAAATACTTATCATGACTATAAGGTTTACATATTATAGGTTACTTATATATAGAGTTTTAAATGTAACAAAACAAAATAAGTTAGGTTAACATTTTTGAAAAAGTATACTAACAACAGACCGCACAAAAATACCACGACTGCCATTCATTACATCCAAAAATTCATGCTTTGCCGCGAGATCGTTATACAAGCGACACATAAGAATAAGGGTTGAAGTAAGAGGTATTATTCAAATTGGTTGGTTTAGTTTGTGCGTATTTTACATGTAAAATTTTTATATTCAAGCGCCAAAACGCATCAATCTTTCATAATTTGAGATATTTTGGGTGGCCGGTGAACACGACGATTTACTTCATAATCTAGTAAGACTAACATAGGTCCCATTGTATTTATGAACAACTAGATTTTTGTGAAATTTCAATCAGAGTCCGGCCGCCAATATATATGCCTTATATTTTCAAAGTTATGACCTGAAGAAATGTCGATTTTTTTTAACGGCCGATAACTAATCAAAATTAAACCTGTTTCCGGCCGACCCGGCCGTAATTAATTAAGATTAAACCTGTTTCCGGCCGTAGGGTATAAAGACGGTCGATAAATAGTAATATTTTACTAGTTATCGGCCTTACAATAAACTGATAAATTATAAACATTGACACACTTAATTATTCAATTTAATACATTTTATTTTAGGTTAGGTAAGGGCGTGTTGCTGAACATAGGAAAAAAGTCAGACCCTATATTTGGCTCTAAAGGAGAATAACCATTGTTGACTGGATAATTAAATTGGCGAAATACGGAATACGAAAGCACAAACTGATTTTAATGCTGTTAAATCGATTGTTGTGATTCAATTAATTGTTTTACTTACATATTGTTTCTGGCAGACACATTCCTAAACTAAAGAGATGCATCCTAAATATTTAGTTTGGATTTCTGTGTCAGAATCTACATTAGTCATTTTCCTCCTGTGAATAGTGTGGCCGATAACCGGTGTACTGTGGTCGATAACTAATCTCAAGTGTTTTCGCTATTTTGACGATTATTTATTTTTTGTGAATTTTCTATGTCTCAGATGGTTTGAAAAAACTCAAAAGCGCGGCCTCTGCTGGAATACCTAGCCTTAAGGAAGAGGTTTTATGAAACTAGACTATTTTAGGAAGACATTAGAAATTATTGCAAATTGTTGGTATTACAGTAAGTCATAATAAAAATCAACACTGAAGTCAACAAGTCGTTTAAGTGGTCGCATACCGGTATGTTTATCCTACTGGGTGCCATTACCCATCTTCAGTAGTTGTTAAGAACCATCATGTAATGTTAAAGAAATAGAGTAAATTTTTTTTATAGGTAGTTGTTCAACACGCGCTACGGCCAATACCTATCAACACAATAATGATTATGGTACCCCGTTATCGCGGTCGCATGACATAAGTACTCATGAAAGATTCGATTCACAGACTTTTTTTCTTTTATTTGAATGCTTCGTGCGATTAGCACATTTAGCCAGTGTCAAAGTAATTTTTCTTACAAGTAATACGTAAATAAACAGTATTTACTTCCTGTATGATGATGATGAATGATAATAGAATGAGAAGTGAGAAATGATATACCCCCAACCCCTTGAGTATCTCAGTAAAGATGTGGGGCTTTCCTCGGGCGGACTCCTTGAGAGAATTTGAAAAGTGACATTGCACTGTTTTGTTTCATTTGCCAACACTCATACACACTCACGAACATATAACGGTTATTAATCCACCATTATTTCACGTTAATATTCGACATAACACAAATTTTAGAAAATAAAACAAAACCGCAGATATGACTTATCATTTCCCGCCAAAAAGCAAGTTCTGTAAAATAAATTTGAACATGATTGCATTGTATGTGTAAAAAGGTTTTATTTACTTAAAGCTGTTTTAATAATAAATAAATTGTACACACGCCTGCACATGAGACTACCACAAACTGTCAAATTTCCTCAATAGACTTTGAACTTTATGCCGAATGGAATATGGTTGAACATTTATTGGAGAAATTTGACTGTTTTGGATAGGTTGGTCATACTTTGATAACCCTGATAATAAAATGTTTTATCAAACATCAAAATATTGCTTTATTTTTATGTAATAATCAATAATAATATTAATAGTCAAGACCACCACTTTAACAAACTTAATATTTATAAAAAAAAATATATTTCTATTCTTAGAATTTTGATTGGGACTACGCAGAATTTCATTTTCAGAAACCTTTTATTTGATTACTCTTTAGCTTCACATATTCGTACATCCAACGATAACGAGGTCAGGGTGCCGAGTGCGAGTTTTTTTCGCCATCCGATAACGTTAACGAAAACGAGAATTTGTATGACAAAATTTTAACTCTTTTCGCACCTATGTGTCGCCAGGAGGCGCTGCTTCAATGCCATACTAATTTTCGTTTTCGTAAGCGTAATCGAATCAATACGGATAGTAAACAAAACTCACACTATCTGTATGTTAGTGACAATAGGGACGGAAATATACCTACGCGTCAGGCTGCCAAGCCGGCGCGGCGCGATACCGGAGGAGCGACCGGGCGGGCGCGGCGCGGGGCGAGTGTCGTCAGTCGAATAGTCGATCCAAGCGCATGTGCGTAATAGTCGCGCCACGCCGTCGTGGTGCACGCAACTCTATAGCGGCCTCTTGCGAAATGGATAACAGTAAAAAGAAAAGAAAAGTATCCAAAAAGTATTGTATAGCATTCGGTTGCTTAAATACAGATAAGATGCCAAACATATCGCTGTTTACACTCCCTAAAGACGTTGAAAGGTAATCAATCACGAATGATTATTGTTATTCTTTATTCAGTCTCTTGAGCAGTTGCTCTTCATATTCGTTATTGTTCAGAACTTAAAGCGACAATAAGTGCCTACCGATGCATTTTTTACTAATTAATTGATGTTTTAAAACATTTTTTTATATACATATACATGTTTATACACATTGACGATAAGCCTTAATGTACTTAGAGCATTAAACCAACAATGTAACTCGCCGCCATGCGCCATTTTGTTTTAATATGACGCATCACTGTCAGCAGGCCAGGCGCACTCCGCGCTTTGTATGAAGCTACAATACAAGTAGCCGGCGGCGGCGCGCCGCGGCGGGTCCGTCCGGACGGATCAATTTCAGAGGGCTGCCACGTGCCGGCCGGGTCGCACGTTAGCAACATTAATTCGATTTCACATTTAGTTTGACTCACTCAATCGCCGCGCCGCGTTCGCGTATTGTCGCGTCGTTCGTTCGTTCGCACATTTATGATATTATTATTTAACCAAAATGAGGGCATATTGCATGGCAATGGGCTGCCTAAATAATACTAAAAAGGATCCGAACCTAACGTTTTTCACACTTCCAAAAGACATCGAAAGGTAAGAAATATGATTGTTTACTTATTCATTTATTCTTGTCTTATTTGCTAAACAATCTTTACACAACTATTTATTATAATAGATAAACAACTAAGTACCTACCTATTTAGTATCTGTACTTTAGGATACCTTCCTACCTAACTACTAAAAGAAAAGTTGATTTTTGTTATCTTTATGTCTCCCGTATTTACGTACCTAGGTACGCTAGTTTCATTATTAAATATTATAGTACTTATACCTAGTTTCATATGTAGGTACTAACCTACTTACAAGTTCTGTTTACAAGATCAAGTTTAGCTTTTGTCGTTGTTGTTTAGTTGAACTACCTATGAAAACAACTCTTTTAACGGCAACACGGTACGGCGCGGCAGGCGCGGCATAAAGACGGCCTCAAATTCAACATGTATTAGTTTGATGTGGCGTTGACTGTACTTATATACCTAGCCTAGATTTATTTGAAACGTAATTTTTCACATTTAAGTACACATTATAAACACAATAACTTGTAATAAATTAAGTATTCAGATTAATTATTATTTAAAAGAAGACAACCCCGAAGTCGTTAGAAGAGATAAGAGCTACGCGATAGAAAGAGAGGCAACTTCTAGGTGACTATAACTGTAGGGAAGGGAGCGGTGTGCGATCTGAAAAGCACTTTATTGTGTCTCACCAAGGCTCGCTATTTATTTAAATGATTTTGCGGAGTGCATCTTCTGTACTTGTACTATTATGTTATTTTGTGCTGTCAGTTGCCTATCTAACAGCGGGATATAGTTCACGTTTTATTTCGTAGTAATGGCGCTCCTAAAAAGTCTGAGTTAGTAAAAAAAACATGATTTTATATGGCAAAATTTCAACTTTTCTTGTTTGTCACCAGGAGGCCCGGAGTCCCTGTTTCTATACCATACAAATTCTCTTTGAGAATTGATCGCCATTTGTCGTAAACAAAAAGTTCTTAGCACAATCCTCCTGTTCTTAGTAATAATTTGCATGTGGTGATTAATATTGTAATTCGCTGTGCATTTAGTTTGAATCCACAATGCAATGTACACACTCCTGCACTATGTAACTAAAAGATTACCGTATTTTTTTCCAATAAATAATTAAAAATCGGGGTCTGTATCTGATTTTATTTTGTAGCTACAATTGTAAGCCCAGTGAAGCCTAAAAATGCCGTTTGAAGCAATCAGCAAACTCTCCAAAAAAAAAAGCTACAATTGAATACAGATCTAGCAGTAAATTCATTCATCTCGTAAAATTTCAATGAAAATTTATGTTATTTTTTGGCGACGAAAACTGACGAGCACGGTGCCACTACGATATGTAACGAAAAAACTTTCTACCCCTTTTTAAGCATTTCCGAGTACCTATAATAAGAGTTGGCATAGTCAAAGTTCATATGGTGAAGAAAAATAAAAATTATGAATAAAAATATGTGATACATTAAATTGTATAAACGTTGTATATTTTATGAATTACGTTCGAATTTCGACCAATGGAAATCGAATCGAATCGAATCGAATCGAATCGAATCGAATCGAATCGGACCAATGGGCGACCACGTTTGTGTATTCAATAAAATCGGGAATTTGGAATTTTTAGCTATTAGGATTATCGAAAGCCTATTTAGGCCTAAAAAGAAATAATTGAATGTATAATATTTAATTGTCGATTAGTGTATTTTGAAATGTATATAACATGTACTGGGTGCCAAGTGCGAGTTTCATTCGTCATTCGATCACGTTAACGAAAACGAGAAATTGTATGGCAAAATTTTAACTCTTCTCGTATGTCGCCAGGAGGCGCTGCTTCAATGCCATACTAATTTTCGTTTCGTAAACGTAATCGAATGAATACGGATAGTAAACAAAACTCACACTAGGCACTCTGAAAGAGATTCAGGTATAAAAGAAAAAGGTCGTCAAATTAGAATTAAATAAATAATAATCATTGAATTTGAAAAAGTGCTGAAGATTAATAAATAATAAATTTCAAATATCTTTTAAATAATTGCATAAATGCCTACTGATTTTTTCTAATACGTTTGTTATTTTTTTTAGGCAACAACTGTGGTTGAGAGCACTTGACAGGCAAGACCTATTAAATAGAAAAGACTTGAAAGTCAAAAGTCACTGCGTCTGCTCAGAACATTTCGATAAGTCATCGTTCAAGTTTATCAGACACCTGAAGTCTGACGCTGTGCCAAATATTGACTTTACAACATCCACTGCGTCTTGTTCGAGCCCAAATAAAAATACAACGAATGTTTACACGCAAACTTATGCAGAAAGTGAATGTGATGTCCCTGTTCAAAATCTCACGACTGCTTTTCATGAGACTAAAATAGAAGATCAACAGGAACAGATAACAGATCCGGAGCGTACAAATACACATAAAAGAAAACTTGAAATACACCGAATAAGAAACAAGTTCAAACGCAGGCGATTAGTAAGCAAAGTGAGACAAGTAAATGAAGAGTTAGAAGAAGATAATAGAGATATAGTTATAAGAAACTTAAAACACGAAATTGATAAAAGGTTCAAGACATTTAACGATATAATCAGGGGAAATAGAAATGATGGAAAGTACAAAGTTTTGGCACTGAATCTGTACTACTCCAGCCCGCAAACGTACAGATTTTTACAAAGTCTATTAAAGCTTCCCAGTAAGACCAGTCTTTATAATCTGAAATTAAATATACCGCCAAATTTAGACGATCGAGTCTTAAATACAATATCACTAAAACTAAAATCATTGCCTGACGAAGCTAAGTACTGCTCGATTTGTATAGACGAGGTAGTACTGAAACGAAACTTATTCTATGACACTAGAACAGACGAAGTTACTGGTTGTCAAGTCGTTAACGGTCTACCAACAAATGAAATAGCTTGCAGTGCGTATGTGGCAGTGCTTCAAGGAATATTGGTTAAATGGAAGACACCTTTGACTTATGCCTTTGTAACAAACAAAAACACATTTTTTGATATGGATAACTGGTTAAATGATATTATCGAAAAGTTATTCAAAATCGGTGTTTCAGTCAAAGCAATAATATCCACTCATGGTTCAAGTTTTGATGCTTATGCAAAATTCCGACGAAGAGTACTTATTAATAAACCGTTATTTTATTTAGATGGCCACAAGATATTCTACATTTTTGATGTGCCTAATTTGCTTAAAAGTCTCGCCAATGATTTGATGACCCACGACTTTGAAATTAACAAAGATATTATTTCATTTAAACACATAAGGGCTATGTATAACGATCAGAAAGATAGGAAATTAGGGTTGATACCAAAAATTACTGATAGACACATAGAACCCGGAAGGTTAAAACAAATAAGTGTAGAGCACGCTGCACAACTGTTCAGTCGTGCCCTTCATACTGCTCTTGCAACGTACATCAGCTTCGGCAAACTTCCAAAAGACGCCATAGCAACAGCTCAATTTGTAAAAATGATGAGCGATTTATTTGAAATACTTAATACTAGTCCTGTCAAATGTGACAGAAATCGACGTACTGCTCTAAGTATGACAGAGCAACAAAGGACAGTTTTAAAAAACGCTCAATATGTGTTTAAAGTAATTAAACCAGTAAAACAAAGTACCGGAAGAAACAACACAAAATCTATCAAATCGGTTGAGCATTTTCAAATAACCATTCAGGCTATAGAACAATTATGTGAAGATATGAAAAATGAAGGATTTGGATACATACTTACCGGAGGGTTAAACCAACATAATCTTGAACAGTTGGAATTGATTCGTCATCAGACGGGGCAGGAGCCGAAACCTTATCAGATTTCGAGAGTTTTCTCAAAATCGTTTTTAAATAACATGTTACATGGATCAACGCTTGCAACCTCTGAGGTAGACGTATCAGAAATGTTGCAAAAAGCCGAAGATATCTTGAACTCTCAAAACACTGATAATTTAATATTGACAATTCCAGATATTCCAGATGTCGTTAATGATTACCCTGAAGAATTACCTGATAAAAACGCGCTGACATACATTGCGGGGTATTTGATTTATAAATGTGCGAAAAAGCATAGATGTGATTACTTTGCCGAGTTTTTGAAGACAGTGCCAGGTTTAGAAGAGACGAAATTATTTACTCATTGCAAAGTTTACAATAAATATTCGTCATTCTATGGTAATCTGCAGTTGCCACCTAATAACTTCCTTACCTATATCAAAAGTTTGGAAAATGTTTTCGCAACAGAATTTGGAAAATGTGTTCATGAAAGCCCGGGCAAGCACATTATTGAAAAGTTAAAAAATATGCCAATGACGTTACTTTGCCCTTGTTTCCCAATTGATTATTTTCTAAGTTTATTTGTTAGGCTTCGCATTTTTGCAACTTTAAGACTTAATAACCGACAGTTCAATCCCGGTAATAGAACTGTAAAGTATCATTTAAATATAAGAAAATTGGACAATTGATAACAATAGTGGTTCATCATCATCATCTCAGTCAAAAGACGTCCACTGCTCGGCAAAGGCCTCCCCCAAGGATCTCCACAACGACTGGTTTTGTGCTACTCGCATCCAGCGGCTTCCCGTGACCTTCACCAGATCGTCGGTCCACCTTGTTGGAGGCCTGCCCACACTGCGCTTTCCGGTACGCGGTCGCCACAAACAGGGGCGGGGCGGAACAGTCCTCGGACTGTTCCGCCCCAGCGGCCATCAGTCCTGCGAGCAATGTGCCCTGCCCACTGCCACTTGAGCTTAGCAACTCTTCGGGCTATGTCGGTTACCTTTGTTCTTCTGCGGATCTCCTCATTTCTGATTCGATCTCGCAGATAAACGCAGAGAAAGATAATAGTGGTTATTAATAAATAAATAAATAAATAAGAAAAGTCCTTTTTCATTTTTGTTCATTTTATTATGTTAATATGATAATAATTTGTTTTTGTTTTGGTTCTCATCTCATGTTAATATTTAAGTAAATAACTACCAATATAAACGCCATGTTTGATTCCAACCCAAATCCTTTAATAAAACTATTTAGTACAAACACTTCTTATGTTTTTGTAACATTAAATACTCATACTTCTTCAAAAAGTATATGCTCAGATAGTTTTGTTGGTCTATTGACTACCCCATAGGATGTGAGAAACTAGCTCAAGGTGGAAGTGTTCTTCACCAACCAAACCCAGAATCGAATTGACATCACAGAGGCGGTAAGTTGGTGGACCGGCAATGAAGAGGATTACCTGCTTCTATATTTTTACTAAGTTTTAGAAGAACACTATGACGACCTCCGTGGTCGAGTGGTTATCGTGCCGGGTCTGGTGCCGCACCATCTCTGAGGTCCCGGGTTCAATTCCCGGTCGGGTCAATTTAGAGAAAACTGTTTTTCTGAATTGATTTCGGGTGTGGGTGTTTTTCTATGTTTATGTATATTTATCCGTTATCTAGTTTAATCATATTAACGAGTTGCAATCGAAGCTTATCTTGGGCTAGATAATTGGTGTGAGCGTAAACAAATTTAAAATTTAATTTAATGAGAGTATCAGCAATGAATATATCGGTGAGATTGAAGGCTAATTGCTTACCCAGCGACTCAACTACAACATATTGGATTCCATTACTTTTTTGGCTACATTTATTTAAACTTTTACGGAAATTACAACGTCATCGATTCGATTCGTAAGTAGGTACCTGTCTCTAAGTATAGCGAAAGATTCTAAGATCTATTGTTACCGAGAGGAACCGGTAAGAAACTCATAAAATTTCTTAGTTTAAGCATTGGTACTACAACCAGACAGTTACGATGACTTTGACTGGTAAATAGCATTCTTGTTCATTCCAACAGTTAGATGTGGGATAGGATAGCCATTTCTTTTGAGTTTGAGGATTCCGCATTTCTTCGGCCTTGTTGTCACTTATCAGGTGAGGTAGAAGCAAAGCGCTACCTGTGCTAATAAAAGAACATGAAAAACGATATGAATATTAAAATCTTAAGGAAAAATATTTTATTTTTGTTACATTTTATTTTTAATTTTTTTTTAATTTTTTTTAAAAATATGTTTTTTATTCCCTAACGATGCCTGGCGGGTTGGTGCTTTTGTTGGTTGTCAACAACTATTTTTTTACGACACATACTTAGACAAAAGGCTATACGTGCTTTACCAAGCATGGAGGAGCTCGAGATATTAAAAATTGATCACCCATCCATTGCGAATGTTACTTACCTACTTGCCTGATTGAAGACACTTTGCAACCTGAACGCGCTAGCTGCTAAAATAGGAACGCATGCTATGATTGTCACAATACTGGAAAATGAAGCATTTGCGTTCTTAACACTGATGACTACATATATTGACACAAAAAACATAGGTAATAATAACAGAACAGACAGAACTTCATTCAAAAACCTTTATAATAAATACCTAAATCTTTTAGATTTAAGTAGCAACCCAACTCGACCGGCTTTACTTTTCGCCTAGAGTGCTTAACGACAAAATAGAAGTTAAAAAAAAAACGTCGTCATCTCGTGGAATTGATGAAAAAACTGTGATTGCCCAACGTAGCAGCATCGGGTTTCCTGCACCGTACAGGTGGTCATTTGGAAAGGTTGGCCACCAGGCACCTGCGCCCGCGCCGCCGCGGACATTCTAGCGGCAATAGCCGAACTTATCGAATGACGCAACCAAACAGGATCCACCTCCCAACAAAAAGTTCCACGGCCACTATTTCGAAACTCGTGCGCACCTAAATAGAGAAAGGCATCTATGTGCTTGTACATCATTTGTAGAGCCGCTAGTCACAACCCACGGGGTACGGGGTGAATGCCCTTAACGTCCTCCGTCCTCCTCGGCATAGCGCCCTCCCGTTCTCGCACACGAGAGTCCCTCTTCTTTCGACTTTAAAAAGAGGGCACGTATACCGTTGGCGCGTAACGATATCCAACCTTTTTGTGTTTGCACTACGGTCGTTTGTTGAGTGTACCGATTACCTTGTGTACAGTTAAGGGTGTGTGCGCACGCGCATTGCGTTTGTATTCAAATGAGGACAGTGCGTTCCGCGCCAGAGAGCGCTATGATTGTACTTTTTTAGTTCGTAAGCGGTAATCAACTACAAGGAAGTAGGTATCCTTAAGGGTGCGTGGCGCGGAGCGGCCCGCTCGCTCGTATTGGGGACACGCTCTCGTTGATAGGACAATTAGGTACCTACTCTTGTATGGTGACAATTTGTACCTATTATTGATACCGAACAACGTTTAGTTACATCTCGATCTCGTGCTTGATTTATATCGTACAAAGCAGCGCTGACAACGTGTTTATAACCGGTATTTAGTTATCTGTTTATAAACATACATACCACGTCCACGTGGGCAATTATTTTATTAAAGCGTTTTTGAATTAACTAAGCTTCCGTTGTACCTACAATATCAATGTGAGAGTTTTAAATATTAAACAGTTTAGGATACATTTTCGTTTCTTTTTACAATTAAACTTACATTTTCGCTTTTATCTATAAAATTTGTTATATACTTACTAAAAAAAAATGAATAACTACCTACGGTTCGTAAGTACGTACTCCTATACGGGTCGCAGTCTCGCAGCCAGTTACGGTAACTTACTAGCTAGGTAATTAATTGCTATACTAGCAGCGAAATCAAAGTAGGTAGGTAGATACCTACCTACACTGTTTATTTTAGGTATTGTCTAAGTTTGGGTTTGACCAGGTAGACCAACACGAAGATGGCGGGACGACTCTTTAACCGCCTCTGTGGTCTAGTGGTTAAGCCCACCGGTTTAGACCCAGAGGTCCCGGGTTCGATTCCCAGCGGGGGGTACATGTTTGTGTACTCGGTTTGGTTGGTGGTAGGGCTTGTTTGTCCGCCTGGCTAGCTACCACCATCTTATCTAAATATGTCGCCATAACATCAATGTTTGTAGCATTGTTGTGTTCCGGCAGCTAGAGATAAGATAGCCAGTACCTCACTTAGTTGAGGGTCCCGGGTGAAATGCGCTTCCACCAAATGGCCTTATCATCACTTAACATCAGGTGAGATTAAGGCACTGCGCTTACCCGTAAATATTTAAAAAAAAAAACCTTGATGCGTTCATGAAGCAATGGCGTGATGTTGCAGGGGACCGGATGGTGTGGAAAAAGTGTGGGGAGATCTTTGCCCACAGCTATGGCTGATATACCTAATAATAGGTAATAATAAGCAACTTTCGCAAAGGACGGTCATCGGATGGGTGATCAAAAATTTATCATCTCCAGCTCCTCCGTGCTTCGGAAGGCACGTAAAGCCGTTGGTCCCGGCTGCATTAGCAGTCGTTAACAACCGCCAATCCGCACTGGGCCCGCGTGGTGGTTTATGGCCCGTTCTCCCTATCCATCCATAGGGAAGGCTCGTGCCCCAGCAGTGGGGACATAAAATGAGCTGATGATGCTAATGATGATTAATGATGAGTTTCATCAAAAATCATCATTAAAAAATCACTTTTCTTGGTAGTTACCAATAAAAGTGATTTTTTAATATAAATATAGTTTGCTTTCTTTTTCTAAAATAATCTTTGACAGGGGTCCGCGAGATTGTTAAAATTGTGAAAGTGGTCCGCGACTGCAAAAAGTTTAAGAAACCCTGCTGTAAGCTGTAAGGGTGTTGCAACAATTTAGGGTGGTTTTAAAAGTATATTTTCTTATACAACAAAAAGTATTAGAAACATGTACCTAGTACAGACGCTTGCACATCCATCAGCATATCCAAAACTGTCAAATTTATTCAATAAATGTTCCACCATACGCCACGCCCATTTTAGTTAATTAATTATCTTAATTAATGGCTTCGCGCTTAGCATTTAGCCAATTTCAAGTATTTTTTTTATTATTAGAGTAAGGGTACTTGTACGGTAGATAGAAATTAAAATGGAGCCTCACAACAGGTGTTATCACGGGAAGAAGTCGGGTGAAACTCCTTGTGTAAAGTTCAAAGTCTGATTTGACTGTTTGTGGCAGTCTGACTCGCCTGTAAGTCAAGTGTACAAAGAAAAAAATATAGGTAGATACAAAGCTTACAAAAAAATGGAACGTTTGCTTCTCAATTTATGTAGGGTTGCGTAACTAGTATTATTTTGTTAAATGTCCAAGAGATAGTTACACCATCGGCTGTCATGTGGTGGAGATGATAAATAGAAATTAACCATAATGGATGAGTGAAGAGCGTAGCGTCCGCGCCTGCGCCCGCGCTATATAATTATCTGGGCAATTATGCACACACTGCGCATGCACGGTACATTTCATTAAACGATGATACGGACATTATGTCCAGCTTCTGTTTCTAAACATATTCCTCAATTGCCCAGTAGGCCATATACAGGATGGAAGAGGGACGACATTAATAAGGGAGGGAAACTAACTTTCATTCGTTCCTAAAGCGAAGTATCCTGCAGGCAAGTATTTGTCTGAGTGGTAGAGCCACGCTGCGTTGCAGCACGAAATAGGCCGGCTCGTCCGGCGTAAATACCACCCTCTCACAGAACATCGGCGTGAAACAATGGCACTCGTTGCTGTTGTGTTTCGTCCGGTGAGTGAAAGTACCAGGCCCATCTCTCACCCCTCCCCCTTCCCAATTCCTACTCCCTCCTTAAGATCCAACTCCTTCCTCAAGGCCGGCAACGCATCTGCGATTACTTTGGTTTTGTGGGTGTCCATGGGCGGCGGTGATTAGTTTCCATCAGGTGACCCGCCTGCTCGTTTGCCTCCTTTTAACATAAAAAGGCAGAAAATTATCATTTTCATCATTTAATTAAACTCATTTATTATCTATAAAGTAAAATGTCAAATTAATAGAATAAGTTTTTATATATAAATTATTTGAATTCCTCACGGGTAAGCACTTGGCGTTCATTTCACCTGATGTTAAGTGATGATAAGGGTGAACGATGAAAGCGCACTTCACCCGGAATCCTCGAATACTGAAGAACTATAGCTATCTTATCTCTAACTATCGGAACAATACACAACAATGCTAATAACATTGATGTTATGGCGACGATCTGTAGATAAGATGATGGTAGCTAGCCGGGCGGACTTAAAACGAGCCTTAACAGCAACCACACTATCTACAAACATGTACCCTCCACTGGAAATCGAACCTGGTACCTCTGGTTCTGACACCGGGTGATCTTACATTCCTACAAGGCCACAGAGGCAATTAAAAAATACGTAGGTATACATTAAACATTAAAAAGTGGAGGGCAAGAGAGCTCGAGTCAGGCCGCCCGCTGGATGGGCTGACGTCATCATCAAGACCACAAGAAAGCAGCTACACGAGTCCAACCACATCACGGGTGACAGGGCCACATGGAGAGCGCTCGTCTCCACCACATACGTGATGGTCACGATTCTCAGCATTGAGGGAACGACTGATTAGATTGATTGCATACGTTAAACATCACAGATTTGAATTAAAAGATTGGTTTTTAATTAAAACCGTTGATCTTTATAGAGATGCCGTTACATTGATAGAGTCCACATACATTTTGATGGCTGCAACTGCAATCGGTGAAATGCGTCAACACTTTGTGTTAATTAGTAAAACAGGGAAGTTATTTGTCCGCCTCTTTTTTAATTAATAACTCTTTCATTTGAACCACACCATCACCACAGAAGGTTTTACATACTTTTTTATACCTATGGATAGGTAAGGCCTTTATCTCACCAGATGATAAGTGACGATAAGGTCGAAACGCAATTTACATCATTTAGGTGGCAGTAGCTAGCCAGACGGGCTTAAAAAACTCTTCCACCAACCAAACCGAGTGCGAACATGTACCCCTCGCTGTGAATCGAATCCGTGACTCCTAGGTCGGAGACCTATGGTCTTAACCACTACACCAAAGAGGCGTTTAAATTGTTAATGTAAGAAGGCTTTTTCCCAGCACTGGGTCGGTAAAAAACATGTGAGAAAGTAAGTCAAAATAAGTAAATAGCCTATATACCTGTCCCACTGCTGGGCAAAGGCCTCCATCATTGAAATCAAGTCATCGCTACAATTGATGGGTAATGGCTTAATCACCACGCTTGCCAAATTCGGGTTGGTGATCACAAAATCAGCTATGCATCGTAAAATCTGAAACACACATTGTCCGACCTGGGAATAGAACTCAAGACCTTCGTGTACTTAACTGATATTTTAAGCCGAAAGTCCTAATAGAACTGCCTAAGTCTTGACTTAACTATTACCCGGTCAAGTTAACTCGGCACCTGGCTCGAAAACGTCGCTTACACTCAGGTGCCAACTCAACTTGATCGGGTAGTAGTAAGGCAAAGACTTAGGCGATTTATAAGTTTAGTGGAAACGGGTGTTAGTGAAGTAAAAGCTGGGCCTTAAAGTTAAAGCTATATTTATTGTAAGTGATGTCTAAGAGTAAATTGTTATTCTATCAAAACTTTTTGTACAAAATATATGTAGCTGGGTTACACGTGCGCGCGACCTGTAAGGAACGGCGGCTGCTCCACTTTACTTTCTTATTTTTTTAACGATTGCTCTTGTCAATTCCATTCATTACAATTCGATAAATTCTTTTCGTTACAGGCTACAATTGAGCGCGTCAATGGTTCGTCGGTCTACGGTCGAAGACTTTGTACATTGTACTACAGTACTACTAGGTACTTCTGACAAATCAGCAAGGAGGTTTCTTATCTCACTGTCGTTTACAGTGTAAAATATATTTAGAAAACAAAAGAAGTGTATATGATAGATAGTGTCGTCCTATGATAAATATGATAGAATTACACTTTCCTCAAATACTATCATACCGGGTCAGGCGCTCTTCCAATTGAGCTATCGTGGTTCTAACCAGCCCACCGAAATTATTCAACACTTTTTACTTTGAAAGCCAAAGGCGCTCATTTTATGTCAACAACTACCGTCACTAACATCCGATCATAATATTTTTACAAATATTGAGGATCAGTTAAGAAGTTGGCAAGCTATTTATAAAATGTTCAAATAATTTTTAAAGCAAATTGTGTTGCGAACAAATTACAAAAACACAAATGTTGAAAAAATTTCCACGAGCTGGATTTGAACATGCACCCTTCTGACAAACCGGGTAAGGTGCTCTTCCAATTGAGCTATCGTGGTTCTAACCAGCCCGCCGAAATTATTCAACACTTACTTACTTTACTTTAAAAGCCAAAGGCGCCCATTAACTAACAGTTAGTGACGGTAGTTGTTGACATTGAATGGGCGCCTTTGGCTTTCAAAGTAAAAAGTGTTACTAAATCATAGTTTTGTTTCATGAAAGAATATTTAGGAATTGAAAGGAAAGGAAGGAAAATGCCCGTTACTGTAATTAAATCATGGTATCTCAAGATGTTTTCAATTCATACATACATATACCTACGTACCGACCCACCCACTAATTATCAGATGAAGGTTCCTAATAAGTATATAATATTAAGTTAAATGTAATATAATTTTCCGGAAAATACTATAAAAATAATAAAATTACAATAATTTCATTACTAATTAATTACTTTACTTACTAACTATTTTTTTCAGGCCTCCAACGAGATGGACCGACGATCTAGTGAGTGTCGCGGGAAGACGCTGGATGCGAGCAGCACAAAATCGGTCGTTGTGGAGATCCTTGGGGGAGGCCTTTGTCCAGCAGTGAACTTGGCAAGTGTACATTGGCTGACATGATGATGATAATATTTAGATAAGATAAGATAGGGATTAACTAAACTAAATACATGAAGGCAACCATTTTTTAAAAGCTATTGAGTAAGAACACGGAGCTGCATCAGACGAGATTAGGTAATAGCCTCAGGCAAGACAGAGAAGTTTATTTATTATTAATTGATATTATTATTTAATGGCCTTGACAATAGGCAGTGCTACAGTTACATTGATTACTTTTCAGTTATTATTATAGTTAAAAGATATTACAGCTGTCAGAACAAAACAATGCTACAAACAAATTTGTAATGACGACATATTTAGACAAGATGGTGACAGGGCCGTAGCGAAGGGGAGGCATTGTGGGGCAATGCCTTACCTTAAAATACCAATGCCTTAACTTAATAATCAACTAATAATAAGCAAAATACTGTAAAGCAGATTTAAGACGGAAAAAAAATACTAGCGTGTAATGGCATCTAGTCTTACAGTCATATATAGGGTGTAACAAAATGCCGAATGGGAGTCATTCCACACATCACAATACGAACAACTTTTACTATGGCACCAACTTCGAAATCGCTTTACTTCCGCCCTACCTGTAACATACACACTACCTTAAATTCAAGTCTAGCTACGGCCCTAGATGGTGATAGCTAGCCAGGCGGACAAACAAAGCCCAACCACCAACCAAACCGAGTACCTACACAAACATTTACTAACCGGCTGCTGGAAATTGAACCCGGGACCTCTGGGTCAGAGACCAGTAGTCTTGACCACTAGACTAGACCACAAAGGCTGTTAAAAGGTACATTCCGTGATACACCTTCTATTGGGTATCCTTTAAACAGGATGCCAAGTGTGAGTTTTGTTTATAATCCGTATTCATTCGATTACGTTAACGAAAACAAAAATTAAGCTCTCAAAGAAATTTGGTGCCTCGTTTCTTTGTCGCACTTCCAAAAGATGGAATAGTCTACCAGCACACGTTTTCCCTCCTTCCTATAATATGGGTCCTTCAAAAGAGGCGTGAAGAAGCACCGTGAGGGCCGGTAGAGTGAGGTTAACTGATGCTACGTTTGTTTTCACGCTGCACCAGTTATCTTCGCGTCTGGACTCCATTCGCACTTAATATCAGGTGGGATGGAGTCATTTGCCGAGCTACCTAAAAAAAAAATTAAAAAAAATAGTATGGCATTGAAGCAGCACCTCCAGGGTGCCAAGTGCGAGTTTCATTCGCCATTCGATCACAAGAATTTGTACGACAAAATCCTAACTCTTCTCGTATTTCGCCAGGAGGCGCTGCTTCATTGTCATACTAATTTTCGTTTTCGTAAACTTAATCGAATGAATACGGATAGTAAACAAAATTCACACTAGGCCTTCTGGCGACATACAAGAACGTTAAAATTTTCGCCAAACAAATTGTTTTCATTAATGTTATCGAATATCCAATAAAACTCACACTAGGACCCTCTGTGTGTGAGTGACCTTGTGAATACACCCCCCACCTGTTTGCACGTGGCGTCGACCTCACAGCTCCAAATATCGGGGGCATCATTTCGCTAATTCATCTATGATGGCGAACAGTTCGGTGCGTCGCGAAACGGAATACCTACTTGACTGCGAAAGCCGTTTCATCGAATTTTGTTTCTTCGAAAACCTTTCAACGACATCTCTATACATATACATTTTATAAGTATATTATATATATAAATTATTAAACATTAGGTAAATACATTAACTTAAACAATTTGTTGCTTGCTATTTATTAATTAACGACAAACTAAAGGATCAACCACTAAATATAAAGAAAAAGTAGTTGATCAAGGATTTTCTTAAGTTACTAACATCGCAGTAACAAAACGTCGATTGAACAAGGCTTCGCAGTATGATAGTTTCGCAGTAAAATGGTTCGCAGTACCGTTTTTCGATGTAACGTAACATCGCAGTAACAAGACGTCAATTGAAGAAGGCTTCGCAGTATGATAGTTTCAACAGTAAAATGGTTCGCAGTACAGTTTTACGATGTAACGTAACATTGCAGTAACAAGACGTCGATTGAACAAGGCTTCGCAGTAAAATCGTTCGTAGTACAGTTTTTCGATGTAACGTAACATCGCAGCAACAAGACGTCGATTTAGTAAAGCGTCGCAGTATAGAGATGTCGTTGAAAGGTTTTCGAAGAAACAAAATTCGATGAAACGGCTTTCGCACTCAAGTAGGTATCCCTCGCGAAACTGTTTCCGTTAATGCGTCGGAACGAGTGCTTATTAAAGTTAAGCTTTTTTCTTACCAACTAAATAGGAATGTTTGTAAAAGCTTAATAAGAGAAAAAGAAGGGACCTTTGGTATAATTGGCGGTTGATAACGATTTGAGCGGAGCGTGCGCGGAGTCCTATCGGCTTGATGTACCTATGCTGAATTGCTAGTTTGAAAAATTTATGGAAGTAGCAATATTATTTTTAACACAGTTCTTTTATTAAATATACTAATGTAACACGAATCAATATTATGTAAATTTTAGTATTTGATCGCTATTCTTTTTTAACAGTTGAATTCGGAGTTTCGAAGACTTTGCAAGCTGTGGTTATAAGACACTTGAGAAAACAGTTATTTCTGATGTAAATATTAACAAAGTGTTATTTGAACGTCAATACAACCAAAAGAGACCAAACAAGACTTTACTAATAAATAAGAAAACCGGGCCAGGAGGCTCATAGGTGACTCAACATTGGCTACAGCTGAACTTCAGAGCCTCAGTCACCGTCGCAGAGTTGCTGGTCTATCAGTGTTTTATAGAATACACTTTGGAGAGTGTGCGAGTGAACTACACGAATCCGTTCCCCAAGCCCCTTCCACCATCGGGGTACTAGACGCAGGTTAGCCTACCATCCGTACGTTGTAGACATACCACCTGTCCGTACCAAGCGGTTTGCTAATTCTTTTCTTTTGCGCATCGCCAAAGAATGGAATGCGCTACCTGGTCACGTGTTCTCTGTTCACTACAACCTGGGTCTCTTCAAAGCAAGAGTGAATAGGCATTTCCTGTCTAAGCATGTACCACCTTAGGCCACATCTAACAGGCAGGTTGGTGGCCAAATGATAAGACAGTTTGCATTTTTTTAAAACCGAAAACACTTTATCTTCTTAGGTACTTTCCTGGCAGTGGCAGTCTCGACAAGCGCTCAATATTAATAAGTCATATCATAACTAAACATGAGTTTGCTTACTTCTCCCATTCCGATCGGAACTCCTTGGAGAATCGAGTAGGAAACAGGGACACGCACTAATGCGTGAAAAGTTGCTTAAATATTTGGAGGAGCTCGATGGCGCAGTGGTTCACGCGCCCGGTCTGCGAGTGCTGAGGTTAAGCAACTTTCGCAAAGGCCGGTCATCGGATGGGTGACCAAATATTTATTATCTCGAGCTCCTCCGTGCTTCGGAAGGCGGGTAAAGCCGTTGGTACCGGCTGCATTAGCATTCGTTAACAACCACCAATCCGCGCTAGGCCGTGGTGGTCCGTTCTCCCTATCCATCCATATAAGGCTCGTGCCCCAGCAGTAGGGACATTATGAGCTGATGATGATCTAAATATTAAAAAAATATATCTATAAACGCATAAGCTTCGTTACGAAGAAACAAAAGCATAATCATCGGAGTTCATAATCGGCAATAATACATACTCGTAGGTGGGTAGCGGCGGCGGCGTGGCGTGGGCGGGACGACCTTCCTCTATCCTGGCTTGGCCTTTGACTGGTCGTGCTGCACCTATTTTTTTAATGTAAAACACGTTACGTATACCTGGGCTATGTGTCTCTTTCTTCCTTGATGTTTTGGGCCGGCAGAGTGAGGGTAATGCTGCGTTGTCTTCACGCTGCACCAGTTGTCTTCACGTCTGGCCTCCATTTCCACTTAACATCAAGTGGAATAGAGTAATTTGCCATGCTAGCATCAGATTTTTGGAATAAATTTTTGGACATAGAATATCGTTTTATTTATTTATTGTGTCTGCGGTGGTGGCGTGTGGGTCGGGTCTTTACGTTCCCTAAAATATGGTTGAGCGAAGCGATGGCTGATTCATATGTCATACTCGTGGACGGGTGCCGCCTGTGGAAGCTGGTCTGCTCTTGCATACTTATTTTATTTTTAGTATTATTCACTATAGTTTAGCTTTGTTTTTTCTTAGACAATTTTTGGCCTTTATTAGCACGTATGACATTGTGAAAATTTTAAGTGGTAAACTGATGTAAATTTGCAAACTTAAGATATTATTATTTTTTCGCTTTTGTATTTTTTTTTACATGTTGTGATTGTCCTTCATATTTTGTGTTTTTATTTGTGATGGAAAGTGACCTTTTATGATAAGGTATTTTCTAATATTTTTGACGCTGTAAGTGAGAAAAGAGTTGACACTTGCTGAGTTTCTTGCCGATTCTTCTCAGTAGGTACAAGGTCTCGGAGCCCAGAGTAGACTTACGAACCGATAGCATAATGACGTTCAATAAGAGCTATTTGTAGCCTAAACTGAATAAATGATTTTGAATTTTGAATTTTGAACATTTTGTAGCGGCACCGTGTTCGACATCAGGATTTGACATTTTTATTCTTGCTAAGTATGTGAGGCGGTGAAAGGTTAAATGTCTTTATTAAAGAAAAAAAATATCTATCACTAGTTCCTGTCGAAGTCTGGTGCCACTGCTATAGTTTTTAATGGGTTTAACTATAAACCAACACGTTGTCGTGCGTTGTTGGGCATGTCGCACACCCAGAGACTCGTTCGTTTGACAGCAGAGAATTAGAGTGCACGTTTTATTTACTTTTCGATAACGTCAATGAAAAAAGAATTAGTACCTACTTTAATGAATCATGAAACGGTGACGCAGCACCTCCTGGTGACCAAAAAATGAGTTGAAATTTTGACATATACTCGTACATTCTCGATTTCGTTTACTTGTTCGAATCTATACTAACATTATAAAGAGGAAACCTTTGTATTTTTGTATGTATGTATGTATGTATGTTTGTAACGAATAAACTCAAAAACTACTAGACCGATTTAAAAAATTCTTTCACCATTTGAATGCTACATTAGCGCTGAGTAACATAGGCTATATTTAAAAAAAGGGACGGGCCGCTAGTACCTACCTACTAAATAAAACCCGCACAGGGCACTCTGAACGCACACTTTGTATAGCGCCATCTAATGATAAACTTGCGCATTCAACTTTTTTTCAGTTAACTTTTTTTCAATGTCACACAACTACGCATATACTATTTTCTTTATTCTCCTTATTTTTTATGTCGTACCTATGTAAAGACTGAAGAAACCCAACAATGCACACCCACGCAGCGAACCAACATTTGAATGCAATATTGTAGTGGTAGCCATCTATAAAGTATGCTTTTATGTCCTCTTCCCCCCCTCCCCCTTCCCCCCCTCCGCGCGCAACTCGTTTCGACTCTTGTGCAAGAGGCTCTTGTATTCTATTTCCGTGTTTCCACAAAATAATCGATGTCCGAAGCCGTTTAGATGTACACAAAAGAAAGAATTATTGTAGACCGTTAGCTCGGTCTATGAAGAATGAATATCAAACTTGACATTCGAATTGATTTGATCACGCTAGCGAAAACGAGATTTCGTAAAGCTTAAGCAGTTAGGTAGGTATATTTTAGGCCTTAAGCTTGCTAATTCAACAGATTTCAAACTTAAGGCTAAAACTCCAAAGAAACAAAGGGCCAAAACTTCTGCTAAGTCAAAAACAAGGTCAACGAAATTCAAGAAAAAATGTGCATAGGTACCTACCTACTTACATTTTATTTCGACTTCAGAAAAAAATACACTTAAGTAGGTATATAAGGACTTTTAGCTAACATAAACTTACAATTTGGCCACGATAGTATTACCGTGATTTGGCGGTCTCATCGCTTTAAAGCTGACTGCCAGACAACTAGATAATTACATAGTAGTATAAGTATATGTATATTACCTATAGGAAATAACCTCGTGTTCACTTCCTAACGTTTTTGTAGATCTTGAAATAATAATCTGGACTCTGCCATACCTAATTGACATAGGTACGTATCTTTCTTCCATCATCAACTGGATACCAACTTATCGAGAGTAGGTAGGTATACCTACATTAACATCCTCTTGTTACTTTGGATTCGTTTATTTCGTTAATTTTTCTAGAGGTGCTACTCTAATAGTAGGTACCTATTGTGTTGAATTATTGCTGTATATTTAATTAATTAATTTTATTGTATATTTAATTAAGTCATTCTTCAAAGGCATGCTTGCTTGAAGTTAGATATACTTAGCCACCAAATATATTTTTTTTACTTAATAAAAAGGAGATAAAGTTTTAAGATTTCAGAACATAAGATTAATTAACAAACTTGTTACAACTCATTCACCACTAGATATGTTCTCATGGAGAGTGAGCGCTTATTATTGTTTTAGACATAAGAGAAGTAAAGGGTAAGCGCTTGCTTGGCCATCTCGACGCGGTCAACCCGTTCAAGGCCCGAGACTTTCAAGGCGCCCCCTCGAGTATACCTAAGAATCAGTAAGAAAAAAACAAACAAACAATTACAAAAGCTAGAAAGAAAGACTAACAAAACAATTAAAGACCTGGGGGTCGACCGCCTAACTCTCTCGCTTTCGATCGCTTTGAAGGCGAGGCGAGGAGGAGGCGTCATCTTGTCATTTCGAAAGCAATATGAAAGCAATATCGAAAGCTATAGGCTATAGCTTTCGATATTATTCGATATTATATTTCGATATTATATTAGAAAGCGAGGCGAGGGCCTGGCTAGCTAGGTATCTTATTTTTAAGCTGGACGCTATAACTATAACTCTACTGGTATTGATAATGCAGCAGCCTGATCTTCAGTCAGTGGTATAAAAAGTAGCAATGCACAGCAGTAGAACAGTACGTTTTATTTTTTTAAGTGACTCTAAATATTATGATTTTATTGGCAACAAACAATAACGATTAACGAAAGGTTTAAGAATTCCATAGTAAGTGGGTACGATATACCATACCTAACGTTATTCAGTAGACCATTCTAGTGTCTTAAATGTATACACATTGTAACTACAAACTGCCTATAATTTGATATCCAACAATTACGACGACCATCGCATCCTTAGAAAATTCAATCATCATTTGTAGCCAACAATAAAATAATAACTGACGATCGTGTCTAACCTATGACTCGGAGCGCGCCAATTGGTGTTTTCTCTTAATCGCGTATGAAATCTACATCTTTCCATATCTATAATATCAGTGTGGAACATACTATCGGCCTCGATTCACCCCACTGTCTCCGCAGTTTCCATTTGCCATCACAAAAAGTTGTGAACGTTAGAAACAGCGGGCGGGGCGTCTCAAACGTTGTGAACCAGCGTAGGGTGGCACGTCGCAAGCGAGTTGGATTCACCTCCTTGGTCTGATTACCTAAGAAGTGCAGGGGGGGAGGTAGCTCAGCTTGTAACGGTGGAGTTTTTAATGACACATTGTTGGTCGCAGACAGGGAACGGTTCGAGATATTGAGAAGTTCTTGCGCGCTAGGCTCACCGTTATCCTATTTCCTCCCTCCTTCGTGCACCGAGTCCACACATTGTGCTGTGTATCACACGTTTGCGGTAGTCCATAAACCTGGTGTTAGATTGTAACAAGAAATTGCGAGGCAATGCAGGAAATTAACTGTATACACTATGTTTGTATAGGTATATAAGTATGTAACATGCGAAATGAAGTTCGTGCGTTTCTCTTACCTAATTAATATATTTAGTAATTATGAGACTGTTAAATTTTACGTAGGTATCGTAAAATCACAAACAAGATACAAGCAGAATTTAATGTTTACATAATAAAGCTCTTACCTATAATGTTAACATTATTTACCAGTAATTACGAAAGCCACGATAAAAGCTGAGTCGATGGTTTTTTTAATAAAATTTTATCTAGGTTTGTGGATTTACCAAGATTTTTGCTTTTGTCCTGTCCAAATCAAAATATTTATGAAAAAGGTGCAAAGATTCACGTCAGTATAACCAATTAATTATCTATATTACTTAGTTTAGTTGCCAAATAGGAAAACGCGATTAAAAAATGCGTTTAAAAACAGTCCGGACTTTTCATTAAAAATAAACAATAGTCAACAATCAAAAACTTTCGATTACATTAATATCTTCTTTAATTGAACCTTTCCAGACAATCTACAACTATTACTAAATGTATTTAACATTGTTTTCATAACTACTATGGATTTCAGGTTCCTTTCCACGACACACCTCTAACAAAATGTAATCAAAAGCCTAATGAACCACCATTAAAACTCCGTGCCTCTTACCACGGGCTTAGTTTGTGATAAATCAAAGGCCCACGTAAGGATGGTCATAAAGGTGGCCACAAAAGAGTTTTAGAGCCCTTCGGAAAGTATGTCATGCCCCTCCCCTCTCCTCCCGCCCGCTGCTGGAAAACGGCCGTATGCGTTTTATGGTTTTCCATCGAGCGGCGACTTTTTAATGTTGTAAGAGCCATTTTACACTTCGGTGTCTCATACAAAGTTCATAGCTCTAATTCTTGTACAGGCACAGGCCAATTTTAATAATACGTTCTATGGGGTTTCGTATTGTTAGACAAAAATGTTAAATTTTTGACGATTCATAAGTAGGTATATACGTACTTGCGTAATTGAATTTTTATATGAATAAAAAAAATACTTTGACCTTGACATAAGGATAGTAGGCAAAATATTTAGAGACGATTCAAAAGCGCTTATTTTGTGATTTTACATGAATAAAGATTAATTTCATATGCTTATGAAAATACAGAAAGGTTGCCGGTTTGCAAAAAAAAATTGTCCAATTGATTTTGTGCTACTAATTAAAACTTTCCATAGTGGACTTTATTGTCAGTTGAAACATTGTCAGCTGAAAACATTTTTCAATTTTTTTTCTCTAGCTCAACATCTCTAGAGCTTTTAAGTTTGTATGGAACACCGTAATGTGAAATGACTATTAAGTGTATTCAAAAACGGCATTGTGATGCGCTGCGTTTGTAAATTAGAAGTAACAAATACTTAATAATTGAGGTCAGCGCTGATAAACTGTACTCAGCATTGAGTATGGTGAGGAGCTGACGGCTGCTTCTTGGGGTAATAACGCTAGATCGGATATTTTATGTACGAACATGAAATAGTCTGGCTCTTGAAAGCTTTGGAAAGGACGTTAGGTAGGTACCTTCGCTTTTTGTTACGATTTTAGTCTTCGATGGCTGTTGGTAAATTATTTTATTTATTTAATTGTTTTACCCTAAAACCTTTAACAAAAACACATACTTAGGTAGTTAATTATAACTTGTTAAAAACTGTAAATTAAACAATTAACGCTAGAAGCTGTAACTTGAAAAAGAGCATGTAAGAGGAGCTCGATGGCGCAGTGGATAACGCGCCCGGTCTGCGAGTGCTTAGGCTAAGCAACTTTCGCAGAGGCCGGTCATCGGATGGGTGACCATAATGTATCATTTCGAGCTCCTCCGTGCTTCGGAAGGCACGTAAAGCCGTTGGTCCCGGCTGCATTAGCAGTCGTTAACAACCACCAATCCGCACTGGGCCCGGGTGGTGGTTTATGGCCCGTTCTCCCTATCCATCCATAGGGAAGGCTTGTGCCCCAGCAGTGGGGACATAAAATGAGCTGATGATGATGATGATAATGAAGCTGTGCCTTGAAAATATTTCTTCTTTAAACTGTTGTAAGTTACAGAACTTACAGCTTTATGCATATATCACCAGCACTTTACCGGCGTCTTCGTCCGCATGGATTTGAGACGTTAAAAAAACTTATTTTTATATTAAATTAAAAATATAGCCTATATTACCCGCAAAGAATGTAGCATTCTATCCAAGCAAAAATGCTTGGCATTGGACTTGTAGCTCCAGTGATAACCCTCCTCAAACAAACAAAACAAAGATTCAAAAGAGTTTGCGATCCGACCAAGTTTTAAAGCAAGAAGAGTATCTAATCCAAGTACAAAATGTACCTGCGTTGGTTCTGATTCATGTTCACAAGCTTAAAACATGTTAATTCATAAAAAAATATATGGCATGGTCGCTACGACAATACCATTATGGCAGTGAGTGCACGTAAGCTTGTTGTGGAAGCTCTTCCTAATCTAATCAGGCTCGCAATTCGAGCGTCTCGTCGTGGGTAATGTGGGCAAATTGGTCCTTCCTTACTTAATTTAACTATATTATTTTTAGCTAACACTTTTTAGTAGCTTGTCGAAGAAAATGTTCGGCCCATCTTATACAGGTTGACTTTTTTATCACCGTCCAAAAATTCTGTGATGACTGATGACACAAACGAACAACTCTTACTGTGAGACCAACTCCATAACTCGAAAATAAAATTCAGCTGTTCCATACATTGTGGTCGAATGAATATTGATGTTTTGTATGGAACAGCTGAATATTATTTTCGAGTTAGGGAGTTGGTCCAATAGTGAGAGTTGTTCGTTTGTATCACGGGAGTCATTACAGAAGGTTTGGACGGTGATAAAAAAGTGACCCTGCAGAAGAGAGTAAAGTTGCAAGTGTACAGCCCTAATAATCAATGCATGATTAAATAGGGCTTCGATGCTCCTATTTTTAAGTAACGACAATCGTATCTAAGCGATCTGATTTTGATATATGGACTATGGAAAACATAAAATCAGGCAACTGAGACAAGATTGTAGACGTTTTTTTAACTCCTTACTTGTAAGCTCTTGGCCTTCCTGACCACCTGATCTAAAATGATGATAAGGTCGAACGTGGAAGCGCACTTCACTCACCTACTAAAGCACTGGCTATCTTATCTCTAAATGTTAGTCTAGTTAGTTAGCAGTTTACACTTACCCCCATATTCATAAAAACTATTTAAACATAATTTTGTTAATCATTGTTTTGTCTCTTTTTCTCAAATTCAAAATGACGTTTGTGTGACGTTTACAAAACAATATTTAACTAAATAATGCTTAAATAGTTTTTATGAATAAGGGGGTTACTTTTTATGGAAAGTCACCTCGAAGATGTGGGGTACATTAATAGCTTGTTTTCTTTGGAAAAATCTCATCTCATTTCATATTTTTTTTAACAACGCTAAAAAGTCTATAGTTAAAAAATATATAAACCTGCATAGTATTGTAGCTTTCCTTATCTCCCCTTCAAGTATCATTGACCTCTACAATGAAGTACATTCTTTGTTTTAAGTTTCTCATAATCATAAAATACAGTCGAGTTGAAATTTTGTTCGAAGTGCCGGTGACAGATAGTCGACAACTATTTACATAAACTTCTCATTTGTGACAGTATGCGATGACTATACATACATACATGTAGGTAATAGTAGTTTATTCGTGGTATACGCTATTCTAATACACTTACTTATATGTTCAACTATATCTTTTTTTTCAAAAAGAGTTTGTGTCCAGTTTTGTTCTACTATTGTACTGCTGTACTAGGTTTTGTTTTGTTATATTTTTTATTAACTTTGTTTTATTTAAATTATCTTGCCTACATTACAACCACGTTTTGATTTCTCTTTCCTAAAAAACAGACAGTCGCCTGAGTTCATAAATCCATCTAAGATTAAAAATTATGTTGAAAATTATAATCATCATCATCACCACCATCATCATCTCAGCTAAAAGACGTCAGACAAAGGCCTCCCCCAAAAAAAATTATTACGAGTAGGTATAATATAATTAAATTAATAATTAAAAATAATCATGGAAATAATAATGTCGATTTTCTTGACCAACAAATTGACCTAACTTTATAACTCAAAGTTTAATTGTGCATATTATTTTCACAATTCGAAAAGTCTAACTGAAAGAGAGCACGGTCCAAATCTCCTATTTCGCCGTGTAAACTCACGCGCACATTTCCGTCAATCTAGCAAAGGCTCAAGGTCCATTGGAAATAGCACCCATTCGGTGCGGGGGCAGCGAGGGGTCGGCCGCCGAGCGAAGGGGGGAGCGGTCGGTGCCACTACCATCGGCTCGCCTTATTCGATAGGTACTCACTTTCGAGATTCCGCACCTACACATGATATGAGACTACCACTAACTGTCACCTTAATAGACTTTAAACTTTGTGTATGGACTATGGCATTAATATGCCATAATATGGTTGGGTTTTTGAAGTTATTGCTTCAAAAACCCAACATATTATGGATGGGTTATTGATGAAATTTTACAGTATTGGTTAGTCTGATCAGTCTGACGTGCAGCGTCTGAACATGCGGTCGAAAAGGTAACCACCGATTGTTTAATGTTAATTTGCCAATTCATCATCATCATCATCATCTCAGCCAAAAGACGTCCACTGCTGGACAAAGGCCTCCCCCAAGGATCTCCACAACGACCGGTTTCGTGCTGCTCGCATCCAGAGATCCCGCGATCCAGCGAATTTGCCAATAGAGTTCTCAAAATTATTGTGGCTTAGGACGTTTCTTCGAAAACTTTACGACAGGTAACTAGAGTAAACAATTACTAGCGTGATTGCTAACATTCTGTTATTCTGCTGACATTCCGTCAGCAATCACTCTAGTAATACGTTTTTTTTACAATTTGAATACGATGTCGAGGAGTTTCCGGGGATTCCAATGCCGATCTTCAATGGAGTTCATTAACTGTATCATAATCACGCTATCCATAGAGTGTCTTTAAATTTTAATGTACAGCAGATTAAAAAAAGCAGCGCACACAATGACTCTTCAATCAAGGCTAACTTTCACTTTGATAAGAGCGAGTGCCGATTAGTGAATAGTGAATTTGTGTCTTAATGCTAAACGCGAAGCCATTTAAATTAGAATATAATACATACAGATCAAAGTCTATTGAGGAACTTTGACAGTCTGTGGTAATCTGATGTGCAGACGTGTGTAGGTACTAGACGTATTAAGAAGCGCTGTTAATTTCCGTGAAGCGCAATTCGAGGTGAACGCTGTCGGTGATGAGTTCGATTTAAGTGAGCTGGTGGTAGGGGCCCGGGTTGCGCAACGCATTACAATAACGCGACATTACGTGCCGCGGCCGCCGCGCGGGGTCATGCGCCCGCGACGATTCGGGGAACGGTCACGTTACGCAGCCATGGACGGTACGAGCTTAGGGATGACACAGAATGGAAGGATACACCTTATTTGTATTAAGGATAATTTTTAAAAACAAAAGTTTACCTTAAGGCGAAGGGTAAGGCACACTAGCGCCACCAATTGATAATCTGACAATTACTAACGGACCGGATCTTTTTTTAAACATTGCGTACCGTCCGATAACAGGAAAGCATTCATAGTATTTATTTAATAATTGTGCACTACTTTTTGTTGCGTGGTTTATTCACAAAATGGGCTATCGCATTTATTTCACAAACAATGGCCACTTTTGGTGTTAGCGAATGAATACAAAAACAAACCTAAAAGTAGTGCAGAATTAATAAATAATAGATGTTTGCCTAGCGTCGGAAGGTCCGCAAGTTTTGAAAAAAAATCCAGTTTAGCAGTTATCAAATTAAATCCATTAGCGGCGCTAGTGTGCCTTACCCGTCGCCTTTAGCCACTAAGAAGTACCTAATACCTACTAGTTTCGTTAAAAATAATATGAAAAGTATATAGTTTACTATATTTTAGCCAACTTTTAACCCCTTAAGTTTGAATGCCTATAAATAAAATAACACAAAGAAATGTTTTTTAAATGAAAATTTGCAAATCTTTTAAAAAATCGTATTTATGAAAGGTAGGTAGTATCTACTTTCCAATCATAACGAATCTCAAAATACACTCGAGAGCAATGAATCCGGGTCTACATTTTATTTACAAAAAATTACATAAAGAAAAAAAACTGCCGATTTCGCCTTAAAACAATAGGAAACATGACATTTATACGATTCTTGAATTTTAATACTTCGTATTGCCTCCTCGTGCTTACGTTACTGCGTTTACGCGGTTTGGCATGCTGTACACCAAGTTCCTTATACGATTTTGGGGAATATTCTCCCATTCCTCTGTGAGAGCAATTTTGACCTCACGCAGCGTGATTGGGGGAGGGTTTTGTTGTTTTACGCATCTCCTTAGCTCGTCCCAAGCTTGCTCGATCAGGTTGATACCCGGGCTGCGTGCTGGCCACTCCATACGAATAATGTTCATCTCTTGAAGGTAGTCATTCACAATCCAACCTGTATAAGGTCGGACATTGTCATGCATAAAAATAGCATCCTTACCCAAATTGACCATAAGTGGACCAACGTCTTCGTTAAGGATTTCTTCCACATATCTACGCTAGTTAAAGAGCCGTTTACTATGAACACCAGTTCTGTGCGACTCTCAGAAGAAATTCCGGCCACATAAGTACAGACCCACCACCGTAGGTTACTTTTTCTTCGATGCATGCTTGCTTGAATCTTTGCCCTGATCATCTATACACTCTGTGTCTTCCATCGTGCTTGTAGAGCATCAATTTTGATTAGTCGGAAAACAACTTTTGACCTATCTTCAATAGTCCAATTTAAGTATATCTTAGTCTTGAAATACGATGCCCACGCTCCAGTTTAGAGCCATTTGCAGGTCTAAGTGGTTTCAAGTTAGCATCAGCAAGTTGTCGTCTTACTGTCCACGCGCTTTTGGGTTAAATCCTCCGAGGCGTTGAAACTGATTTTTAAGTTCAGTTCCTGTGAGAAAGCGATTACGAAGCATGATGTTCATCAAGTATCGATCTTCTCGTGGTGGTTCTGCCTGTACCTGGTCTGCGTAGGTTTCCTCGTAACGTCAGAGAACTTTTTGTACTGTGGACAGTGACACACCGACTGTCCTAGCTGTATTGCGCTAACTCCGGCCGATTTCCAGCATTGTGAGAATTCTGGTGCATTCTTCAGGTGTAGGCGACATGATTACAGCTTGAATAATAAATTTTGAACACTATCAATATGGTTCATATACCTACTTAAATGACAGATTAGAAACAAAAGCAAAAACAAATGGAGTAATTTCGTAGTTCCATCTACGAAAGTCTCCCTTTTTCAAATTTGATTTTTTTATGACATAACTTTACAAAAACTTTTTTAAGAAGTTTTATTACTTTCATTTAAGGAGTATTTAATTGTCTATTAAACACAATTTATTTACTTAAGCTAGCATTCTTAGTTTCCGATATTTATAGGTTTAAGTGACCCGGATTCATTGCTCTCGAGTGTAGTTTCGGAAATTCATTGTTTCACTATCTAATTATGGATCATATTTTCACTTGAAATTCTGTATATATTTTATCCATAATAACGCCGTGCCTAATAACAATTTATCTAAACATAACAGAACGTGATTGAACAGAAAGCTAAAGATTAGCCATAACCGGCAACTTGATAACCGTGATAAGCAATTAAATAAAAAAGTCCTAAAGCTTACAAAACAGAAAAGGTGTCTTTAATCATCCTTTTAAAAAGAGAAGACTTATTGGGTGCTCAGCTCAATACCGCACGTGCATTTAACCCTCCTTATACATATCATCAAAGAGGACTCTATAAACAGTTGCCTTTCGGAGGGTGGGTAGGGTTGGTCCATTCAAAATATTTCTCAGAAGAGACACAAAAGAAGGTAAGCCAACAGACTGGTAATAGCTTGTTATGATTCGGTCTTTTTATTTAAATATACAGACTATTACAGACTAAGCAACACAGACACTCAGAGTGCAGAGTAAAGGGTGCCTAGTTCGAGTTTCATTCGCCATTCGATTACGTTAACGTAAACGAAAACTTGTATGGCATTGAAGCAGTCTCCTACTGAAAAACGAGAACAGCGAGTAAAAATATTGCAATACAAATTCTCGTTTTAGTGATCGAATGCCAATAAAAACTCGCAATAGGCACCCTGAATGTGAGTTTTTGTAGGTGGTTTGTAGGTAACTTAGAAAGATAGGAAAATTGCTGTATAAGTATAAATGCAAGTTAGCGCAAAGTAATACCTCTACCTACTCAATTTACCTACTCAATTAAGTTTTAAAATGAGGTAGGTAACTCGATCAATCACAGACAGACTAGACTACACATAATTAGTCACATACCTACCTAATTAGATGCAAGAATACACTTTTTTCTATCAAAAAAAAACTAAAAACCACACTACCACATAAAAGACAATAGTTTTTCTTTCAAAGGATAGGTAAGTATTATTTTGTTCTTCACACTGCCTCAATGAAAAAGGTTGATCACGTTTATTCATAGAATCTCGTAATAATCTTTTAAACCGTATTTTAAGCGCACCATAAAAGTTAAGCTAATTGTTTTTTCGTCTATGGTTTGAGTACAACTAAAACACGCCACGGTATAAATAGAAGTTCCCACGGTTACGCTCATTCGTCGCAAGCGCAATATCTGCATCATACCACGCAAGCGGGGCGGCAAGTGATCTTATGCTAATTTGAGACTCAACAAACACCTGGTAAATATACCTACCTATTTATTTATGGATCGTGAAGACAAACAAGCTTGTTGTTCGAAAAAAGTATGCAACACCAATAAAGTTTTATATTCTTTAGTAAACCGAAGAAACGTCAAAAGTTAAAATTCTTAGCCAAGCAATTGTCACCAATATCTTTACTCAAGCAATCTAGTAAGGTTTCTCAAAGAATTCATAGTGACAAGCTTGTGACAATCTAGAATTGATGTTATATTCCGTGTGACAGTTTGTGCTATTATTTTAGAATATACAATTAATGAATTTGATAATAACAATAATACTTTTATTTAATCGAATAAGAAAACTTCTATTCTAATTTAAACGTTACTTGTATATAAAATGAAATTAGATCTTAGTGACATTTCTAAGAACAAAGTAGGTAATTGCTAAGTAATGGCTTGTTTATAAATAGGTACTTGGGTGTAAGTGTTTGTTGAGTAGGTACCTAATTAGACGTCTCAGAAAGATTGTATGATTATTTACATTAATGATATAACATACCTACCTAGAGAGCTATATTTTTTCATTGCGTAAGACGTCATTATTAGTTTTTTTTTAACAAAAAATTATAGATATTTATATATAGGTAGTAGTTATTGTAAGACGTCACGGTCAACGTCTTAGAGTGCGGCAGTTTGGACCTACTTACTCGTAAAGTAGGTAGTTAGAATCTCAAAACATATATTTTTTAAATACCTACCTTAGTAAGTACATAATTATGCAATTTCCACTCTATTTAAATGAAATATACCACAGTCTTACTCATTATTTTACTAATCAATTACATTCAACTGAAACTTTCGTTTAATTTTTAGGGCTTTACAATTTGTATGCGAAAGCACAATTAGGGTCCCAACTCCCAACAAATCACCAACGATAAGATAATAAAAGTAAGCTAAACCTCGCACACCGCGCACCAATCTTTGATCTAAAAACAAACGCAACATAAATTAACCACGGACAGAAGACACGTCCTAGATCACGACAAAATGTATTTTTAATCTGTCGTCAGGTGGCATAGAGAATCCAGCTGTCCACGCAAGGATGCGCAGGCGACGCGCGTTTCTTTTTAGAAAGTGGCACGTGGCGGGGTTGTTAACCCTGCGCGATCCGGGTCAGTGTCCCTCCCGCACCCCGCCCCCCGCGTCGCTCGGTGCCTACAACTAGGCGAGTCCTTGATGGACTGATGGTACTCCATTGACACCGTAATAACCGGGCCCGGCGGATAAGGCGCTCCTTGTTGCGTTCGCTTGCGATTCGCGTTTGTTTGTAATGTTGAATATTGCTGGATGTAGGTAGGTACCTATACTGTAATTTATTTGCCACAACATCGAGTAGAACATGAAATTAACAAAAAATTGTCACCGGTACAAATTCGAGAGACCATTTTAGATCTTATAGGTACCTACTTATTAGCAGAATAGAGGGTTAAATGCCGTGTTCGAGTTTTATTTGATTTTTAATCACGTTACGAAAACTTAAAATTTGTATGGCATTGAAGCAGCGCCTTCTAGTGACAAACGAGAAGAGTTAAAATGTGGCCACTGCACAAATTTTTGTTTTTGTTAATGTGATCAAAATCATGGCAAATTGAAACTCGAAGTTGTGCCAAATTATAAGTAATTGTATTACATTGTAATTTAGTTTTCATTAAAATATGAAAACGTCCATGTACCTAGGTATTTTATTGTTTATAACGATCTAATTTATTGTAAATGGTGGTCCAAAACAATAACAAATTGATGCATAAAATTTATTAAGTAATAAAAAAAATTAAAAAATGTATTTCATAGCCTAACATATGTATTAATTACCGTCCATATTCAAAACATTATTATAAGCTTAATGTAATATAACTTATTCCTCAAAAATCTAAAATGTGATGTAGGCGTAGAACTTACTTTTAAGCTAACCAGTACTAAACACAAATAAGTATTTATTACTAATAGGTAGGTAGATACTTAATAAATAAACTTACTTATTTTTAAGTTTAAATCCGTTATTTAACCAGTTTAAGTAGATTTATACAATGTATGAAAGTTACAACTACAGTTATATACCATTACCTATCTTAAGCTAAAGTTGCACAAACTAAAATGCAAAATACCTAACCTATTTAATTTAAAGATAGTCATTATTACTAAATGGTAAGCAAAATCCAATTTTAAAAATCAATATCAACCGTCAATCACGCCTGCAATGAGGTTGGTAATTTGTCTATAGGTCAAAAGGAGTTACTATCAACATTTGTGATGCTGGCCGTCAGTGCAACAAAACTCTTTGCCAGCAGAGAAGCTGGTAGGGCTCCACCCGCCACCGCAGCTCTTGATGAAGAGGAACGCCTTTTCCCTGTGCACATCTCGCTCCACAGCTCCGCAGATGACTGGGCCAGCTCGGGGCAAGTACTTCAGAATCTACAGATGTAAAATATGAACGTTATTTTTCTATTAACAGTACTGTTTTATGGTTACTAGAGTCATGTAGTCCAACAAGACTTGAAGATTGGCCACTAACAGTGCAAGATAGAAGAGAGGAGTTTTTGGATGTCGGATGCCAAGATCCTTTTTGAGTCGCTGAGCCATCGAAGAAAGTTTACTGTTTTATACAATTAAAAATGTTTTAACAGGTAAAGTACATAAAGTTATTATTATTATACATAAAAAAGCTTAGGTTTAAATAATTTTTGTCGTGAGACGCAATAAATAGATCATTTCACTCTTTAAAAATTTTACAAAATTACCTACCTAGTAATATAAAAAGTATAATTTTGTTTTAATAAGTAATAAAAATTAGCATGCCTTCTAAGCAAACAAACACAAACATCCCAATGTTTGATTGGTTTACGTAATTAATTATACAACTGCAATACTTTCTTACATTTCTGTCAACTCATCTGTTAACGATCTACGCGACTATCCAATTTAAATGTTGTATACGATAGAACGTTCCAAAAAAAGGTCTCGATTATAATAATTAAAACCTCTTTTGTGCTACTTGTCTGTTTCGAATTAAAGTTATCTATTAACTCCCACGTAGAAGACATTCTTATAATTAACATTGCCATTTGCCGTTAACTCAGCATGTCTGTCTAATTTTATTTATAGAGTTAATTTTTATCTCGAGATTTATCAACACTTCATGAGACTAGGCGGGCACGTGCTAACTTTATAATGTGCCATTACTAATGTAGTTTTGATTAATTCCACAATTAAATCTAGTGGAACCGGGCTACTATTGAATCAATGTTACATTGATCTAACACATCTAGATCTTGAATGAAGTAGCTGCTAAAATGAGTAGGTACCTCCCTTGCCTTCACGCGTTCCCACTCCACAGTGCATGCATTGTGAAGATTTTGGCCCAAAGCGCTTCATGCAACGAACACGGAAAGTAAATTGAAATATCGAATCACATCAATCTTACCACATCAAGACACTTGGTGACGCAGCTCTTGAATCCCCCCGCGCCGCAGGGCTCCTCCGTGTCGTAGGTGACCACGGGATCGCCCTCGGGCGGGCCTCGTGGTCTACCGCGCCTGCCCTCCCTCAAGCCGACTTGCTGGGACAAGAACACGCCGCATTGGCATGGCTCCTGCTGCAATTAAAAAAAAACACTAATAGTTAGTTTACCGTACTCTTAATTTTTAAAAGCATCAGCCATTTTAAATTTTTTCTGCCGTGATTAAAAAATGCCCTTGTTCTTACCCCCCTTTTTTGCCTTTTATTTATACTATTGTCTAATACCCAAGGATGCCTAAAAGAGATTGCTTCTAGCAATAAGACATTTTATGCCCGATAAAACTAATTTAATATTATTATTATTCGATAGGCTGGATTTTGCGTTGACACCAATCCAAGATCACAGACAAAAGTTCGGACGTCAAAGTATATATAAGTGCGTTTCCATGACAGAGTGGCAACGCGTTTGACCCGATATTTAGAGGTCGTGGGTTTAATTCCTGGGGCGTGCAAAGTACCTATGTTTTGAATTTTTCCATCCATAGCTCGGATTTGTGATCGATCACCAATCCGAATTTGGCAAGCGTTGGTGATTAATACCCATCAAGTGTAGGGATGACTTTACTTCATATGATTTTAATGACGAATTGGCACTTCATAAGTTGGTTACTAAGAAATTTATATAAATATCATCTTTTATATACCTCGTCAAAATCGTCGTTGAAGTCCACCTCCTCAACGGACTTGAGGCTCTCGTACTCATCACGCTTCAGCTTCCTCCGAGCTTCAACGGTGAGGGTCAAACTCAGGAAGGCGAGTAGAACCCAACTGCAGTAACGACCCATGGTGATCAGCTCCTATCAGGAAAAGAACAAGTATGTACGGTAAAGTTAGTATTTAACTGATGATAAGAATGGTTTACCTATTATTATTAATTACATAAATTATTAAGTTCGAAAAAAAATTGTAAAATATAATAAAAGTACCAAGTACACGCCTGCGCATGAGACTACTACAAACTGTCAAATTACCTCAATAGATTTGGAACTTTATGTACATGACATATGGTTCAATATTTATTAAAGTACAGTTTTAGATAGGTTGAATTGCAAGCGTGTCTGTACCAAGTATACAAGTATCTATCGATTGGCACCATTCTTCGACACCGACCCCCTTATTCATAATAACTATTTAAGCATTATTTAGTTAAATATTGTTTTGACAACGTCACACAAACGTCATTTTGAATTTGAGAAAAAAAGACACAACAATAATTAAATAAATTTTGCTTAAATAGTTTTTATGAATAAGGGGGTAAGTATTTAAAGTTTAACTGGCTCTGTGGTCTAGTGGCTAAGACCACCGGTGTAGACCCAGGGGTCCCGGGTTCGATTCCCAGCGGGGGTACATGTCTGTGTACTCGGTTTGGTTGGTGGTAGGGCTTGTTTATCCGCTTGGCTAGCTACCAACCATCATATCTAAATATGTCGTCATAACATAAATTTTTGTAGCATTGTTGTGTTCCGGCAGCTTGAGATAAGATAGCCAGTGCCTAACTATTTGAGGATCCTGGGTGAAGTGCGCTTCCATCATTGGCCTTGTCATCACTTTACATCAGGTGAGATCAAGGCACTGTGCTCACCCGTTAATATAAAAAAACCATTTGAGCCCCTTTTGAGTTTGACACACTTTTCGTCGTCAAAAACTAACAAAGATTTTCTTTGTTGCTAAATACTGAAACCAGTTACTGACCCCTATTTTGAATGATTAAAAGGATAAAATGTTCGTCATTGGTTCCTGTCGAATACTGGTGGGTTACTCTTGAAACACAATTACAATAATCAATTTCCAATCACAAATCTAAAAAAATCAAATGGCACTCTTAAAAGCGATAATAGCGCTACATTGGAATTAAATTGCGTGGAAATTGAGTAAACAAATTATTATCGAGATGGGGCGTTCCGATATTGCGAAACTTATCCCAATATCGATACATATTAATCGCATTGGAATTGTATTGAGATTGAGTTTGCGTCAAGAGTAGCCTACCTGGTGCTTCTACCCTACTTACGTAATTAGAAATAATAACTTTAAAAGATTAACCTATTCCAAAAACTTCAAATGCATTTTGCGAAAATCTCCTGTTTTTAATATACTACTACTAGGTACCTAGGATAGATACCTACACTTGACAGCAGCTATCCTGCAAAATATATCTATACTAATATTATAAAGCTGAAGAATTTATTTGTTTGTTTGTTTGGTTGAACGCGCTAATCTCAGGAACTACTGGTTCGAATTGAAAAATATTTTTGTGTTGAATAGTCCATTTATTGAGGAAGGGTATAGGCTATATAACATCACGCTTTGACTAATAGAAGTGGAGCAGCAATGAAAAATGTTGCAAAAACGGGAAATAATAATGTATATAAGGTAAAATAGTTGTATTGTATTGTTACTTGGCTCTAAAAACCCCATCCCTAAGAAAGTTATACATAGTATAGCTAGTGGTTAGGTATATACTTAATGTCACCTCACCTCATCGCTAACAAACCAATTTAATGAGCTAAACAACAATTAGACATTTCTCGCTATCCCACTAATGAGTATTTATGAACAGCAGTTTGACTCGGTGTGTTAGTACCTAGTAACTTCGAGGCGTTAATGAGATATGAAACAAATAAAGAGATTATTAAAATAATAAATAAATAGGTAACTATACAACATATGGGGAATCTATCGAAGTAGAGGGCATCTATTTTCCCCTATTACAAACATGTGTGTAAACTCTAATACAAAATACGCTTGTTAGACTCTAATACAAAATTGTCAGAAGTTCACAGGGTTCAAATCCCACCCGTGGAAAATGTGTCAACACTTTTTTTAATAGGCAAATCATGGTCACCTGCCGTGGACTAATTTATTAGTCCGTGACGGTAAAAGGTAAGATCCAAAAGTATATAAAAATAAAAAAATTTTAGAAATGCCTATTTCACTTACCAAATAAACAACCAAGGCCTCACACTTCCGGATCTCTCGATCTTCTCACACTGTACCACCAAAATAATAATGCAGAACACTTTCATATGACACTCTTTATAAGCATCACGGGAAATATGTAAAACCATTCAAGCTCGGATGCGCTTGATCAGCTAATCTAGAGCGCGCACGCTGAACGTGCCTCCATATTAACATCATTGAAAGTACGTGATTATAAAATGATCCTAAATAGATTAATTTACTCGGAGTTAGGCACGCCCTTATACGTCTTTGGAATTTGTCGGGTGCATACTGCGAGTTCTATTTGCTATTCGATCGCGTTAACAAAAACGAGAATTCGTATGGAAAACATTAACTACTCTCGTTTGTCACCAGGTGGGTTACTCTTGAAACACAATGGCAATAATCAATTTCCAATCCCAAATCTAAAAAATTCAAATGGCACTCTTAAAAGCGATAATAGCGCTACATTGGAATTAAATTGCGTGGAAATTGAGTGAACAAATTATTATCGAGATGGGGCGTTCCGAAATTGCGAAACTTATCCCAATATCGATACATATTAATCGCATTGAAATTGTATTGAGATTGAGTTTGCGTCAAGAGTAGGCTACCAGGCGGCGCTGCTTCAAAGCTATAAATTCAAGTAGGTAGGTATCGTACGTAGTGGCACCAACATTCGACACTTTAACAACTGTGCTCACACCAGTTTTCCTCGCCAAAAAACTGGTAGGTATTCTATATCATTGATTTTTTTCTGGGTGAGACAGCTCGGAAGCAGGTGGCCAGTATTCTATTATTATTGTGCTGAAGTCAAAAATCAGTTGCTGACCCCCAATTTTAATGATTAAAGGAAATAATGCCTGTCGAACACGGAGCCACTACCCTAGGGTAGTGGCTAGGGTTGCCAACCGTACTCTAAAATAGAGTATTGTCCTACTCGATATCATGTAGGCGTACTCTATAATCTATAACACTAATAGAGTATGCTAAAATACTCTCTTTTACACAATGTTTACTATACTAGTGCCAGTCATGAATATTATGCAAACCCATTATCAGAACAAAAAAAGTCTAAAAGAGCTCGTGATCTATATAAATTTTGAGTTAGAATGTATGGACTCATGCAATTCTTTTAAAAACCTTGACAAATTGGTATGTGCTGCAAAATTTACAAAAAAGTACCTTTTTAAAAATATAAAATAAATTATACTCTTTTTTGGAGTCCGTGCTCTTTATTTACCTCCTTTGAAATCAGATATACTCTGTCTTCTAATAAAAGTTGGCAACCCTAGTAGTGGCAGTACTAGGTACCAAAATATGTTTAATGGGAATTTAAATAAAAAATATCATAGAATGTATAATAAGTTTTTAATCTCCTTGTAAGTACATTATTGTAAGCACATATTGTTCTTATAACATTAATATCAAGACTGTAAATCAGTAGATGATTTGAAACTAGTTTTTGTACATATAGGTATTTGTGTAGCATAATCTGGTGTAAGATTAATGGAAATTGACAACACTATTAAATAGAAATATGTAAAAAAAACCTCTCAGTAGAAATGTTCTTTACTAAATAATATAGTAAGGTAAAGGCTCAAACACACGCACTACTATTAGTATTGACGATTCAGTTTTCTTAAACTACATCTACGCACATCTAATATTTTCAACTATTGCGAGTTTATTTCACAATTCGATCTGTATTGTATCGAACGCCACCTAGTGACAAACTTGGAGAACCAGCTTATGTTGTAACTATAAGAGCTGCTTCGTTTCCATACAAATTAGGTTGTAACTTTAAGTTGATCAGATAGCGATCATTATTCTGTTTATAGAGTTATTGATTGCATCAAACGGCCTTTCAGCGTCACAAGACTTCAACTCGTCATCAGCACACGCTGGACGCACCCTCCGAATGCCTAGTGCGATTTTGTTTTGACACAAAAGGCGCTGCTTTAAAGCCATACAAATCGTTGGCTTTCTATATATTCTCTATACGCACAATTGGGACGTCCAATCGTAGCGATTTATGTAAGACAGATCAGCGGAACCCGGGTTTAGTGTTGCAGTAGAAACACCATCTAAATTAAATTGCGATAAATCTGCAGTGCTTCTCGCTTTAATTATTTACCACGCCTCCTCTAGCCGCTTCACCTCAGCGCTAATCGATAGATAGTTACTAAACCGCTCAATTTCAAACTGATGATCGAACACAGGAAATCGCCAAAACGCGATGAAGTTTAGAACGTGCAATTTTAACACCGCTCCCAAACGCAAAAAGTTGCACTTTTAAGATGCAGCTCAGACATCGCAGACTGCTGATACTAAGTAGCGAGTGTGGTGTGGCCTAAAGACCGGTATTTACCCTTTTACTACAAAACTGTATGTAAAGTTAAACAATGGCTAAATTAGTGTTTAAACTTTTGTGTCTCTGTCTAAAAGTATTAGCTAAAAAGTGACAGCATCTGTTTTATATGCATTGTCTAACTTTAGCTATCGTTTTTGTGGTAAAGCAGATAATGTTTTGTTGTGTAGTACGTCAACCTTGTGAATCTTTTATGTAAATGTTCATTAAATAAAAAAAATTTAGGTTACATAAAAGACGTGACGTATAGATATTGAAGCATTCTCACTGTAGGTTTCTCCTTCCCCGTCTTTGAGAGACCCACATTTGTATCTTACTTATTGCACTTTTGTAAAATTTTTTTTAAACGTAAACGTAGGTAGGTATGTTGTCAATAGGGAAATCCGAGACACTGCTAAAAGGTATCATAACTTCGAGTTAAGAAAAACTAAAAAACTTTCATACACGAAAGAAAACCAAATGCGTTGTTTCTTAAAATAATCTATAGTTTTTTACTTTTCTTTTCTTGTATACCCGATATTTGTTTATCATGGTCAAATAGTATATAAGTTTTTGTGGTAAATAAAGATTATTACTATTATTATTATCATTACGTACTTTATTTTGATAATGATCACCAATATTAATATGTTATTTTCTTAGTGACAATAATACAAAAATGATAAATAAATGTCCGAACTTAAGTCACTAACACTTCACAGCCTTCCCAATCATTTCAATTAATACCTAAGTCATTATTGTAATTTATAAGCATACTATTCTAGCAGAATTTTAATAAAATTTGAAATTCCTATAATCTATATAATCTAAGTATTAATTTGACATGCTGAATACTACTGCTAATACTTACTCAATACTCTGATCTATTTAGCACTTACCTGCCCCCCAACCGCCTAACACACTCGCTTTCGATCGCTTTGAAGGCGAGGCCCTCGCCTCGCTTTCTAATATAATATCGAATAATAACGAAAGCTATAGCCTATAGCTTTCGATATTGCTTTCATATTGCTTTCGAAATGACAAGATGACGCCTCCTCCTCGCCTCGCCTTCAAAGCGATCGAAAGCGAGAGAGTTAGGCGGTCGACCCCCTGGTAATAAAAAAATCTAATATCAAAAGTATAAAAAAGGAAAATAATAAAACAACATTGTTTATGCTATTTAAAATCGATTCGACTGTTTTCATTCAATTAAAACAGCTGTTAAGAAACAATGGCAAATTAAAAACTTACTACTACTCAATAAAGTCTTAACAACCGATTACTTACAATTAAAAAAGAAAAACAACAAAACAAATCATGTAAAAATCAACAATAGCTTGTATACAATTAACAAAAAATTATTGCATGCGCACTATTAACCTTTTTCAATACAAATTGATACTTTAAGAAATAGGAAAGTAAGTACTTCACTACAAAAATGTATGACAGATAATTTATCACATTCATCGTCGATTTATTTTAAGTATTTGAAAATTCTTTATATGGACAAGATAAAAGTGGACTTCACACCAAATGCACCTTTATACACATTACAAAGCCAAAGGATGCTCCAATGCCATACAAATTTTCGTTTTCGTTAACGTGATCGAATGGCGAATGAAACTTGCACTAGGCATCCTGATGACACAAAATAAGAAGGCAAGCTTCATACATGACCCTTCAACGGACACGGAATCTCGCAACAGCTCGCAACAGTCTCGAAGCGCAGCCGTTGGGAAATTCCGTGTGCATGATGTATGATGTATGAAGCTTACCTTCTAGTCTCCTTATTTTGTGCTGATGATAGCGTTTATCATAGCCTTATATTATTATTTCCACTTTTAGTGAGTGCTCTTATTTACCAATCCGTGATTTTGAGGCGCCTCATACAATTATGCTGTTGATCTATTTTGTTTTCGCCCAGCTATCATTAGTAAGTAGGTTTTTACAATGCAATTCAGTTTCCATGTTTTAATCTCTCAACATTAGGACTGAGCTACGACCTGACGAATGACGGTATGGCGGCCTAATCCCTTATTATAACTTAGACAAACTGACTCACTTTGAAACACATTAAGTAGACTAAACCTATGAGGCGTCTAAATTAAATATAAAGCTATTACATAGCAATAAAAAGTCTTATCCACAAACTTAGCAAGTTAACTGGAGATGAAAAGTGAAAAACACTGTGAAGCTATGTCCTTTAATCGGACGTAATATCTTATTTCGAGAAAAAAAAGTTTTGATTTATAGTGAGATGCATTTTTCAATAGGCTAACAAACAAAACTGAATCTTTAAAAAGTTTTGCGTGGACAAATCAACAAATTTCAATAGGTCAAAATTTTACATCTCTTTACAAATGAGTTTGCACATTGCAAATTTTCTTATTTCATAATGTTAATTGAGCATTAACAATTTCAAGATCATTACAGTAATGGTTTTTAAAATTAACATCAAGTTTTTAATGGCAGTTATTTTATAAATGTTGTATGTATGTATCAATTAGTTGTACTTGTTTCCTAATTATTATTTAATTAGATCAAGAATGTTGTACACAAAGAATAATTAGAATCGTGTGATTTTAAAACAACACAAACGCCACTTTTTTAGAAATCGAGTTTTTGAATGCAACTTTTTCTTTAGGCCTATTTACATATTTGCCTTAAAAACCAAACATGTCTTCCGACGTTTTATACTTTAAACGAGGTATCGTTTTTTTTTAATTTGTTGCAGACAACGCATTTTTAAAATAATATTTTTTTTTGTATCTACTAATAAATTATAGCTCCTTGACATTTATGTTGTTATAAAATCACATGATTCTGAGATTGCAGTCATTGTGTTCAATTAATAATATTTTGTGTCAGACAATTGTTTCTATAAAACCTTTTTTGTATTCCATACTTTCAACAGCCTATAGCTAAGGCAGCCACAATATACAATAATTATAAACATATTATGCTGCAAATATGGATGGTACTTTATAAACTTTTGGCAGTACACTTTTAGATGATTAATTGTGTAGATAAGTCTGTAATGAATGCAACCACAATCACTTTGAAAGTAAATAAGAAAAAGTGACTATAAAAATAGCTAACCATGCATGAATTTTATATGAATACAGTTAAAAAAAATAAGTAATAAACTAGAGGCTATCAGTCTTAATTAGTTATTGACTAATTGTACAATAACAGACAACATTATGGACATGGTTTCATAGCATTCCATCAAGAAATATTGTTAAATTATATAATATACAATTTATATTAACATCATCATCTCATCATCATCTGATAATACTAGGTATATTGTACTTTTTACTTTAACATATAGATTCAATAGATTTTTATCATTCGATTGGCACGTACAACATAATAATTACAATCTTAATAGTACATAATAAATAATTTATAAATAAGTATTCTGTAATTCAAATCTTTACATGTAACCACTTACGGGTGGTACATAAATATATAATGTTAAAAACATTTCTAACAGTCTTTGGCTAACATAAGCTTAGCCTCACCTTCAAACACAACCTTCTTCTCTTCCTCAACTATGCAATAAAATTTCACTTTCAGAATCTTTCTAACATCAACAAGCTCCACACTTATAGTCAGTTTTTCACCAACAAAGCATTTGTTAGGGAACTTCATAGTCTGCGAGACGAGCACTGTTCCTGGTCCAGGTAAATGGGTACCTATAAGGCCTGCAACCAAACCATTTAGCAAGGCGCCATGGACGATAGGCCTCTTGTTACCATTATTTTGATGAAGGTAATTGTGGTCACTGGTGAGATTCGAAAATGTATCCAAGTCTTTTTGAGTTAATGTTTTTTGTATCCGAATTTTATCGCCAGCTTTAAAAGCTGTACTACTGAATGATGATGTGTGAATTTTGCATATTTTTTGATAATTCTTGTTGTTCACCACTATGTATGGGAACCTGTTTGACAGCATTTTATTCATTTTAGTAGTTTTATTATAGCAGTGTTATCTTTTTTATATGAAACCTCAAAATCTCAATTTTTGCTATTCATATCACTTAAGAATATTGTAGCTAAATTAGACAAAATTCTATCTTCTGATTTTGAATAATCCTCAATAAGCTGTTTAATTTCAGGTAATTCTAATTCTGATTTAGTCTGCTCGTTGTATAAGTAGGTTAAAGTAGTTATTATGTTTGCAACAATCTCGTTATGTTTGTATTTAAGTAGTTCTGTCAATGGTACCAGTCCCAGATTCGTCAAAATATATTCAGCATTAGCAGGATCTGAAAAAAGTTATTTTGAATGTGTTTAGGAAAACATTGTATATTAAGGAAAACACAAAACTAAACTAAACTAGTTTATGAAAGTTTTTACCTAAGCATAAGTTACAGATTCCAGCTGTAGCAAAAAGTAGAAGTTTACTGTCTGTTTCATTCTTTACAACATAAAGGAATACGTCGAGCACTCCCACATCTCTGATGAAAACATAATTGATGGGGTCATACGCAAAGTTAGCTAAATTCGCTAGCACTTGGCATTTCGCATCTGAAACGAGAAATAGAATATACATTAATATTAAATTATATTTGTATATAACCAATTCAATAAACTATTGAACTGAGTTTACGTAAGTTGTAAACAAGAAAAAAGTGGGCCAAGTTCACTATCTACTTACTACCTACTTCCTAGAGGTTTCACTACGGAATAAATTAAAGTTCATTGTTTCATCAGGTTACTTGTATGTCGCTTTTGTTATTAAATAAACAACATTACCAATAGAACACAGAGCTTGGACACCAAACTAAAGAAAATAGATTTAATGATTGGATTATCTTACCGTACGAAGTTGTGTTCAAATATTCATCAACTAATAAGGACAAGAAATTTTCACGATCTGTCCCATTGTAAGGAGTACGTTTCTGAAGCTGATTCCTGCTGCTAAACATTGAAAAGCACAAACAATCAATAAATAAATTATTTGATCTACACGCCAGACCACTTCATAGCCGCCATTTTCTACTAATTCTTTTTTTTGTATTCTTCCTTTTTATCATAACTTAAAAAGCAAAAAAGTCTAAGACATGTAGCCTAGTATATCATATATTTAGTTTAACTTTTATCAATCTTCTTATTTAGTTAGTTTTATTTTAGTTTATTTTAATTGTTTTTGTCTTTGTTTAAAAATAAAATGATAAAGATTCTTAAAATGAAAAAGACTAAAATTTAACTAAATTATCATAAATAAAATATGGAAATAAAACAATAAATCTTACTCACTCCATTTATCACTAGTATTGTAGTATGGTAAATAGATCCCTTTATTTTTCGTAAATAGAAAAAAACCGAGACAATAATAAAAAAACTACTGAGCTGTCATCTGTCAATGTTTTGACATCTTTTTTTGCATCGTGCGCTTAGATTAGAAGTTTAGGAATAGATTGAAGTCTAGTAAAACATGAATTATTAATTGAACATGAAAAGTAATCCCATATTCACATTATAAAAATGACTACTACACCATATATTGCAGGTAAGGCAGATATATTTTAATTTAAAACATACAAAATGAGGTTATGTTTTATAAGGTTTTATATTTTTTTGCAGGTTTAACCAACAAAAGTATATTCTTAATCGAGTTCAAGGAGCCCTATGGTGAAAGAGCACTCCGAGATGAAACTACTACAAACATTCGTAGCATCATTTTCAGTCCGAAAGGAACATATCTTGCATATAGAACTGATAAAAAGTTAGTGCATCTGTTATTTATGTAGTAGATTGATGATTATTGCTTTCTCAATAGTATGATATAGTTAACATAGTAATAGGCTAAGTTAACTTCTATCTGTCGTATGTTATATATCTGTATTATCAGTGCTAGAAAGGTAATCTCACCAGAACTGTAGCATAACACATTTGTACCTCACATGTAAAGTGGAGGAGATTTATATAAAAAAAACATTATGATCTATGTATGCTTTGGTAATTTATTACTTTTATTTATAAAAGTATATCCACTAATCAACTTATAAGATTATAGTAAACTAGCTGTCATCTGCCCGCTTCGCTGTGTGAAAATAATGGATCCATGAATGCTAATTAAATTAATTATTAGGTTTACCAACATCATAATTATAGCCTATCATTTGCACAATCTCATGTTCTTACTACATACAAATTTTCATCAAGATTAGTCATGCCATTCTTGGGTTTTAAGAGGATATACAGACAGACAGACAAACATTTCAAAAATCTTAGAATTGGTTTCAGTGAGTCATAAAATGAATATTTATCCCAAAATTTGTTAGAAAAATTGCATGTACAGACAAATTCTACAGATTTATATGGTAGTATAGATGATATACTTACTGTTTCCCAGGGCCGAGATTGTGAAATGTGCTGACTCGTCAGTGGCTGTTACAATTGAAGGGAATGTTAAGGATATGTTCTTCTCACCACTTGATAACTACTTCATGGTGTGGGAAATGTTTTTGATGACCAAGGAGAACCCACAGGTATTTCAACTTTTCATAATTATAAAAAATTATAAACTTTTCTTATTATAAAATGTGCATGCACCCTCTATAAGAGAATGTTTTTATTTATTTGATTTTTAATCTAATAAGATCTAATATTTATTCTGACCTTATTTTTAACTTTAAATCCAATAATTTAAAGTTAAAAATAAGGTCAGAAAATGCCAACTGCCTGTTGTACCTTTAACAAGCACAACATTTTGTATTAATGTTTGGAATTTCTATAAAAATTAAATAATTTTTTTGCACAAATACATTGGCTATGCAGTAGCTCTAATAGGTTAGGAAGTATATTGAGATAAGTTTAAATAAATTTTTATTTTATTTTGTCATTTCACTTACAGGGCAAAGCAAACCTCCATGTGTATAAGTCAGCGACTGGTGAATTGATTGGGTCTTTTACGCAAAAAAACCAAACCGGATGGTAATACTAAAACATAACTATATAATATAGTGAAATAATTATTAAAACTTAAGAATAACTAACTAACTTTATTAACTTTCATAGAAGAAAAGATGTTAAAACATAATTATATTTAAACTGATATATTTATTTATATGGCCTTTGTCCAGCAGTGGACGTCTTTTGGCTGAGATGATATATTTATCAAAACATAAGTCCACTTTAACAGAAAAAATATTTGAAATTTTGTAAGTGCAGACAATGAAGCAGATGGTTCAAAATCTTTCTTTTACTTTTAGGGAACCCCAATGGACATCTGATGAGAAACTCTTTGCTATACAAGTAAACAACAGAGTACTGATTTACGAAGATGCAAACTTTGACCGTTACACTCAGCAGATTAGTGCAGAGAAACTGAATTCATTTAGTGTATCACCAAGCCCAGCACCAACATATTATTTCTCAGTATTCACCTTAGGTAAGCAAGAAAATTTTAAAATTTAAAAATTGTTCTGTTGCACGTGGTGCACCCTGCTGACCAACAGACGAGGCTCTGGCGACCGACCGATGTCGGGATACCCATCACAGCCCGAACGTAGCTAACAAAATGCATAGACCGGTGTCGGGCAGAAGCGACATTAGTGCGATTAGCTACGCACTGTGATTGCCAACCCGCATGCCCAGCGTGGCAATTATAGGCAAACCTTCCGAATGGCGACACAGACCAGACCACGGCCCCAAGTTCCCGGCCGACCTGCTATTCCTGATCACGGCGGCGGTCACGGTAACGGCAGGGCAAGGGGTGCGAAAAATCCCCGGGTTACGTAAAGCCGGCATAAACAACTGACCCTGGCAACAGACGCACGTTACGGCTTGAAGCACCTTGCGCAGCTCGTAGAGGAACTCGTTAGAATAAGGTGGCATATTCTTAGGTTAAGTGAAGTCTGAAAAGAAGAAGAAGACACCGTTACCTTTAAATCAGGCCACCTTATATACTACCGAGTGGGAGACCAGCTATCCCAGGGTGACGTAGGGTTCCTGGTAAACAAAGCCCTTTGTGACAACGTAGTAGAAGTGTCGAGTGTGTCGAACAGGGTTGCGTACCTTGTAATTAAGCTAACCGAGAGGTATAGCCTCAAGGTCGTGTAGGTTTACGCACCAATCTCGACCACTCTCGGATGAGAGTAGGCGCGGATCGTGCCTACTCTCATCGAGGCCTATGTCCAGCAGTGAACTAGTGTAAGCTGATGATGATGATGATGATGATGATACAATGTATTGAAACAAAATATGTGGTCTGTTTTGAATAATTTATTTTAGCTTTCATTGTGTAGACTGCCTGGGTGAAGAATGTAATGTAATGTACAACTGTTAGCAGCATAGACTTAATAATATATGTATGTTTAATAACATGGACTTGCCATGCAAGAATAAAAATAAGAATGCACATTGTCTATCATCATCATGAATGTAGCATGTAAGCACCCATGAGGGCTTATGCCTTCAGCACACCAACATTGGCTATACCTAATTCTACATAAAATAATAAACTCTTTAATTCTTTGCAGCCATAATTTCCTCAATTTTTTACAAAATTATCATAAATTAGTTTTTAATTAAAGGAATGTGTTAAGTTAAGTTATCCCTATAATACAATGGACATAGCCCGATGGATTTTTTTGGAAATCTGTTTAAAGACAAAGGATATTTCACCCTCATAGGTAATGATGAATCCTTTGTTCAGGCAAAGCAGGCCAGCCGTCGTTCTGGCGCGTGTTCAAGTATCCCGCGTTCGAGGCGCAGCACGCAGTGGTTAACCGCTCCTCGTTCCAGGCCGACAAGGCCGCCTTCAACTGGAACCGGCGCGGCACCAACGTCTTCGTCATGACCCAGACTGAGGTATGTACAGACGCCATCACATCAACCTATACAAAACTGTCAAATTTCTTCAATACATTTCCAACCATATGACTAGGATATAAAGGGTATGTTCCGATATACACTGCGAGCACTGTCCAGTGCTCTTACTGGTGAGAAATTTGTTCCGTTATGGACTGACAGTATACTGCCGCAGTATCTTAGGAAAATATATGACGTCATAAATCGTCGCCATTTTTATACTGTAAGCACTGGCATTTTCGAGGTAAGGTGCTCTCAGTGCTTTGATCACGTGATCAACAGCGTCCAGAAATGACATGGATGACAGTATACTGGAATGCGTTCCGTTTTAAACAGTAACCAGTATAGCTAACTACAAAGGAACGGCTTCGCAGTATACTAAATTGACGTCACACCTTACAGTGCTCGCAGTTTATATCGGAGCATACCCAAAATTTATGATTAGTCTATTGAGGAAATTTGAGTTTGTGATATTCTGATGTGCGGGCTGTGTACATAAATTCCTATGTTTGATCTATTAATTTTTATTAATTATATTTTTACGTTTTTCTTAAACAGTAAATAGCCTATCTGTCCCACTGCTGGGCAAAGGCCTCCATCATTGAAATTAAGTAAGCTACAATTGATGGGTAAAGGCTTAATCACCACGCTTGCCAAATGCGGGTTGGTGATCTCAAACCTGGGCTATTCCCGGGCCCAAAAAATTCGAAACACTGCCTAAAAACCTAGGAATTGAAGCCGGGATCTTCGGGTATCAAACCGAGCGCTATGCCACTCGGCCACCGAGTTTTAAACAGTTTTGACTGTTAATCAGTTACCAATTCAATAATACATTTAAAGGACCCCGGACCTAAAGCATGGAAAATGTAGTTTCAGTTAAATTTTCTGAGATTTTGATATGTTATAGATTTCATAGTCCTGAACAAACGTCTCTAGGGGTGCTACCACTGTTTCCGAATACCTTTCAGAGTTTCGACTGATTTTGTACTAGATAACATCAACAAAACGTGACATACCCGAGTACAGCATTGTTAAACTACATACTGGACTGTGCAAATAAAAATGCACGATAAATGCTAAACTAAGTTAAAAGTGTACATAAGTGTAAATATGTGATTCGGTACATGTGTATTCTATAAATATGTAAATATACATTGATAAGATTTAACCTATAACACTATTTTTCTTTCATTTCATCCGCTGTTTATAGTTGTTTATTGTTATCTGGTACAAAATCAGTCGAAACTCTGAAATGGACTCGGAAACAGTGGTAGCACCCCTAGAGACTTTGGTTCAGGACTTTGAAATCTATAACCTATCAAAATCTCAGGATATTTAACTGAAACTACATTTTTCATACTTTAGGTCCGGGGTCCTTTGTATATGTATTTAGAAAATTTTATATTTTTTTCCATGTTGTTGTGTTATATTATATATTGTGTTTATTTGTAATCGAATGTGTCTTACCTTTAACGTAAGTCACTTAGCATGTGTGATACATTTTTATTTATATTACATCATAGGTTGACAAGACTGGTGGTTCTTACTACGGCAAGCAATCGCTATCATATGGCGATGTAAAAGGCAACGCGGGAAATATGGTATTTAGTAAGTACCATTTTTTTTAAAGTGACGATAAGGGTGAAGGTGGAAGCGCACTTCACCCGGAATCGAACCCGGGACCTCTGGGTCTGAGATTTAACCACTAGACCACAAATGCGGTTAAATCATTAATAATTAATGAAATATTTATTATTATTAATATAATAACTGCAATAGAAACCAGTTCTATTATAGATATTTTGTGCATTTTTTGTGTATTTTGCTTAAAAAGCGTATTCCGACATTAAAATATTCACAAATGTTTTATTATAATGAGAGAAAGACATTGTAATATAGTATTGAGTTGGCATTTAATAATTTTATTTAATTTATTAATTTTGTAGATACTATATTTAATGTCGGACATAGTATGTAATTAGCTAATTGTATCATAAAAGCTGTATTTGACTATGAATCATACTCATTATTTAAATTTTAATAGTAATGTTTAAAACTCATGTTTATGAATTACTAGCACTTTATCTGCGAGTTCGTCCGCGTGGATTTGAGATTTTAAAAAGAAATCTATTTTATCAAAATACAATATAGCCTATGTGGGTAACAAGGTATAATAACGTTCTATCCACGAATTGGACCAGAAGTTCCAGAGATTAGCCCGGCAGGCTTATTAATGATCTTTAAGCGCCACCGCAGATATGCTAATTTTAGCATCAGCGATCGGCGATTTTGCGACTGTATCGATGCTGAATCACGTTTTGGCGACTCTGCGTTCGACCGCAGTGAAATCGTGAGATTCTTATCGTTGCAGCATCGCGATTTCGCGACTTCATGCGTTCGGTTCGGACGCGGTATCGGAATCGCGCGTTTTAGCGACTGCTCCGATGCTGGATCGGCAACTCGATGCAAATCGCTGCGACCGGGCATCCGAATGTGTGCGGAGTGTAACGTTCAGAAGCTGTGTCGAGCTTCCGAAAAGCGACTCAATCGCCGCGTTTGGCGTTTTTAAGTGTGCGGTGTGGAATGTGTGGTCGCTGCATTCAGCTTCTAAAAAGCGGCTGAATCGCCGATCGCCGATGCTAAAAGTAGCATGTCTGCGGAGGCTCTAAGTGACAGTCTTGCTTGTCAATTTACAATTTATCGCTACCAAAACACATATTTCGTACTAAGGAACGTAGTAGAACGCTCCGATAGCGCCACAAGCGAGCGATTGATGAACTAAAAGTGCATGACGACGCTCTAAAATAATCCGACCGATTGTAGCAACAGCAACTAGTAGCAGTCGCGTTGTTATTGTACAATTAGCAACTGGTAGCGGTAATAAGCCTGCCGACAAACATAGTCACAAACGTTACCTCTCTATTAATAGTACAGATATAAATAATTTAAACTTTTGTTTTCACATTATTTATACATATATTTGTAAACTAAAAAAAAAAATTGTTATGCATAATATGCCTGTAATATATAAACCTTTATTTACTGTTTGGGAGGGGGCGCCCTCACTGCGCTGCAGTTTAAAACTTTTGCAGTTGAGGACACCACATCTGTTATTTAGACTTAAGTTTGTGATAAATAAAGAATTTTGTATTTTGTATTTGTATTTAAAAAAAATACTTAAGTATCACGGTATTTGCCAACCATCTCTGAAAAGGCAAGGAGGGTCCCATACACGCGGTGAACTGGAATCCGGGCAACTCCAACGAGTGGGTGGCGGTATACGGGCACGCACCCGCCAAGGCCACCCTCTTCAACGCCAAATGCGAGCCGCTCTTCGAGTTCGGAACTGGCGCATGGAACGCCGTTTACTTCCCACCTGAGGGGCATTATATCCTTTTAATAATGTTTCATTTAATAAGTGTTTTTTTTATATATATACGGGTAAGCACAGTGCCTTAATCTCACCTGATGTTAAGTGATGATAAAGCCATTTGGTGGAAGCGCACTTCACCCGGGATCCTCAACTAGTGAGGCAATGGCTATCTTATCTGTAGCTGCCGGAACACAACAATGCTACAAACATTGATGTTATGGCGACGTATTTAGATAAAATAGTGGTAGCTAGCCAGACGAACAAACCCGGGACCTCTAGGTCTACACCGGTGGTCTTAACCACTAGACCACAGAGGCGGTTAAAAAAACTTTGACTTTTAAAAATAAACCGGCATTGTAGTGTGTTTAGTCTATGGCCTGTCCACTTATGTGATTTTTCATGTGGGAAGGCTTGATCCCAGCTGTAGGAGGAGTATATTTATATCTTTATAGGCTATATTATAGTTTTTTGAATTACTTTGGGCAAGCATTTGACTTTCATCTCACCTTGTGATAATTAATTGATATTGGAATCGCAATGCATCTGAAAATCAACCAGTGAAGAACTGGAAACACACCCATAACTGTTGGAACTCTAGTTGAGCCATTAAACACAACTGTTATTAACAATACATAACCTCAACTCCCGTGCACATGTTTTACTCGGCGGTTTCGGCAACATAGCGTCGGGCAGCGTCGAAGTATGGGACATGCGCGGCTACAAGCGTGTGGGCGCTTGCTCTGCCCCGGACACCACCAGCCTGCAGTGGGACCCGCGCGGGGAGGCCTTCCTCACCGCCACCACCTACCCCAGGCTCACCGTCGGCAATGGGTAAGCATATACAGAATATTGTTTTCAGAAAAGATTGCTGTTGGCCTCCTGTGTCTTTTATAGCGTTTACTAAAGGTTCCTCAAGCCGTGGTGATCAGATTTCCTTAGTGGTTTTCTAGGAGTGATAGTATCACGCAAGAGAAACAAAAGGTTCGTCAAGCCGTGGTGCTCGAACATCCTCAGTGGTTTTATAGATGGATGGCATCACGCAAGCCTATCCCTGTACTGCTAGATTCTTCAAGGCGTTCGGATTCAAGAATGGAAGCAACTTAAGGGAGCCTCTGAAGACTAAGACCTAGGCTCAGTTTGAACAAATCGTTGGGAAGGATAACGCTCAGGCACATATCTGTACCTGGTACAGCCCGCGTGGCACAGCGCCATCTCTCGTGAACATTGCACATCCTCAACATAGCGTCGTGCAGCGTCGAAGTATGGGACATGCGCGGCTACAAGCGTGTGGGCACTTGCTCTGCCCCGGACACCTGCAGTGGGACCTGCGCTGGGAGACCTTCCTTACCGCCACCACATACATGGGGTACCAGGCTCTCCGTCGGCAACTGATAAGCATTACACAAGATTGCTCTGGGCCACCTTGACCTTTGACCTTTCCAGCGTAACCGGACTTTTGCGGGAGGCGAGATACTAAAGGTTCCTCCTCAAGCCGTGGTGATAGGACATCTTCTGTGGAGTTCTAGGTGAGATGGCTGCACGCAAGTAAAACAAAAGGTTCGTCAAGCCGTGGTGATCGAACATCTTCAGGGTTTCTAGAGGGAATTTCATCACGCAAGCGTGCCCCCGTACTACTAGATTCTTTGAGGCGTTTAGATTCAAGAGTGGAAGCAACTCTAGGGCCTCTAAAGGCTAACCCTTGGCTCAGTTTGACCACTAGCCTACAGTGGGACTCGCGCGGGGACCCGTCACCGCCACCACCTACCCCGGGTACACGGTTGGCTAGACAACATGTAACATAATGAACACATAACAAATGTAGTTTGTTAAGAATCAGCTATTGAATCAATTGCAGACATTATATTTCAAATAATTTAGTTTAAAATTACAGTCGAAACACCCGTTACGATTGTCTATGTTCATAAAAAAAAGCTTTGCGCCTTATTTTATAATTTCGTACGGCTGCGGCGGAATAATACCTGCTGATGAAAAACTACTTTTTGATCAGCAGGCCTTGTGTTCGTTTGCATAGTTACATAAAATAACATACAAACTACATAACAAAGAATATATTTTGCTACACATTTCGATATGGGTGCTATCATAGTATGCTACGCAGTACTGAGCACGAACTTACATCGCAAACATTTTCAGCTACAAGATTTGGCACTACACCGGCGCCCTTTTACACAAACACGTGTGCGCGGAGAAGGAGTACCTGCTCACGATATCCTGGCAGCCGGGCGCCTTCCCCAAGAGTGAGCTATCGAGAAACGCGCCCAAAGGCATCGAGGACACCACGCCGAAACCGACCGCCGCGTACCGGCCGCCTGGCGCGAGGAATAAGCCGTCTACCTTCACCTTCCATGAGCACGAGAAGCCGCATAAGCCTGGAGAGACTGTTGGTGAGAGACAATTTGCTTTTTAAATATTTTTTAAATTACTTATGGTTAAGTCGAAGAGTAAGGCACACTAGCGCCGCTAATGGATTTAATTTGATAACTACTAAACTGGATTTTTTTTCAAACATTGCGGACCTTCCGAAACTGAGCAAACATCTATTATTTAATAATTGTGCACTACTTTTAGGTTTGTTTTTGCATTCATTCGCTAACACCAAAATTGTTTGTGAATAAATGCGATATCCCGTTTTGTGAATAAACCACGCAACAAAAAGTTGTGCACAATTATTAAATAAATACTATGGATGCTTTCCTGTTGTCGGACGGTACGCAATGTTTAAAAAAAGATCCGGTCCGTTAGTAATTGTCAAATTATCAATTGGTGGCGCTAGTGTGCCTTACCCTTCGCCTTAAGTATTTATGTTACTTGATGTTGAGTGATGAAAAGGTTCCATATTAGAAGCGCACTTCACCCGGAGTCCTCAACCACTTGATTACACGTAAACACTTCAGAAAAATTCGAAATACGAACTGGTTCTCGTTTCATATATAGAATACGTCGCATCGCGTCGCTCGAATGCGTTAGTACTTCGTAGTCGCTTAACGTTTTTTTTTTACTTTTTGAGGGTCATAGCCGTGATGTTAAATAGCCTTATAGCCTTCCACAAAAAAACTAACTCTTCAGCTTTATTATATTAGATTATTTTTTTATTGTTTTTTTTTTAATTTTATGGGTAGCTCAGCGGTCAGATCATTGGACCGGCAGTCCAAGAGTCGTGGGTTCGATAGATAGTTCACCTTGAGCATAGTGAATGCAAACATTTTAATAACAAAAGTATTTATTATATCAGTATAGATTGATATTGTTTTTATTTTGGTTTCGTTCCAGCGGCGCCCTCCAAACAAGCCATCAAGCAGAAGGAGAAGCGCGAATCCCGCAAAGCGCGTAAGGCTGAAGAAAAGGCACGCGGCGACGAGTCCCCGCCGCCCGCTCCCGGCTCACGCGCACCCTTCATCACCTCGGGAGACCCGGAGAAGGATAAGAAGATCAAGAATCTTAACAAGGTACATAACTTCAACTCAAGCTCGTTTTTGTAAACCCAATGCTGGGGCACGGGCCTTCTTTAACCCACCAACCCGCATTGGTCCAGCGTGGTGGGTTATGGCCCAATGTCCCCACGTGCAGTTAGCTTACGATATGCCACTAAACTTGGCTAAATCTATTCTATATCTTCCTCAGAAACTAAGCGACATCGACAAGCTGAAACAGCAGAAGGCGGCCGGCAAGCAGCTGGAGCTGAACCAGCTGGCCAAGATCGAAGCCGAGCCCGCCATACTGCACGAGCTGGCACAGCTGCGGTTATGATACCAGCGTACGCCCTCGCACTCCAGTGACTCCAGCTCTTAGCCTTACGACAGCGCTTCTCCAGCTCTAAGCCTTGTCAGACCAAGTAAGTCGTCCAGTTTGTACTGGACGACAGCTGGCGCAGCTGCGGTTATGATACCAGCGCTCACCGTCGCACTCCAGTGACTCCAGCTCTTAGCCACAAGACAGCCCTCACTCTTACATGGGAGTTGAACAGCTGGTCAATATCAGCGCCGTGCCCGCCTTGCTACACGCCTTCGCACTCTAGTGACTCCTGCTCTTAGCCTTAAGACAGCGGTTCTCCAGCACTTACCCACAAACTGAACAACAGCTGATGCAGCAGTGGTCACGATTCCTGAACCGCTGGAACCGCTGAAGTGAGGGCTCACTTCAGCGGTTCCAGCTACTTACCATCACACTCCAACTGAGCCAGCTGGCCAAATTTGACGCTGATCCTGCCGTGCTGCACGAGTTGGCACAGCTGCGGTAATGATACCAGCGTACGCCCTTACTCTCTCCAGCTCTTAGCCAGAAGCTAAGACAGCCTTCATCTTCACACTCCAGCGGCTCCAGTTCTTAGCCACAAACTGGACGACAGCTAGCTGCGGTTATGATACCAGCGCTCACAGTCGCACTCCAGTGACTGCAGCTCTTAGTCACAAGACAGACCTTGCGCTTACATTGGAGGTGAATAGCTCACAATGACTTCAGCTCTCAGCTATTAAAAGGACAACAGCTGCCGGAACAGCAATTATGATGACAGCTCGAGCCATCACACTCCAGCTGTTCCAGCTCTTAGCCAAGACAACGTTCGCCCTCATATTCCAGCGGCGGTAACTCTTCTTAGCGCTTACACGATACGGTTGGCCTATACTTTGAACCTCAAAATTTATCAAATCAATAAGCATATTGTAATTACATATTTTGTAAATCAATTCGTTTATTTTTATAAAATTGTGTGTGCTTAATGAATATACTATTTAATGTGAGTTAACAGGCATTATTTTTTTACAAGACATTTAAATAAATATTTTTTTTGTAGTTTGATTGTGTTAATGTCATAATTATTTTTTGTATATTGTCTGTTAACTCACTACTCACTCACTCACTAACTCGTTAGATCTCTGTATTTTTCTGTACTATAGAAATGTATTACAATCGACTTGATTTTTGATTAGTAAAATATTGAATATCTCGCTAGTATAGAAACTCCCTATGGCGACATTATGCGACGAAATTTCCGCTTGATTATCGCGAATTATGGCATAATGAGTTCCAGCACTAACAGCCAATCTCACCAAACTCGTGTCAGTTAGTTAAACTTTAAGCTAAAAATGTCTTATCGAACTGTTATGGTTAATAAGTGTTTCTTAATCATTATTATCTTCATCAGGCTACTTAAAGCCAACTTTACCACATAGCGGTGATATATGGCGCATGGGGAGATCATCTATAACTCACTACGCTGACCCTGAGTGTGTTAGTAAGTTTTAGCAACTGCCATTTTAAACTTATAAACGAGACCAACGGATTAACGTGCCTTTTGCACTTTGCACTCCTAACAAAGCACAGAGGAGCTCGATATCGACACATACAAAGAAAAAATTTCTAACTCAGTTTTAGGTGCATTTCAGTTACTTCTCACTAAGAATATGACTGAAAATCACCAAATTTTGATTTGCTGTCTTTATCGATACTTTTCATCTTGTGGTAAACGTATTGTTGAAAAGATTGTAAGGTTTTGGTTAGGTTCCCGAAAGGATTTAATTTGAACTGAAAAAGCAAATATAATAATGTTAAATACTGAAAACGAAATACAACAAAAATCTTTTGGCTATTGACAGTAAAAAATTTAACCACCAAAGCTTGTACTATTATGTATTCTGTGATCTAAGTCACATACAGTTTCGAAACTATTCATTAGCGTTATTCCGAATGCCGATAAACTTTACGACTGTTAAATTTCGGATTCGCGACCTTGATATAAAATCAGCTACACTTCAGCTGGCTTCAAATTGTGTTACACAGAATCTTTTTAAGCGAATTAAACTTTTATCGTGTTGTAATAAAGTCGATTTTAAGAGCCGTGTTACGCGTTACCCACTATCGATAATACGATTTCGTTATGGAACAACATTGCTCATTATGTTAACGATAGCGTTATGATTACTCAATAGTTTGATAATATGAAATGCCTTTATATTGTTATGTATGTTGTTATGTGCAATACTAAGTCACATGTGTAACGAAAAATGTTTAAAAGGATCTAACGCAACCTTCTTTTTATCGAAAGCTTACTGGTCAATGCACCTTTAACATCAGGTTTATTATTAAAAACATAAAATTATAATTGTTAAAAAGGTTTACCTACAAAAATGCTTACCCGAAAGATATACAGGTCGACTTTTTTATCACCATCCAAACCTGGGATGACTCCCGTGATATAAACGAACAAGTCTTTTTATTGGACCAACTCCCTAACTCGATAAAAAAAAATCAGCTGTTCCATACATTTTGGTCAAATGAATATTGATGTTTTGTATGGAACAGCAGATTTTTTTTTCGAGTTAGGAAGTTGGTCCAATAGTAAAAGTTGTTCGTTTGTATTACGGGAGTCATCTCAGAAAGTTTGGATGGTGATAAAATAGTCGACCTGTATAAACAAACCTCATTAAGCAGTTTGCGTAAAACTCCTTACATATTTTAAAGTGTATTTTACTCATTTGAAAATAGAAACATCCATTTGAGTAAGATAAAAATTTTCTACATCTGGTTTCGTATGTTATGTCTCTTAGGATGAAAGATTATTTTGTTTTCTAATTTATATGTGGTCATTAGAATAGAAACACTACGACCAAAAAATCTAGCCCAATACGATTAATTTTCTAATAATATATCGTCTATTTTTATACCAATACGAAGAAAAAAATGTTTTATTGTAAGGATAATTTAATAGTGTAAATCATCCTGTTATTTCTTACAGTGCTTAATGAAACCCTATTTTGTACGTGAGACGAAGAAAAGAGAAAAGATACCCCTAATATTTGTTTGCATCTATCATGCATTTATATTGTTAAGTCTTCAAGTGTTTGTTTGTTATAACTTTAATATTTTTAAGTATGCTCGTATGAGTTTACAACTAATTGTACAAGTTGTTTTTTTTGTTGAAATTAGTTGAATGACATAAAAGAGTTAGCCAACTAGTTTGATATAAATCTTGGGAATCTTGTCCGATTGGATTTCTCAAATTTGAAAGATTGATAAATTGGATTATATACATTTTTGTTTATATCCAATCGAACTTATACCCAATCCTACTTTTTTACAATAATTGTTGACGTAAGACAAGATTGAAATTATATATATGTGTTGAATAAATAATTATGTAAATGTCCGTCTTTTTACTGTTCAGCGAAACTTCTTTAGTGCCCCATGTAACTGACGGTAAAGTAATGTTATAAGTGACGATAAGGCCGAAGATGGAAGAGCATTTCACCCGAAATCCTCAACAACTGAAGCACTGGCTATCTTATCTCAAGCAGCCGGAACACAACAATGCTACAAACACTGATGTTATGGCGACATATTTAGATAAGATGGTAGCTGGCCAGGCCAGTTTATTGTCACTTATGTCTCTTCATGCACGACGCTTCTCGGAGCATCTACTAGAGAATAAGCTTGCATGATGCCTCTATTCCCTCTAGAAACCATCTGACGGTGTTTCGATTATACGACTTGAGGAACCATTTAAGTTTCTTGTGGGCCCAAAAAAGTCCGGTGATGCTGAAAAGGCTTGAAATAATCAGCAAACTCCCAAAATGCCGTACCTACGTGCGTCAATGCCGTACAAACATTCGTTATTGCTAACATGATCAAATGGCAATTAAAATTCGTACAGGCACGTTGTTCTACGCTATTTATTGTGATGGGCAAAAGTACGCCGAGGACATCACTTGTGTGGGCCGGCCTTTAATAATCTAGTTAATAATTTATAAATAATTTGCGATAGGTAACTAGCTATTAAGTAGTCAACTATGGCTTGCGCAGACATTGCGACACAGGGTGAGTTTTTGCCTAGTGTGAGTTTTGGTTCGATTACGTTTACGAAAACTTAAATTAGTATGGCATTGAAGCAGTACCTCCTGGCAACATACGAGAAAAGTTAACATTTTGCCATATAAATTCTCGTTTTCGTTAACGTTAACGATTGGCAAATAAAACTCGCACTTGGCGCTCTGAGCTAAAATTGTCAGACAGTAGTGTAAGAAAATGAAATGTATCAAAAATAATTCTACTTAATTTCGCTCAGATAACTAGAGCGAAGTCAACAACTTTACACTCGAACCGCGTTTGAAAATTAGGAACTGACCATATGGGAAAGTTTTAGTTCGGCAGTGCACATTTGTTTATGAATGACTAATTAATAAGGCCTAACAAATAAATACATTTTATTGTAATACCGATATCTATACTTATTCATGAGTAAATATCGTATTTTAAATTATGCATATGACTAACGTGACACTAGTCACGATCGATTGAACACTTGTCGTAATAAACTAGTATCGTACTTAGATTACCTGAGCAAGCGCAGGTATCGGTTGAGAATCGCTCTAGAAAACCTTAGTGCGGCGGAAAAGGTGTGCCTCAATATCAAGTTTATATTCTTTTTATTTCAGCCTACCTGCGATAAAAATGTTCGGCCACTCGACCGGCTTATCGCCGACAAACACAAAGTGCTACCAGCGCACCGGCTGACCGTACCATGTGAATTAACAAGTGCCCTCTTTCCAGTAAAATTGTATTTACACCCGATAAGATATCGATTAGTGATTGATATGCGTACATAGTTTTTATGCATTCAATGATCTGGCGTTGGTAGTGCCGTACCTAGTGTTGACACGCGATAGCGGCTGCTGTTGTTTACGACCGGTCAGTGATATCCAGTGAGGAGTGTAGCGGTGTCAGTGTGACTCGTTCCAGAATGGACACAGATGTTAGTGATGAGAGTTCGAAGTTGCTCAGAAATCGGACGAGACATGATTCGTGTGTGCGCTCGCGATCGAATAGTGTCGAGGGTCGGTCGTTGGAGACGGTGCTATTCGATAGTAGGATGGTGAGGACTTCGACGCAGATTGATGAGCTGGCGGCGACGTGGGGCGGGCGGAGCTCCCTGCCGGACTGCGGGCGGCTGCGGCGCGTGCACTCCTGGTCGGGAGACCCGCCTGATGATGTCAGCTCCGAAATCAGAATCTTGAGAGAACGGTAAGTTGCTGTTTTATAGGATGCTTTCTTACATGTGTCACTTTTAAATCACCACCGTAGGTAGGTTCGAAGTACTACCACAACTTTAAGCCTGAAATGAATTTCTATTTGTTGAACACAAAATGTCTACGATTCATGATAATACAAGATTTTGTAGTTTGTCGATTTGAATAAGAAGCCTTTGGAGATGAACCTACTTCCACCACTTACAAGAACCCCTTATATAGGTAGTCATTAATAAGTCTTTCAAATTAATGCATAATAACACAGCAGATATCTTGCTCCCAAACACTTGCTATGAGCAATGTCTCATACGATAGCAAGTGTTTGGGAGCAAAATATATAGGGAGCTCGATGGCGCAGTGGTTAACGCGCCCGGTCTGCGAGTGCTGAAGTTAAGCAACTTTCGCAAAGGCCGGTCATCGGATGGGTGACCAAAAATGTATCATCTCGAGCTCCTCCGTGCTTCGGAAGGCACGTAAAGCAGTTGGTCCCGGCTGCATTAGCAGTCGTTAACAACCACCAATCCGCACTGGGCCCGCGTGGTGGTTTATGGCCCGTTCTCCCTATCCATCCATAGGGAAGGCTCGTGCCCCAGCAGTGGGGACATAAAATGAGCTGATGATGATGATGATATAGGCAATATCTGCAATTAGGTATTTAAGACTTTTAATTTTCAGGAAGTAGCTACAATGAGTCGTCTGAATTGGCTAATATAGTAAGTTATTGCAACGATTAGATACACGTGGTTTCAAGTGGTGTTAACAAGATAATTCTGTCTGAGTAATAATGACATTGATATAAACAGGTCTGCTTACCTACAAGTAGAATCTGTAATCTAAATAAAGGCAGACAGAATCTATATAGAATATCGCGGAATTAACGAGATAATCAAAGTTACCAAAAGTCAAATCATTTAAATAATTTAAAAATACTTTTAAAAAATCTTAGAAGTGGGAACGGCCCTTAACTAGTAATTCAACTGAGTTTGAGAGTTATACCGTGGTTGGTTGCTATTTACATTTTATAGAACGTGAACTCTAGCTAAGATGCTACAGTGCACCTGGGAAGGTTATTTACAGAGAGAATTTGCTGTTGGTCTGATGTGGCCTCGCAGCCTGACCGAGTGTATAGGCGACGGGGAACTCGGCGGTTCCTCATCCACATACGTTCCTAGTTTCTCCATGCGTTCGAGTTTGATAACAATTATATTATACATTCATTACTGTTAATTTATTGTTTCTCAACTATACCAATTAAGTTAAGTCGACAGGAAGGAACTGGCTTCTGTTCCACATGTAAACTTTTTTATATAGTAGAGCCAGGGCAAAATTAATTTGTAAATTGGTGTTTGTTACAATAAAATCATTTTTCATTTTCGTTGAGACTCGCAGGTTTTGGGTGACCCGCGTCTTCGTCGTCATTGATATCTAGAAACGACGCCGAGGACGCTTGAGGAGTGTCCTATAGCACCTGGGGGCTTATTGTCTAATTTCAACCTTTGTCACGATACCTTTCAAAGGTGTTTACGCTTGTCATTTCAAGACGATCAGTCGATTCTAAGTAAATGTAAAATTTCAAAACGCGTCGCGATTGCGATCGCAATCACTAACACTAGTGAGTTCAAATAAATCAAATGTCAAATTAATATGTATTACGAGAGATATTAGAGTTTGACATTAAGAGGGCCGGTTACTCCGGCAGCATGAACTAATCTAATACCTTTAAACGAGCAATTCTTGTATAGGTATATGTTACGGCTAATAGCCGAAGTGCGGCTACACCTAGTTTTAGCCGCCTACAACAATATGCAGCCGGCCACATGCGGTTAAACTTAGATGTATCCTACTCATTTTCGGTTAGAACTAGGTTTAGTCTTCATCATAGCGGCTAGAACTAGGTGCAGCCGCACACCGGTGGTTAAACTTTGGTGTATCCTATTTATCATCGGCTAGAAATACGTTTTCAGTTCAGTTAAGCATTTTGCTTTTGTTTTGAGATTCTCGGAAAGAAAGAATCTCGGAAACGGCTCCAACGATTTTTATAAAATCTAGTATGCAGGGGTTTCGGGGGCGATAAATCGATCTTGCTAGGTTTCATTTTCAGAAAACATTTTAAAAAAAATAACGAGCAAAGCTCGGTCATCCAGGTACTAATATGTTATTAGTCCATGCTCAGCAGTTTAAGCAGCCGTCAGGGAAAGACTTTTTATTGCTAGTACTACTACTCAACATTTTTAGGTTATGGGAGGCACAAAACCATATCAAGAGATATGAAGGCCTGCTCACTAAAATCTAGGCTTCCCACTTTTGCAACACGAGGACAATGTGGGGTAGTGCAGAGCTATCCAAAGGTAACATTTCTGGGCAGCAAGTCCGATCTAAAGGACCAGACCGGTTAGACTAGATTGCGTCAGCCAGTCCTCTGCAACAAACTTTACCCACCAAACCGCTTTGGGACAGCGTGGTCAGCTAGCCCAATCTCCCCATTTGCTATTGTGCATGTGGGAAGATCTTAGGGCCTAGCACACTTCTATCGAATAAGTAACGTTAACATTAAGTCCTCCTAATTTCAATAATCCTATAAAATGCCGTTTTGCAGTTCCTAGTCCTATTTATGGATGTTGTGGTGAGCGGTTTTTAAATCTAACCGGTGATCTTGAATCTTGAGGCGAAGGGTAAGGCACACTAGCGCCACCAATTGATAATTTGACAATTACTAACGGACCTGATCTTTTTTTAAACATTGCGTACCGTCCGATAACAGGAAAGCATCCATAGTATTTATTTAATAATTGTGCACTACTTTTTGTTGCGTGGTTTATTCACAAAACGGGATATCGCATTTATTCACAAACAATGGCCACTTTTGGTGTTAACGAATGAATACAAAAACAAACCTAAGTAGTGCACAATTATTAAATAATAGATGTTTGCCTAGTGTCGGAAGGTCCGCAATGTTTGAAAAAAAAATCTAGTTTAGCAGTTATCAAATTAAATCCATTAGCGGCGCTAGTGTGCCTTACCCTTTGCCTTAAGTGACCATGAAAGAAAAAGAAGCACTCGTAGTTGATATCATAGCTTGAGAATTAGTCTCTTGTTTAAAAATCGCAGCCCTATATCAATTTCCATAGAATTTTCCCGCTTTACGCATACAAGTTTCACAACACAACAACACAATTTGATAATGGATGGTATTCAATTGAGCCCAACTGTGGAACGTTTATAGGGTGATGATGATGAGCATACTTCCAGATTAGTGCGGACGCAGACGAGGCCCCGCCCCGGCGCTCTCCGGTACCTGTCCCGCCGGCAGCGGTTGACGCTTGCCTCACTCGCTCTAGTCGACTTCATGAGCTTCTGTTCCATGAGCATCATGGCACCCTTCTTCCCGAGGGAAGCTTCCTTGAAGGGACTGTCGGACACCATGTGCGGAATGGTGTTCAGCTTCTACGCCGTCGTTATGTTCCTGACGTCACCGTTATTTGGAAAATTCGTAAGTATCTAAAACAATCGGGCGCGAACATATAGCGCGATGCAAAATATATATTTATTCAGCAAAATTTCACAATTGGTCAGCAGTTAACTTAAATTAAATAAAGACTTCATATAAAATGCAAGCTTTAGGTCGTCGTCGTAAGAGACAAGCGTAATGTACATTACGCTCTTCATAACCAGACATTAACCACTCGATCCGAGCGAGAAATAGCGTGGCCGGCAAAGCTCCAAAACCAAAACATCCCTATTAATTGATTGCTTGCTACATGACTTTGCTATGAAAAGTTTAAAGCAGAAAATTATTCTGTTTACCTTAGGAGTAGGTAGGTAGGTAGGTAGTTTTTTTAAATGTATCGATGCAGCCAATATAATTAATTTGCTTTACAAAAATATATTGCAGGTCAGTATGACATTGATTACTGATTGATGTAGAATGTTTGCTGATCAAAAGTTTTTGTCCAACTAGGTAACTATTTTGGCTGACCAATTACATTTTCCTGCTCACAAAAATACGAATATTTTGCTAACCGTTTAAATGATTGATACCCTCTATTTGACAGGTGCCCATGCGAGTTTTATTTGCACTTTGATAACTAAAACGAGATTTTGTATGGCAAAACTTGTCTCGTCTTTTGTCACCAGGGAGTCGGTTCTTGCCATGCAAATTCACGTTTTCGGAAACGTGCTGTCTGGCAAATAAAACTGCTGCATGTATCCGTTTATAGCCAAGGTACCTATAAAAGATTTTATTAAGACTGCTGTTTCGAACCCTTTACAAGGTCACTTTAAAGACTGGAAAGTTTTGCAATGACACATTCATGACGTTTATTAGGCTATAATGATTTTTATTAAGACTGCGGTTTCGAACCCTTTACAAGGTCACTTTAAAGACTGGAAAGTTTTGCAATGACACATTCATGACGTTTATTAGGCTATAATGATTTTTATTAAGACTGCGGTTTCGAACCCTTTACAAGGTCACTTTAAAGACTGGAAAGTTTTGCAATGACACATTCATGACGTTTATTAGGCTATAATGATTTTTATTAAGACTGCGGTTTCGAACCCTTTACAAGGTCACTTTAAAGACTGGAAAGTTTTGCAATGACACATTCATGACGTTTATTAGGCTATAATGATTTTTATTAAGACTGCTGTTTCGAACCCTTTACAAGGTCACTTTAAAGACTGGAAAGTTTTGCAATGACACATTCATGACGTTTATTAGGCTATAATGATTTTTATTAAGACTGCTGTTTCGAACCCTTTACAAGGTCACTTTAAAAACTGGAAAGTTTTGCAATGACACATTCAAGACGTTTATATAGGCTTTAATGATATGTACATACTACGAGTATGTAGATTCGTATACTACCTATGTATAGTGTTTTATTGAATATTTAATCGCCTCTGTGGTCTAGTGGTTAAGACCACCGGTTTAGACCCAGAGGTCCCGGGTTCGATTCCCAGCGGGGGGTACATTTTTTTATACTCGGTTTAGTTGGTGGTAGGACTTATTTGTCCGCCTGGCTAGCTACCACCATCTTATCTAAATATGTCGCCCTAACATCAATGTTTGTAGCATTGTTGTGTTCCGGCAGCTAGAGATAAGATAGCCAGTACCTCACTAGTTGAGGGTCCCGGGTGAAGTGCGCTTCCATCATTGGCTTTATCATCACTTAACATCAGGTGAGATCAAGACACTGTGCTTACCCGTAAATAAAAAAAAAATGTGCAGTTATTGCATAGATACATTATATTAAACAATAATTTTAAGGAGATAGGTAAGTTAGTACATCAAGTATTTAAGAAAAGGCATTTTTTTGTTTTTGGAGAGAGTTTGCTGTTCCCTCAGACAGCATTTTCAGCGCCGCTGAACTTTCAGAAAGTCGTCAGAAATTTCTAGAGGGAATGGCGTCACGCACTAGTATGTGTCCCCGTTCCCTAATAGATTCTCCGAGGTGTTCGGATCATGGCGTCATTTTTGGTTTATAAATTGACGTTTTTTCTCACTCGTTAATATATATAATAGGAGTATTACTTCTAAAACTCAATACCGGTTGTTAATATTATTATACACATTTAATTATAACTATATTACTTAGGCTTCAGTAATAACAATGATTTTTGATTTTGTGTCTTTATGGCCCAAATATTTTTTTTTAAATTGACTTCTTTTTTTGTTAGCGGAATTGACCTTTTGTTTCATTGTAGCTTTGAAGTTACTTGTTTTTTTTCTGTTTAGGGTCTGCTTTAAGTCCTCGCGCGCCCTGTGAACGCACGGTCGTACACAAGGTGGCCCGCTAATTATACCTACAGCGCGGGACGGGTTAATTAGCTATTAAAACCAACGCACTGCCCTACAATTTTATAGTATTAACATAATAGATGCTAAGAAAATTGAAAAAACGTTAGTATGAAAAATAGAATTTAAAAAAAATCTTCATACAAAACAGCAATTTAATAGGTAAGGACCTAACAAAATTTGTTATGTAATGACAAAATTAGTAATACCTTTATACCTATTGTTTTATCAAGAACGCTTCTTAAAATATTGACGTTGCGATTAAACAGACAGTAGTTCGATTTTAGTAATAGTTACACAAACAAACAAATACCTACATAATGTAGGTAATAGAGTCATGTGACATAAATTTTCAATTAGTATTACTTATTAGTTCTTATTATAATTAATTGGGAGCTCGTTACTCAAAACCTATGGCTAAATCAGTGTTTATTTTTATGTATGACTTTTTTATAAATAAAGGGTTGTATTTAATTGATCACCAAACTTACCTAACCTAACCCACAAAAATGCTAAGTTAGCACCTAAAAATACAAAGTTAGCACCTTAACTACTATTTAGATGCTAACTTAGCATTTTAGGTGCTAGCCTACTACTTTTTTGTGGATCAATTTATTATTTCTCATAAATAAATAGTAAGTTTAATACCGACAGATTGAAACCAACGATTCTATTCAAAAAGTTTTCACTACGTATTGGGATAAATGGAATTAAAAAAAAGTTGTCTAATGTAGGTAGCAATCACTCTTTTGACTAAGGCTTCATTCACAAGGAAGTACTATCGATATTTATTTATTGTTTCAGAAGTTAAGTAAGTTAATAAGGCAGTTTTGGCATAATAAGGCACCCATGTTGATATAACATTATTTACTCGTACTACCAGGAATCCATGGTTAAAATCTGTCGGTATACTTTTTCCCACCTTGTATAAAAAAGATAACGAAGCTTCTAACCCGGGTAGACACCTTAGTGTGTGAGTAGTGCGAGTTTTATTAGGTAAAAAAATTCTCGTCTTCGTAACGTGATCGAATGGATAATAAAAGTCGCACTCAGTGTACATATGCGTTACCTCTTAAAAGTGTTAACTAAATAATTAGCTGATTGTTTTTCAGTTGCCGTCAGTTGGAGCTAAGTTCATGTTCATATCGGGAATGTTCATTGCCGGGACGTGTAATGTATTATTTGGGTATGTACTGTATTATTTTTCTTTTACATGCACTCATGCTTTAACCTTCAAGGGGTAGAAAATATTCCAAACACATTTTATAAATGAAGTGAGAAATATTTAAAAAAAATTTATGTTACCATCATAGAATCAAAACTTGGATAGATTGCTAGTTCGAAAATTTGAGATAAGAAACTTCTAAGGAACAGGCTTCCTTAGAAGTTAAATATTCTGGACAAGGCTTCCTTTCTTCTGCTTTCTTCTTCTGTCTGCTAATTCAGTAGTAACGTCTCAATAGTGTGTTGAAAAGCTGATTTTGACATGAGAACAATGGGATCATTGCGTACCACCGTTGACTATGACTGCCATAGTATAACGCGCAATGAACAAGTAATCCGCTCGCGTGTCGCAATACGCTCATGATTTTGCAATGACATATTATTTTTAAATGTTCAAATAATTTTTAACGCAAATTTTGTTGCGAACAAATTACAAAAACACAAATGTTAAAAAAATTTCCACGAGCAGGATTTGAACCTGCACCCTTCTGACATTCCGGGTCAGGTGCTCTTCCAATTGAGCTATCGTGGTTCACACGAAATTTTTTCAACATTTATGTTTTTACATATTATTTTTGTTGGTTCCTTCAGTACTTTAGCGCTTATCGAGGATTCGACGACGTTTCTGGTGCTGTGCTTTCTCGTGCGCGGGTTGGAGGCTCTCGGTGCCAGCGCGTACTCCACCGCGAGCTACGTGTTCGTGGTGAACGCGTTCCCGGACAGCATCGGCTCGGTGCTGGGCATACTGGAGACGTTCGTGGGGCTGGGCATGTCCGTCGGGCCCGCGATCGGGGGGTTGCTGTATTCGGTATGTTTGTGGAACTATTTTATGTTATTTTCTATGTGGCCTTACAAAAAAACAAAGATTTAACTTCGAATAGTTATTCCGTGTTTTGTCTCTTTTACTCTAATCTGAAATGAATATTCTATGTTTATTTGTAAGGTTTATTTGTAACCATTAATCGATACTTTTTGCAACGCGTCTGCGATTCCTCTGGTTTTGCGGGTGTCCATGGGCGGCGGTGATTACTTTCCATCAGGTGACCCGCCTGATCGTTTGCCTCCTTCTTTTTAAAAAAAGAAAAACATTGAAAATGTCAGCAACTGATTTTTGACTTCATATACTTAACAACAATTGAATGCAGGGTGCCTGTGTGAGTTTCGTTTAGTATCCGTATTCATTCGATTACGTTTACGAAAACGAAAATTAGTATGGTATTGAAGCAGCGCCACCTGGCGACATACGAGGAGAGTTAACATTTTGCCATATAAATTCTCGTTTTCGTCAACGTGTTCGAATGGCGAATGCGACTTGCACATAGGCACCCAGACTTCTGTCACCCAGTAAAACTTCAATGACAACTATATTATTATTGAGCAATAAAAACTGGTGACGAACACGGGGTTACCTTGTCGAACTCTGCACGTGCTCTGGTGCCACGATGATAATGGCTTGCATATTTAGCCAGTGTCAAGTGAATGTACCTGCTTTATACGCATTATTACCAAATAAAACCACGGAGACGTATGTGCGCTTCTTTTCTTTCATTCGAGACGAGCCCGCTTCGCTGTGCGAAAATAATGGATCAATTAATGCTAAATAGAGTAAAGTTAAATATTTTCTTTGAATATAATAGAATCGTCGGTGGCCGAGTGGCATCAAACTCGGCCCGATACCCGAAAGTATCGTGTTCAAATTCCAGGTGCTTCGTATTTTTCGAAGCATAGTGTAACTACTTTTGTTAAAATGTATTTGTTCAAAACACTTACAAATTTATTACTTACAATATATATTACATGGAAACCTTATCGATGTTGATGTGTACAAGTGTGAAACTATAGTTGATTGATTTTGTTCTTCGACTTTTGCTGTAGACATGAGCTACACGAGTATTGTACTCGGTTTGGTTGATTGTAAGGCTTGTTTCAATCAAATCCATGGCTAGCTAGCTACAACCATCCGAACCCCTCGGAGACTCTAGTTGAGCACGGGGACACGCACTAGGTGCGTGATGCCGTTCCTTCTAGAAAACCTCCGAAGGTGATTCGTTTCACACGGCTTGGACAGGGTTCCTCTTTAAAATTGAAGCTGAAAATGTCGTCAAAGGCCTTCAGCAATCTTTCTCCAAAAAAAATCGATAGCGTCGATGATGATGATATTTTTCTAAGAAAGAAAACATAATTATGTTTCAGGTAGATCGGGGGATTCGGCCTTCCATTTTACAGTCTCGGAATCATTATGGTACTGACGGTGCCTATCAACTTCTTCCTGTTAACCGATTGTGAAGGTAGGTTTTTTTTCTTGTGAGAATTTGCGGATCGCCTTAAACCACATTTTCAGCGTCACCGGACTCCCCAATCCGATCCGAACCCCTCGGAGAATCTAGTAGGGCACGGGGACACGCACTAGAGAGTGTTGCCGTTCCCTCTAGGAAACCTCCGAAGGTGATTCGTTTCACACAACTTCGCAAGGAACCCTTTAAGTTTTTCGCCGCCCCCAAAAAAGCCCGCGGTGGAGCTCTAAATGCCGTCTGAGGCAATCAGCAAACTCTCAAAAAAAGTCACGGTGAAGGTAGATGCGTTGGTTGTGTTTCTTTATTTAGTCCGTAGCTGCATGCTCGGCTTGTACATAAAACTATCCAAAACTATAAATTTCTTTAATAAATACTCAACCATATTCCATCCACAAAAAGTTCAATGTCTATTGAGGAGATTTGACAGTTTGTGGTAGTCTGATCTGCAGGCGTGTGTACATTGGCGTATCTGCTTCACAAGTTTATTACTAGATGGCGCTGATTTGATCGGTTAAAGTTAACTCTATCGAATGTTGAAAAGATTTCAAACTATAGCAAACCCCGCTCGACTTTATTTAACATCTATATACATATAATGACTTGTCCTAACTGATTCATCATCGCCGAGCCGAAACCGCTGAAGCTAATTAAATGAAATTTGGACTGTAGGTTAATTGAATGACGTAACCAGCCACTAAGAAAGGATTTTACGGAAATCATACCCTAAGGGGGTGAAAGTTTGTATGAAAGTCCGTCAGTTTTGAAGTAAAATACATGAAAATTTGTATTTGGCTTTTTGAAAAGAAATAAAGAAAGCCGTGTCTTAGGAATTTGTTTATAGGAGTAAAGCAGGGAAGAAGGCTTTTTGGGGGAATTGTTAGTTTTGAAGTATTATCTATAAAAAATTATTAATTAATCGATCTTTAGATTTTTCAATAAAAATAAAGAATGAGGTGTTTTTGCATTTTTCAAAAAATCTCCCTTAGAGGGGTGAAATAAGGGTGGAATGTTTGTATGGAAATTTTTCATTCCTTAAATTTCGGTATTTGGCCTGGTTAGAAATTATAAAGTGATGATCCCTTAGGTAGGGGATGACAATTTGTACAGGAGGTTTCAAAACGGACCAAAATTACTTAAACAGAATGATCTTTACTAGGTTTGTGTTAGATACTTTTTATGCATGGATGGACTTTTTAATGATAAAAAATTAAAATCTTAATGTTGAAATGACGTGACATGTTTAGTTGTCTAACCCTTTCTATTTTCTCATAATAAGTTTGGCCTTTTTTACCCACGTGAGCAAAGCCGCAAACAAAAGCTTGTAAGTTGATAAAAATTCAAAATTCAAAAGCATTTTTTCAGTTTAGGCTACGAAATAGCACTTATGAATGCCACTATGCCATCGGTTCGTATGTCTATACAGGGCTTCCCGGGACCTAAATATCCATATTTAAACTCAAAATATAATACTGATTTCAGAATTCGCTGTCGGCTCAAAGTCAGCTTCGATACTGAGCCTGTTCAAGATCCCGTCCATCATCATCACGGGGCTGGTAATCGTGATCGTGTCCAACACGTGGGCCTTCCTCGATCCCACCCTGGAGCCCCATCTGCGCCAGTTCAACCTCACCACGGAACAGATCGGATTTATCTTCCTCCTGTTCTCCAGTCTGTATGGGATCTTCAGCCCTATATGGGGTTGGGTCGCCGATAGGTAAGTTATGTTTTAAATGTTGTATCAAGGAGATAATCTTGCGATCTTTTACCGGTAGATGCGCTCTAGCACAATGGGCAATTTTTAGATTCTGCTTTATTTTAATTGGCTATAAGATGATACCTATTGCCACTATTTTATTATTAGCTTAGCTTTGACAAGTTAAAATAAAATAACTAAATTAACGAGAACCTTTTGATATCTTCAAAAATTTACTTTTGTACGTCCTGTCAATTTATCGTATTTTTGATATTAAGATCACTTTTGGTTCAATGTCTTTTCTGGTTCAATAACCAACAAGCCGTTCAATTATTAATCTTTAAGCTACTGAGCTTGCACTGGCAAAGGTACTTACCGAGTTTCCAGTTTTATCCATAGTCTATACAATATACAATACAAAGGTTATAAATATGGATCTGTTTGTAGTAATTTAAAACTGAAATAACGTTAAATCTTACGTACCTTGCGTGTAAACTTGTAGTGTGTTAAACTTTGTCTTTAGTAACTTTTCATGTAGAATTATTATATTCAGATATAATTCTATAAAAATGTATTTAACTAAAAAATGTTTTGAAAACACGCAGTAATGCAGTTAGTATAACATTTTATTTACCATTTCAGGGTCCACAACCATTGGTGTATGATGGTGTGGGGTCTATTTTTGTCAACACTGGGACTGCTGTTACTTGGTCCTTGTCCATTCATCCCCGGTCTTCCACAGTATGTAGTTTTTTCATTGAACTCTTGGCCTAAACCCTCAATCCACTAAAGTGAAGACGAGAGGAGAGGAGCGGAGATGCATGGTAAACAATCAATTAAAATTCTTCTCTACTTTTATTCTTTTTATTCTTCTATTCCTTCTTCTTTACTATTATCTCCTCTCCGCACGTCTTTGCTTTAGAGTCTGAGCCTAACTGGTGTGATGTTCTCAATATACCTAATCTGTGTATGTATAATAATATTTTGTTTCAGGGGTCTTTGGTTGGATCTCATTGCGCTCTCCATTCTCGGAATATCTGTAGCTTTAACGTTATTGCCTACGTTCCAAGGCGTCTTGACTAGTTCAATGTAAGTAACCAATTTATAATTTACTGCGAATAATATTCTCTAGTTCCCAGTGATATTTAAAAGAGGATTAACGCAAACTACTTTTTATTAGTTCGTGTGCCCCCGTTTAAATTTATTTTGAGTACAAAAAGTGAAAAAATAATATGAAAAATAGATTAAACGCGTAGTTCTCCATATAGTTTTCAATATGTAGTTAACGGGTAGTCACATTGCAATATCGTAAATTCTGATAACATAGACAGCTCTGTTTATAATCAGTTACTGAAATTCATAAAATAGTTACTTTATTGCAATTTTAAAATAGATGTAAGCGTGGAAATACATAAATAAATAAATAATATGAACTGCATTACTGCTTTGCAGTATCTTGCGCCCATTCTTCTGCACAGCTTAAAGACGCCTGGAAGGGGTAGTAGGCAAAATATTTTGAGACGATTTAAAGGCGCTTATTAAGTAAGTTTACTTGAATAAAGTTCCATTTCATACTATGACAGTTACGAAGGCGGCTGCCCCGAAGCGCTGGCGACGTACAGCGCGGTGGCGGGCGTGTGGTCGTGCTGCTACTCGCTGGGCGAGGTGCTCGGCCCAGCGCTGGGCGGCGCGCTGGCGGAGCGGTACGGGTTCCCTCTGTGCGCCACGCTCTGCGCCGCCGCCTGCTTCACTATGGTCAGTCACTAGCTAAGTCGGGAGGTCAGTAGCACCGTGCGCTGGCGCAGCGGAACGGGTTCCCGCTGTGTGCCACGCTCTGCACCACGCTCTGCGCCGCCGCCTGCTTCACTATGGTCAGTCACTAGCTAAGTCGGGAGGTCAGTAGCACCGCGCGCTGGCGGAGCGGTACGGGTTCCGCTGTGCGCCACGCTCTGCACCGCCGCCTGCTTCACTATGGTCAGTCACTAAGTCGGGAGGGCAGAAGAATCGCGCGCACGCTCGTATCAGGCCATCATGGTGAGCTATAGTCTAATTTCTCTGTCAGAAATGGCACTAAAGCTTTTGGTCCTGGCTTTTATCGGAACTCTAATTGAATTAAGAGTCAAGTGTACACAACTGAGCTTCGATTTTGTTATTTAATAACGTCTACAATCGTGTCTCAGTACCCTGATTCTGATAATTTTCTAAAAGTCATATGTCATCAAATCACTGTCCTTGAAACTACACATTCGTAATTCTTTCAGGCGGTAGTGACGCTAACGTTTTTCTCCCTACGCGAGTCGGGTAAGTGGGAGCAGTCGGTGGACTCCGGCTCCCACTCACTACCCCCCAGCGACTCCACGTGGGACAGCAACAACTTCTGCCGCACGCGCAGCGCGCCCCCTACCGCGCTGGAGCACTCGCCGCTGCTCACGCCGTGCTCGTATCACAACAACAACAAGCAGGGTGAGACCATAGTAACATTAGCAACTGATACTTTAATATACCTCTGTACTTCAGAGGTGTTTCTTGTTATAATGAGGTTCTTCAAGCCGGTAACGCTTTTAGGTAGTTCCTTGGATCCTGCAGATATACATGGGTGGCGATGACCATTTCCATCACGTGGCTCGCCAAACTCAATTGCAGAGTTGTAACAAAATAGTTGGTAGGGCTTAAAGTTCACCTAAATAGCTAGACATTTTGTCTAAATATGTCGTAATTACAGGTAGGTATCGTTCGAGGGGCGCTTGTTTTAAATATGTGTCGCACTATCACAACAAGCTGGGTGAAACCGTATGGACTGATGTATTGTAATACACTCGTACTAGGTCGTTTTCAAGTCCACCTTCAAATGATTTCGAAATGGCACTACACAAAGCTTTAGCCAGATGCAAAGTATTTTTTGAGCTTAATATTTCTTTATTTTTCAAATCAATAATTGATATAACAAAGATTCAAACCTTCAATTTTTATTATCCAATCGTATTAAAATTTCAGGTTACTCATACGGCTCATCGCCTGTCAGGCACTTCTGCTACGACCACAAGAAAGGCAACAAGAGCGGTTCAGCCAGCGTGGCCAACGCACTCTCCTACTTCCTCAAGTTCCAATTCTTAACCAACTTCTACATAAAGATAAGGAAGTCCCACAGAAAACCGAGCAGATGCCCCACCAGCGTCCTCTACCAGAACTATCTGGATGACGATGCGAAGAAGAATTATGATAGTGTTAACGTTAACAATAATGTGGATAAATACTGTAATGCTGGGGATAAGCATTGTGCTTATTTGGAGAGCGCGATTTTCGGCAGTCATGAGGTTGTAGAAAACCTGCATAGTGACCATTTGGTGCTGAAGAAACACCACCACGGTCTGGTGCCGGCGATGCTGGTGTGCGATGAGCAGAAGAAGTCCTCCGGAGAGATTATTCGGCACAACCTTGAGAAAGTGCAGTTCTTTGAGCAACATCAAACTTGCAACACGATAGAAAGCATCTTTGTTAGTAAATTAATTCTTTGTATACCTAATTCAGAATAATGTTGAAATTTTTAATTACTAAAAAGTGTTTTGCAAAAAGTTATACGAGTCTAACTTCATTTACAAGGAGTGCTAAAAACATGTTTCGTATGTATGGGTAATATCTGGAATTATTAAACCGATTCTACAAACTATTTGAATAGACTGTACATACATTATCCATTAGACACAGGCTATATTTTATTTAAGAAAAGCTAATTTTTGATTCGAAATAAAAATAATCAGCGTGACCAACAATTTCAAAACAGAACGACGTCATAATAGACTTGTACTTGTACCATATCTTCTGAATCATGACATAGCAAAAGTTAAATTGATAATTTTCTAAATCGAAAAAACAATGACTGCTTTTTTAAACAAAAGCTTTTTTGTATAGCTTCAGTTTTGTTGTTGCAGGATGGTTGTGAATGCAGAGATGGTGTCACGTTTGTCAGGGGCACCGTAACTGTCTCTTCTGCGGGCGCTTGCGAAGTATAATTCTGGTTTAACTGTAGATACTATTGTAATTCTAAATATTCTCAATTACGGTAAGATTATTTTACTAAGTTTTAATATACTCACATCAATAAAATAACTAAATACAATCCACTGAATTGCCTTTTCACTTCGGTCGTATCATAACAAAGTTGTCTCTCTACTCTTAAACCCTGTCGTTTCGGAATAGCAAAAATATTTCACTAACAGCGCAAAGTACCAGGGTACTAGGATTGCGAGGATATGAAATATTCGAACCAACATTCCATCCAGTGGATTTTGCACCCCTCGCATGGGTGGGGCCATGGAAAGCCACTCCTACACACTAGCAACCGAAGCGAACCCTAGCAACGGATTACAAAATGTTAACTTCTCGTATATTCTGCTCCCCTAATCAAATCGACCTCTGCTGACGATTTTGCGACGTTGTCATGGAAATTTCGCGCGTTGCCTTGACCACTGTCCATTCGGAAAAATCTCGTTAATGCGTTTTACGGATTTTCTCGTCCGTCGTTGCCACAGGAACGCTCGCGCTGGCTGGTGGAAATTGAAGTGCAAAAATTTTCCGTAAAGAGTTTTCTACGACCAAAATGGCGAATACGTAGGTACCAGGGATGCATAGCTCCCGAGGAAGTTAGTAACGAACGCGATTCCGGTATTTCTTTCTTAGATCCGTTTCACCATAAAATTTTAGTTAGTTAACAGCCCTGTTAAATCATTTAACAGACTGTTAAGGTTATTGAGTGTCTCACCATGTTTTAACGAATGTTAAATATCCGTAATTCGTTGTTAAACTTAATTGCTGCTACTTAGGTCCGTTATCTGTGTAACAGAGTTTACTGCCACACAAGAACAAGATGACCATGGCGTACAATTTTATTTTCGGAAATGAGAATCCTTTGGAAATTTTAGACAATTTGGACTACGTACGACGTCCTAAAACTTTTGAAGAACGGCGTCATTATTTCGAAGAATATGACGATGTTGATTTTCGTACAAAATTTCGACAATCGAAAGAATCTGTTTTGGATGTGCTGGAATTAATTGAAGACAAACTTGAATACCCATGAGATCGGTAAGTAAATTACTTGCTCTTATACATACTTAAGTGCTTACAACAAAATCTTACTTATAACTTAACCTAACCTAATCTCAATTTTGTTACAGGAATGAATCTATTTCACCAATCAATCAACTCCTTTTGACTTTGAGGTATTATGCAACGAGTTCGTTGAAGTAAAAGTTTTCAGCTGCTCAATGTTTCGGACACTGAAAGAGCTCAAAGAACTTTGAACTCTTCCGTTAATTTTCGCCATCCTTCGTTTTTGTTAGCCGTTGTTACGGCATCGGTTTTTTTGTTCTCAACAAGTTCTCAACCAAAACATTAAATGTGGTAACAAGATGGATAAGAATTTCCTTCTCGTTTAAAGAAAAATTCGTACCGCGTGATTTCTTCGTAATTATTTAAAAATAAGAAGTAACACACGGTACCTACACACAAAAATAACACCACAGAACACCTTTTACTAACACAACAAATAATCAAAACAACAATGCGGAAACACAAGATAACCTCAAACTCAACAGAAAACAAAATATTGGACATTCATTCAACCAGCAAAATGAAATGCAACCAGATTTCTAATGAATTCTACAAAATACATGGTATTTAAATCAGTCGCCTTACGACTTGAGAAAATAGTGCTCGTTTTCGAAGCAATGACATTTTGTTTTGGTTGGTTTAGAATGTGAGTGAATGATTCAAAAGTCATTCTTCATTCACCTAATCTTTGATTTCATGGGACATAAATATTTAACAGTGCCGTTAGCATCCCTGTTAATTTTAATTACTGTTTAGGTAGTTAATGCCTCATTTAGAGAATAACTAACAGAGTATTGTAAAACTGGTTTATATTAATTTAAATTATATATTTAGAATTAAGTTGATTATCCTGTTACCGCTAAAAAAGACAAATTTTATACGATTATTATTAAAAAAGACAGTGACATTGCTAACGTTTTCGCAAAAAAAAAATATTTCATCCACCATTCGTTCGCGAAGCGTCGCTATTGTAAAAGCGTGTACGATTTTCTGAATGGAAAAAGCGTCGCCGGCACCAGGCACTCATAACTTATGAGGAGATAAGCTTTAAAATATAGAGCGAAAGGCAATTTAAAAATGTCTTCTTTGATTTGTCGGTAAGTGGGAGTGGGAACTACCTTTCATTTCTGTAGTCTTTTTACATGTAAAAATATAAAAACTGAGATATGGAAATTAAATCCAAGCGAAGAACAAAACTTTTTAACAACTTCCGATGTAAACTTTCATCAACTTCAATATTGATTTTCCCCGACCCTTATCAATGGATGCGTTATTTACTTACATGCGATTGGACGATAACTCGGAGGGATGGAGTGAAACAAGGAGGGTGGAGTGAAAACCTCACGGCTGAGGGAGCGAGACAAAAAGGATGTCTCTTTTGTTCTGTGATACACCCTCACGATTCTGCTATCCTAGTACCAGTTGTTTTTGATTTGAGTAACAATATTCAAATATTGTTGTGAATATTTTTCATGGCTGTGGTTTGAACAGTAGGATAAAAAATATCGTTGAACTTCAGTTGGTTCACGGACAAATATAGTTAAGTGATCCATGAGTAATGGTTGATTTAAAAATACAGTTTTACGATACATTTTTTTTGTAGCTTCGCAAGTTGATGGTTATAATATGCACGGATCTGCCCTTAAGGGTAAGCAAAAACAGGTTCTAACAGCTATTGTCGTAAGTTTGCTAACGCGCATCGGGTAAACATGGTAAGTGTACTTACCCAGTAACATACATGGAGCTCTAAATGTTGATATGATCATGAAAAAAATTGGAATGCCTATAATGTCTATGATAAAGTATTTGTATTGTTAGATACAACGAGTACCTTCATATGATTAGTTAAATATTGCAAAATATTACTGATTGAGTAATTACAGTGAAACATGAAGCGTTTGAACGAGCCATCTGGATTTTGATATCACATACAGTTCCACAATTATTTCTATAGCGTAACTAGTTTTAGTTTCGTGATCACCAGCAACAGACAATGAGGCTTATTATAATACTATGTGTGTTAGACGTATTGTACGGCAATCACGACACCAAACACGACTCCAAACATGTTAAAGAAAAAGTAAAGAACAAATGTGAAGGTATCAGTGTCAATGGGAAGATTCATAAAGAAGAGGTGTCAATAAACGGAATAAATCGTCCTTACCAGCTGTCTTACCACGGAAAGAAGAACCACTCTACTGTCCTGTATTTCAGCTACAACTTCGGACATACGAACGAAAGTACTTTCGAAATTGGATACGCCAAAGATGGAGCAAAAGTGCCGACCCCAATAAAAAACGTGAAAAACGGTTTTGCGACTGCTGTCAACTTGAAACACAACCTCATATACTTCGGTGGCAGTGAGGGCATTTACTCACAAAATTTGTCGACTCCAGGTGAGGTTGTACCGTTAGGCATTCAACATAATATCTGGGACTTGTTCTACAAAGACGATCTGTACTTTATAACGTTCCCGAAGAGGCGTCTACATAAACATTTGGCCGGAAACGATTCAGAGATAGTAACTCACATTCACGAGAAGATTTATCAGTTCGCGATTGATGGAGAAGACGATACATATATTACGAATAAAACAGGGTTATTTGTAATAAAAAATGGGACGCATCACCGTATTCGTATTAAAGGTCCGAAAGTATTTCGTGCTATTGCTGTTGACAATAAAGGTGTTGCTCATTTCGCTGGACGGAACGATGTTTATGTTCTGGATAAAGAGAAGAATGAGTTGCATGAAATAGCGAATATAAAGAATATCTTCGGCTTAACGTTTGATCATGAGGACAATATAATTTTCTCTGATCCTCACCAAATTGTGAAACTGCTTCCCAAGGATTGTCTAACTAAAGAAGAGCATGGAAATTAAAATGTCTTTGTTTTGTAATTCTTATGTAATTATGACACTGCTAAGTAGCCTCATTAATTTAAAAATTCAAAAAATAAGTTAGTTAAGCATTTTTTCGAAATGTAGCTATTTTACTTACATTAAACATTTAAGGGTTTTTTTATATGAATAAATATGTAAGATACAGTGTAAGAATCACATACCCATATAAACTCCTAGCCTAGACTAAAGTAAAAATGTCCAAAAATAATGTTCTAGGTGTTGGTGCGTGTTTCATTTGACAATCGTTAACGTTAACGAAAACGAGAATTTGTATGGCACATTTTAACTCTTCTCGTTTGTCGCCAGGAGGCGCTGCTAAAATGCCATACTAATTTTCGTTTTCGTAAACGTAATCGAATGAATACGGATAGTCACTCTTACGAAAATTAAAACTGTTAGCGATTGCAACTTTTGACAGAAGTTACAAAGTTACGAAGTTAAAAATGGCGGCGTATCGCTAAAAAGCAATTTCTACCAAGCAACCATGTGTTGAACTGGACAAAAATAAGTAAGAAATGGGCGGTTGATGGTGTTTTGTGTCATCCTTTTGCTACAAGTAAGTAACGTAACTACGATGTTGACATGTACGCCGTATCGCTCACAGAACTTACTTGAATGGCGTGTAGCTTTCATATTTCTGTCGCCAAGTAATAATGTTCTGTTTTAAGGTTATATGAGATCCAGTAAAATTACTAGATTATATATATCTACGTGACTAATACACCGTTTGCAATACTCACGAGTCGCGCAGACAGCGCGCAAACTACCTATACATTGGTGTTGAAAGTCGCTTTATATCAAGCAGACAGTTGAATGCTGACACAAACGAATAAAATGACGTCAAGTCTACGTACGTCGTAAAGTCTGCTGCGTCGTTATATAACTACAATGGACGCATCTGATTGCCCCCCCATGCAAACCCAGCTATCAACCACCCCCTGCTGTGACGTCACCAGGCCACTGAACTGGCCTTCGGTTTGCCCCACAGTCTCCTACATATTAAACCCTATACCTTTTCAACAAAGTTGAAAGTTAATTGGCTTGGACATCAAAACTATTCTATCAAGATACGCGAAGGTTTTAATTGGATGAAGTCTGTTTACAGCTGACAGTGCGACATTAGTTGGATTCGTTTGTTTTTCAGAGAAGGCAAAAAGTTACGGCTGGCAGTTGCGTACTACCCACTCAGTCTTACCTGGTCAACACCTACTAATATCTGCCCTTGAAACTTTTACAGTAAACATCGCATAATAAAAGCAGATTTGAAAAAAAGAATCCCGCTCATGGAATATTTTAACACTTTATCTTTTTTCAAATTGTAATTTGTTCGCAACAATATTTGCGTATATATATATATATATTTAAATAATCAAAAAAGGAGATGGTCTATTTAATTAAAGCTTTAGTTATATTAGGATCTCGCTTTTACTGTGCACATTATTTTATCATGACATATCGAATCATTTATAGGTGCGTAGGTCCTCGCGCCCACGTGTTGCATATTAATAGTTATTTTAAAATCAATATTGTTGCTTATAGATCGTATACTCCCCCCGCCCGATCCTCAAAATGCCATTTACGTGATATACTAAACATGAACACTCGCATAGGCCCAAGACACTGTACTCTTAGAACAAGAGTACCTACCTATGAATACCCGGTTCACATGGGTTCTGTACTAGTACAGACATGTACCTAAGCTTTTTTTGAGTGGATTTGCTGTTTGACTCAGATGGCATTTTCAGCTTCACCGGGCTTTTTTGGGGACGGAGAGAAATTTAAAGGGTTCCTCAAGCCGTGTGAAACGATGCACCTTCGGAGGTTTTCTAGAGGGAACGGCATCACGCACTAGTGCGTGTCCCTGTGCCCTACTAGATTCTCCGAAGGGTTTAGATCTGATCGGGGATGTACATAGGCGCTTCTCCTCACCTCCAAGAACCGGTCAAACAATGAGGCGCCGCGGGTTGTTCCACCCCTGATCCTTTCCAAGCTCTGACGGTGTTTCGCTCACACGGCTCGCTTAGCTTCTTGCCGCCCCCAAGAAAGTCCGGTGACTCTTAAAAGGCCGTTTTAAGCCGTCATCAGCAAACTTTCCTCAATAAAAAGTAATAATATTTTGACAGACAAACAACAATAATAAGCCTTAATTGTGCCAAAATGGTAGTTTATACGCTTACAATATCGAAAGAGAAATTCGTTTGAAGTCGATAACAACCTTCAGTTGGTATGGCTTCGCCCTGGATTCTATAATCCCATTATAGCTAGATCGTATCATACAATATTGTTTATTGATTAAACGCCCATTTTTTTCTGTTGACTTGAAATGTTGAATGTACTGTATTGAGATAATAATAATGACATTTAACTCATAAATGTTGAAAAAATTTCCACGAGCAGGATTTGAACCTGCACCCTTCTGACATTCCGGGTCAGGTGCTCTTCCAATTGAGCTATCGTGGTTCTAACCAGCCCGCCGAAATTATTCAACACTTTTTACTTTGAAAGCCAAAGGCGGCCATTCAATGTCAACAACTACCGTCACTAACATCCGATCATAATATTTTTACAAATATTAAAGATCAGTTAAGAAGTAAGCAAGCTATTTATAAATGTTAAAATTTGCGTTAAAAATTATTTTAACATTGATATTTAACTCATCAATAAGATCAGCCGTGCGATTCTCAAACAAAATCACCCACTGTCAAAGTCGATTGTTATTGGCACATCTTGAGTGAATTCTGTATCGAGTTCGGCGGTGATTTTGTTTCAGAATCGCACGGCTGATGTAAACGTTGTAGCATTTACAAGGTAAGTAAAAGTTATTAGTACGTATAGTAACGTTGGTAGGTTATTGTAGTTTAGTTAAAGAAGGTAGGTTAAATGTTTACGTAATTTATACAGGTTATGTTGCACGGGACAGGGAGGTTTAGTAAGGCGACCGTCACCGTGGAGTGTGTTTATTGTAGGTACTAAGTACATAATAAAATATACAAATCGTTCAAGTAACGTTATTGCTAGTGTCAGCTAAAATATAACAATGTCGAGCGTGCTCGTACATCAGATTTAAAACTCAAAAATAAAACAATTCATTATTATTTTACAAACATCTTCATCATATTTTACCTAGGTCGAAATCTCACTCTCAAATTAATGAAAAACACACATTATAGTGTACTCGTTATTAGTGCTACCTATAAATAGCCTTTAAATATATAATAACTAGTGGATGTATAGCAGATTACAGGCACTTATTAGTTGTTTCACTGCCTGCCTGATAATTTATAAACACAATAATAATAATTTCTCGAATATTAAAGTCAGTCAGTAGTTAAGTCTAAAAAGTTAGACTTATAAATTCATTGATTATTTATTGTGCAAAATATGGTACATTGTGGTGTTTATGAGTCTTCTTATTTTTGCTTTCAGGCCTAAAAGAGTTCATGCCACCTTTTATAATGGTTAAGTATAATATACTTCGACAACCAACAACCTCAAGCTTATTCGAATGTTAATAAAACAAAAACACAATAAATCAATAAAATACATATTATATTTTTTAAATAGTGACATAAATTATGTTATTTAAATTATCAACATTAAATATATTATGAAATCTTTGGCAACGACTGGTTACTTATAACCATAACATTATTATATTTGTTACACAAAATCAAATCATAGTTTACAAGTAAACTCTTGAAATAAATTAAGAAAAAAGTTTTATAAAGAACAGTATACATACCTAACTTAGAGTAATTATTAACGGAATTATTACCATGTTTTTTGTTTTCTTTCAGTACCGTAAGTAAAGGTAAACGTGGTTATTTTGGAATCAAGGCAAGGGTAACATTGATAGTAACTCCATATTACGAGTATGTCCCTAGCTGCCTATCTTAGGTGTTTTAAGTCTGGCTAGCTCTATGATCATATAGGTACCATATGCCGCTGCATGAAAGAATTAAAAGATCAAGCGCTGTAGAAAGTGACCCCGATTTACCATATCATGAATATATGTATATTAATATGTTTATACATGGTAACATTCCCTCTATATAACTCTGTTAGTGACATCATCATCATCATCATCATCAGCCATATGACGCCCACTGTTAGTGACATGATAGCCTAAAATGTATACAATACATAACTCGTTCCACAGGTCGACTGTCTTCTACTATCTAAGAATAATAATTACTATTATTGCAGCCATTATATTTACTTTACTGACTGCTTCGAAACAATATTGCTTGCATCTTATATTTATAAAAGGTTTACTTACTTAAAACACTATTAAACTTGTTTATTCCTATGGCAGCACTCTTAAGGCGAAGGGTAAGGCACACTAGCGCCGCTTATAGATTTAATTTGATAACTGCTAAACTGGATTTTTTTTCAAACATTGCGGACCTTCCGACATTAGGCAAACATCTATTATTTAATAATTGTGCACTACTTTTAGGCTTGTTTTTGTATTCATTCCCTAACGCCAAAAGTGGCCATTCTTTGTGAAAAATTCGATAGCCCGTTTTGTGAATAAACCACGCTACAAAAAGTAGTGCACAATTATTAAATAAACACTATGGATGCTTTCCTGTTATCGGACGGTACGCAATGTTTAAAAAAAAATCCAGTCCGTTAGTAATTGTCAAATTATCAATTGGTGGCGCTAGTGTGCCTTACCCTTCGCCTTAACCGACAAACTAGCAAATTATCCAACAGTATCGTAAATACTATTAATGGTAGCAAAACAGGGTGCCTAGTGTGAGTTTTGTTTAATATCCCTATTCATTAAATTACGTTTACGAAAACGAAAATTAGTATGGCGTTGAAGCAGCGCCGAGAAAAGTTAAAATTTTGCCATACATTTTCGTTTTCGTTAACGAGATCGAATGGCGAATAAAACTCGCAATTGGCACTCAGTTTTAGAAAATATATCCAAGAATCTGCCCCCCAACCGCCTAACACTCTCGCTTTCGATCGCTTTGAAGGCGAGGCCCTCGCCTCGCTTTCTAATATAATATCGAAATATAAATCGAATAATATCGAAAGCTATAGCCTATAGCTTTCGATATGGCTTTCATATTGCTTTCGAAATGACAAGATGACGCCTCCTCCTCGCCTCGCCTTCAAAGCGATCGAAAGCGAGAGAGTTAGGCGGTCGACCCCCAGGTTTATCTAAATAGTAGATCATTCTGTTTTCACCAATCGGTTCCTATGTTATAGGTGACCTCTAAGCCATAATAGGAGATACCTTTACTCCGGCAACCATTACCTAATATAACTTAGGGGAATACGCTAGACCACGAAGGTGATGTATCAGATGCCGTACACATGTGTAACAAATTGTAACATACTGATTTTTAAATTAGACTTATCAATCACTGTCAGTTAAAATATACTCGTAACTATTAGCGACCCGCCCCGGCTTCGCACGGGTGCAATGCTGATACTAAATGTATGCATGTATTTATACATATAAACCTTCCTCTTGAATCACTCTATCTATTAAAAAAACCGCATCAAAATCCGTAACGTAGTTTTAAAGATCTAAGCATACATACATAGGGACAGACAGACCGCGGGACCGGGAAGCGACTTTGTTTTATAGTATGTAGTGATGCGTATCGTTTGGTACCTAGCTAAGCATCGATAAAAAATGTCGATCGAAATTTTTTCCCATAATCATTAAAAATAGGGGTTAGCATTTGATTTTATTATTTAGCAATAACCTGCTTCACAACTGTCATCCCGTATCAATGACAACCAATGTTATGTTTTGGCGACAAAAAGTGTGTTGAGCACCGGTCTTACAGTGTCGAACACTGTGCCACTTAGGTTTTTGTTTGTGGTTCAACAACAATGATATTCCTTTGTCGCGACCATTCTCGTTACATTGTAGGTAATGTGACTCGTGCCTCGTGCGAAACCTTCAATAATCTTGAAGGTGACACTTTATTGAATTGGTATTCCGAGAATAATACAAAAAAGTTTGACAATAAGTTCCCTCTTTCACAACGAACTGTTATTAGATGTGCCACCTGTGTTTATTTTCAAGTAGGTATTGTGTCTCGCAATGTACGCAGATCCAAATATAAAATTAAAGATACGGAGTAGGTTAATATAATTTGGATTACATTTTGATGTCTGGTGAAGGAATTCTTCTAAGTTGAGTTTTGTAATAGCAGTCGACGCTTAGGATTTTTCTTGGTCTACGTCGTCGTGGCAGGCAGAATCCACTACGAAAGTTACTGAATGCTTTAGTACTATGCCAAAGTAAGAACTAAAGAGCATATAACTTGGCAGAACCTTGGGAATTTCTTTGAGAAAAGACTTCATTTGACTTGGCACGAAAGTTTACAGCGACTTTCCTGCCGCGCGTAACTACATTGCCGAGTATTCGTTCGCTCTATTGCCCTTTAACAAGTTATACCCATACGAGAATATATATAATGTGTCACATGATATTTACAAAGGACAAACTAAAAAGCACAAGCCTTTAGTGATCAATCCGTTGTTAGTTTCTACGAGGTGCTTTCGTGGGCTATGGCAGACATGGTAATTTGCCTAGCCATATATCACGAGCAAAAGTCTTCGCCAAAACCAATGCACTACATACAAATGCTCATAAACTCATAATTTATTCAGTATTGTAGGGACGGAATATTGTCATTTCCTTGTTTATAAATAATAAAGTAAATTAGGTACTATGAATTTTCTTGGTTACAGTTTTCGCGTCCAAGAATATCATTGTAGTTGTGATTTTTATTGTAACTGCTACTATAAGTTGTCGTGGTCGTGAGCGTCTTTTGCTTACGATGAACCAAGTACACACACGAGCAGGCACGTCAAAGTGGAAAAAAGTATCTTAGTCAAAGGTCTATCCGCACCGTTTCCACAGACCATTCTTCTAGAAGCCACCGACAGCTTCTTATTCTGCAGCATATTGTGCACCGAGTCTAACTCCCACCGAGCCAGAACACCCGGCTCCCGAGAGAAGAGCACAGAGTACAGCTGTGCCGGTCTGCCATTGGCAGCTTCCTGACAGAAGTTGAGCACGAGGTGATCTTGCACAGCCTTCAACACCTGGACTGTTCCGCTGAACTGCTGGTAGTTGGGTCTCGTCGTCATGGTCCCTGGAAAACGTTTACGAGACAATTAGTAATAAGATATGGTTCTTTTGTGTTTATTTTTCTTTTTCTGTATGCGTGATGAAAATCGTGGCTTTTAAATGCGTGCAATTAAAGATTTCGCTCTGGCACTCACGTTCAAGAAAATGGGTCGCGAACGATTTTGTAAAGTGACTTGAGTTTCCGCTATAGGTACAGTGTCATTGGATCAAGTGCGTTTCTATTCAGGTTTGACTTTAAATTCATTAAATAACATAAATAATACAGTACAACAATAACAGTAGGTAGTATAGATAGCTTATACACAAAAAATAAAATTTTAAATGAAATTTAAACGGTATCTATGTCATTGTGCGTGCTGTAGCAGAGCGAAGGGGCCAGCTCAGCGATTCATTTTGCCTAGACACATACCAGGTATATGTATTAGCAAAGCCTGTGCTTTGTACCAGAATACCAGTGCATTCTTCCACAACCTGGGAAAGATATGAGGAGAATACGAGGAGTGTTACCGTTCTGTCCGTCGTAGACCTGCCAGTAGCCCGCGGAGTCGTTCCTGAAGTACAGCGCGTACTCGATGGTCTGGCCGGCCTCGTCCCACAATAGCCGCAGGTGTCGGTACTGCTGCCGGAACTTAGCGTTGATGTGCTGCACGTGGAACAGCTGGTTTTCAGTCGATGGCTGAAACAAAAAATAGTAGAGTAAGTATTCGATTAAGTTATTGAACACTACACATTGAAATGAAAACACTTAATAAGAATTTACTAGAGTAAAATTGTATATATTTCATTTTCAGTTAAATTTTACCCCATAAAATTACTGAACAGCTGCTGTTACGGTTACAGGCTCGATGGCGCAGTGGCTGGTGCGTTCGGATTGCAATCTTACAAGATTAGCAATCTTAGCTATGCCGGATCACCGGTTGGGTAACCAATTAATAATTCTTAAATTGTTCCTTGCTGCTTCCGATTCAATCAACTTGTGATCCGACATAGCGTTATCAGTTACACTTACTAAATAAAAAAAATGCATTGTTTATTTCGTTTATCAGCTTACAACATTGGTGTTATGACTCCAACAATTATAAATTTAAGAGAATCTAAATATAAACAAAACACGATCGATAAACTTTAAGCCATTTCCATTGAAATACAATCACGTCATCATACATGGTGTGGTACAGACACATCGACCTACGCAAAAATGTTCAACCATATGCCATAGTATATATAAAGTTCAAAGTCTGTTGAGGAAATTTGCCAGTGTGTCAGTGAAGAACTGTCATTGGATGTTCTTAAAAATTACGAGATCATCGGAGATTAAATAGGTCGAATAGTTTGACCTTTCGGCTGCTTCGGTCTGAGTCAGACGGAGTAAGAGAGAATGTACGTAGGTGGGATAACAACGAGGTCTCGACTCGCTGTCAATTATTAGGCTATTGGACAAATGTTAATTAACGAATGCGACTGTTTCGTTGACGATCTGACTACGTGGATAGAAGTCGTACGTCTAAGTAGACCTGTGAGTCACTCACTCTGGCAGTCATTGTAATCGACCAAGCGATTCGTCTTGTAATAAGACATAACAATACTTTGAAAGTAGTTCCAACGATTTTAAGTTAAATGGACCGTAGACTAGCGACCTAAATAATTAAGTAGTATCTTGCGATTACAATGGTATGTGTGTATTGTAATGATGATTTTAAAGGAAGATAAAATTTCTTACAGAATTTGTGAGCAAAATAAATTGGTACTTATTCGGTATAGAATATTTTTTTAATTCTAATGAGTCGCCAGAGCAGCTTTTGCGTTCAATAGCTACGATGAAAAATATTCTGATTATTTGATCGAAGCTGATATATTTAGACTAAAATAGAATCGATTAATAAATAAACGCCGGTGCCAAAAAGACAATACAATGTGTAAGAAAATTAACTTTTAGTAAGTAGACTATACTTTAAAAAAATATGGTTATAAATTGACAATTCTTCACCATGTATTGTGGCAAAAACAACCGATCTGCAAAGACAAAGAATATTTTTTATTTAATTTCCTTACTTGCTCCAAACCCACGTAGAATTCGGTCTGCCACAAAAGTAAACAAAGCTTGTTTCAAAATTACATTTTTTCAACCATTTTTTCTGCGGAAAAGGACTTCACTCTCATATCCGAATAGTTCGACGACAGCATCTTCCTAATCACAGGCAAGTTCGTGTTTAAATGTAAATGCTTAGCTTTTGTTTTTAATTCCTTGGCCTTCCTCTCATCTAATGTCAAGTGCTCTACCCGGAATCCTCAACTAATGACGAACTGTCTATCTTATCTCTAACTGTCGGAGCATAATAATGCAATTTTATTTATAATTAAAAAGTCCCTTTTTATAAATTACATGACGTGATATAGGTACGCTATCATGTCAAGCCAAAACACTGTAATTAATGTTACAGTATTTTGACTTCATAACTTTTATTGTTTAGCACAATAAAAGTTATAAAGCCAAAATACCGTACCTACAATTACAGCGTTTTGGATTGATACGATAGCGGAAGACTGCCAAAAGGATGACAGTTCGACAAACCGGATAGTGCATTAGGGTCGGAATGACTGTTCGCTGAGGGGACCTCATGTAGTACACACGCGGCACATCAGAATACCCAAACTGTCAAATTTCTTTAATAGACTTTGAACTTTACATCTAAGACATATGGTTGAACATTTATCGAAGAAATTTGACATTTTTGAATAGGTTGATGTGCCTGTAATTTGACACCCACTGATATAATAAAAGTTGTTGTATTGTAATTAGCCTATATACTGTCCCACAGCTGGGCAGAGGCCTCCAACTCATTTGGACACAGCTTCTGCTTAACATCAGGTAGAGCGGAGTCATTTGCTTACTCATTTATAAAAAAAAACTCTGAAATGATGTCATCGTTAATTGATGCTTGGCAAACTTAAATACGGGTTAATCAAAAAGATCAGAAACATCCAAAACACACTTTGCTCTACATTGGGAAAGGAACCCAGGCCTTTCGCCTAACGATATGATCGCGAGGCGAGGAGTAAGTAAGATAAAAAATAAAATGTTCAATTAATTTTTAACGCAAATTTTGTTGCGAACAAATTACAAAAACACAAATGTTGAAAAAAATTCCACGAGCAGGATTTGAACCTGCACCCTTCTGACACACCGGGTCAGGTGCTCTTCCAATTGAGCTATCGTGGTATCGTGGCTCATTTGTGTTTTTATAAAAAATAAAATCAAATAGATGACCTTCCAGATGTCCCTTTCCTCAGATAATCAAAGGCAACAGACTATTATACTATTAATAAAGAGGTTATACTATTAATAACTCAGCAAGTGTCAAGCTCTTTTCTCCCTTACAGCGTCAAACATATTGGAAAATGCCCATCATAAAAGGACACTCCGTCACAAATGAAACACATAATATAAAGGACAATCACAACATGTACAAAGTCAAAAAATCAAAGCCAAAGTCAAAGTCAAATCATTTTATTCAACATAACCCTTCACAAACACTTATTGACGTCAAAACTATAAATCAAAAAAACTAAAAAATTAGTTAGTATAATAAATATTAGTATAAATATTAGTAAATTAGTGGTACTGTATGACATTGTGGAAATTGAAACTTTAGCCTGATGTAAATTTGTTAACCTAGAATTTTTATTTTTTGTTTTTTTTTTTTTACATGTTGTGTTTGTCTTCTATAAGTATGTTTTGTGTTTATTTGTAATGGAAAGTGTCCTGCTATGATAGGGCATTTTCCAATATTTTTGACGCTGTAAGGGAGAAAAGATCTGGACACTTGCTGAGTTTCTTGCCGGTTCTTCTCAGTACAAGATCGCAGAGTAGACTTACGAACCGATGGCATAGTGACATTCGTAAGAGCTACTTGTAGCCTAAACTGAATAAAATGATTTTGAATTTTGAATTTTTTGATTAGATTATAGAACATATTATTTTGGACTTCTTGGCGGGAAAGTGAAGAGTCATGTCTGCGGTTTTGTTTTGTTTTCTAAAATTTGTGTTATGTCGAATATTAATGTGAAATAATGGTGGTGAACCGTTAAGTGTTTGTGAGTGTGCATGAGTGTTGGCAAATGAAACAAAACAGTGCTACGTCACTTTTCAAATTCTCTCAAGAAGTCGCCCGAGGACTTAGTCACGGTAATTTTACTAAGATACTAGAGGGGTTGGGGTGTATATCATTTCTCACTTCTCATTTCTAATATCATTCATCATCATCATTTAGAGGAAGGAAATATTGTTTATTTATGTATTACTTGTAAGAAAAATTACTTTTACACTGGCTAAATGTACTAATCGCACGAAGCCATCAACTTAAGGAAGAAAAAAAACATATTATTTTGATTAAAAAATATTTCTTTTTAAAATGTCAAATCTACGCGGACGAAGTCGCAACTCACAGGTAAAATGCTATACTGGAATACATTGACAAGTCAGTTCCAGTAAGTAACTTGATATCTAATAAGTCGTTGGGTAAACACTACCTACACTTATGTATTACTCAACACATCGCGGGTATTCCACTGCTTGTTGCTTGTTGATAAATTAACTTGACCTCTGGTTAATGTGAAATGAATAATCATAAGGTGGCATTAAATCAATTGCGAATATTTTTTCTTAAGTCGGAATAAAAAAGCTTAAGAATAAGAATAGTTTAGTCAAAGTCGTAGCATTTATTCATTCGAAAGAGCGTATTCGTCTTATAGTAAAGTAAGTAAGTAAACAGCTTATAACTGTCCCACTGCTGGGCAAAGGCCTCCAGCATTGAAATCAAGTCATCGCTACAAATGATGGGTAATGGCTTAACCACGCTTGCCAAATGCGGGTTGGTGATTACTGATTACAAACCCGGGCTATGACATTTTGCCCGACTGCCACTCGGACGCGTTATATTCGACATATGTTTTAAACTTAATCTAAGCATACTTTCGTAGGTAGGTACTATAACATTTCTAAGACGACGCGTATAGAAACCCGCACACTCGAATAGTGATTATTAAAAAATTACTTATTAAAATATTAGAGTAAAAGAGACAAAACACGGAATAACTATTCAAACCTTATTCTTTGTTTATTTGTAAGACACTATAACTATATGTTACATGCAGCCATCGGTCAACTATTGAGGAGCTGCTACGGGGTTATGTTACGAAGCTTTACGAAAATATGTAAATTTTTATTTAATTTTTAAGTGTTAATTGCTACACTTAAGCTGAATTAAATATTTTTATATAAAAATACAGTGAAAAAATTAAAGCCCACCCGACCCAGCCAGGAATCGCCAGTGCAGCCGCCCGGATTGCGGAAGACCCAGGTTCGATTCCTGGCTGTGTCGGGTGGGCATTAAATTTTTTCACTGTATTTTATATGAAAATATATAAATTATTTTGCTATAAACTATATTTTTAGAAGTCGATCGAAAAACTTAGGAGGGACGATCTCGACGTTTATAAAAGAGATTGGTAGGAGTGGGAGAGCAGGAAAACCAAGACGCAAAAAAACAGCTTGAAGAGACTTTTGCCTACTTCAATGGTAAGTTCAATAAAAACAATAACATAAAGTTTTTTTTATGCGAACTACTTTTGTATGTGCTTTGAACAAAGTAACTTTATATTAAGTTTAATTACTATATTGTGCAGACAAAGTTCACATCCTCGACCACGAAATGGATTCGAAGGGTAAATCGCACTAGGCACAGTCAGTGCGAGTTTTAAGATAAGTATTGCCATACAAATTCTCATTTGCGATAACGTGATCGAGAGGCAAATAAAACTCGCGCCAAGCACCCTGATCAAATAGTTGTTTGTGATAAACACTAATGTGGTAAGTGTCACAATCCTTGAGCGCTAAGGTACAAAATAAGGAGAACCAAGAAGGTTAGTTCAATATACTGTCCTCTAGCAACTCACACATAGACCTCTGCACGGGCACAGAACAGTCCGGGAGCTTCTGTTGCGAGATTCAGTGCCCGTGAGAGCAAGCGCGGATCCAGCGCACAAAAACGGCTGTGGGTACGGCCACCCAAAAATCGGCCAAGTGCGAGTCGTAATCTAAAATCTATCTATCTATCGTAAAATGTTGATTTCTGAACTTACTTAGGATTTAGCTGTGAAAGTGTGCGTGTGTTGTGTGCTGCTCTACGTTCAGAATCACACACGCACACGGTTCATTGCTAGTTTTTTTTAGGGGTTCAATATAACCGCAGATAAAGAAAAAACCATTTATTGACCTGCACAACACAACATAATACATACATATACATTAAAACTCGTCCAGTTTTAAAAATACAAACAGCACAAAAAATATCTTCGATCCCAATTATGGTCGTAGGCATGCCCACTGTGCTCAAAACCGTGGATCCGCGTTTGCGTGAGAGGTTGTCTATTTTTCAGTAGCAAGTTTCGTATCAGGAGCAACGGCTCCTTGCCACGGAAACTTGCTTATAAACGTTTTTGTATGAAGCTTGCCTTCTACAGTCTCCTTATTTTGTGGCTGAGGTCCGTCGTGACTTACTGAAGCGTGACGTAGTAATTCGCGAGTACGCGGCATTACCGGCGAGGACGTGACACATTGCGTATTGTTTGCCCATTGCCTTTGAGTGGCGGACAGCATTGCCATTGCCTTTGATTGAATGGAATATGCGGTGCAGCGATGCAACTGGACTGGATACATTCTTTTGGATAGTTGGAATGATTTGTGCAGGGTACAGTCACGAGCATATAAACAATGTAAATTTTAATATTAGGTCCTTACCTATGAAATTGACGTTTTTTTCTCACTTATTAATAGGTGTATTACTTCTAATGTCAATACCGGTTGTTAATATTATTATACACCTTTAATTAGGACTATGTCACTTAGGCTTCAGTAATAACAATGATTATTCATTTTGTGTCTTTATGACCCAATTTTTTTTTTAATTGACTTCTTTTTTGTTTCGCGGAACTGACTTTTTGTTTCATTGTAGCTTTGAAGGGACTTGATTTTTTTTTCTTTTTAATATCTGCTATATTTAGCTAGTGAAACAAACATACTACCCTTAAATTATCAAAGTGTTAACATAAATAGATGCTAAGAAAATGAAAAAAACGTTAGTATGAAAAAAATAATTTTATAAAAAATCTTCATACAAAACGTCAATTTTATAGGTAAGGACCTAACACAATGGAAAAAGTGTATAGGGTAGGGACACCAGTGATCGACAATTTATTCTTTAATCGTTAAAGATAGGGGTCAGCAACTGATTGTAGTATTTAGCAACAATTAAATACCGACCACCTTCTTCCTAGCTGGCATCCCGTAAAATTTCAATGACGATTAATGTCATATTGTTCTTGGCGGAAAAGTGAAGCCATGTCTGCGGTTTTGTTTTGTTTTCTAAAATTTGTGTTATGTCGAATATTAATGTGGAATAATGGTGGATTATTCACCGTTAAGTGTTCGTGAGTGTTGGCAAATGAAACAAAACAGTGCCACATCACTTTTCAAATTCTCTCAAGAAGTCAGTAAAGCCCCACATCTTTACTGAGATACTCGGGGGGTTGGGGGGTATATCATTTCTCACTTCTCATTTCTATTATCATTCATCATCATCAAACAGGAAAGAAATATTGTTTATTTATGTATTATTACGTAAGAAAAATTACTTTGACACTGGCTAAATGTGCTAAACGCACGAAGCCTCAACTACAGGAAAAAAAAAATAATATTGTGGCGAATAAAAATGTGTCAAACAAAGAGTCGAACACTGATGCCATTCCCTTGTTAATGCTCGTGACTGTACAATGGTAACTCAAATGCATTATTACTGAAATAAACTTAATTGATTTTGTATTTTAGAATCTATAGTTTTTACATACTACCAATTCAGGGCGTCTTTTAGCTGTGGAGAAGAATCAAACTTAGCTTTGTTTCAAGTTAAATGGCACTTCAAAAGTTTAATTAGCTTTTATATGAAATGTAAAGAAGAACGTAAAAAAAGGCAGGGTGCTAAAAATGGAAAATAAGTTATATTTAAAAACTTTTACAACTTCTAAGACTTGTGCATTAAAGCTAGGTAGCAGGTAAGGTTACCTAAAGGTCTTATGTGCTGAATGAGTACGTGTACAATAAAAACATAGATCACTACCAGACGAAGCGTTTAATGAAAACTAGAGATACGGATAATGCTACGATAGACGTTCAACTTTTTAATTGATATATTGCTCAATGTATCTGTGGCACCAACGTAGAACAGTTCTTTGTTCTCCGTTAAATCTTATAATGCAAGGAAAAGAGTTGAAAATGGAACAACAACACGATGTTACACAGTAACATGATTCCATTTCTAGATCTGTCTCGTTTAGATTGTTCTTCAATTGTAAAAATGAATTCACTTGTTCCGTTGATAACCGACGTTGTATAATGCTGAATTGTCAATATGACTATTAAGTTAATATATTAGCACAGTGGGTTTTCCAGTACACATTGTCTTTTATTCGTTCTTGTTGAAAATAATACAATTTTTTTTAAACATTTTATGCCTAAGCACAGTGCCTTCATCTCACTGTATGTTAAGTGATGATGAAAGCCAAAGATGGAAGCGCACTTCACCCGGAATACTGAACTAGTGAGGCACTGGCCATCGTATCTCTAGCTGCCGGAACTCTACAATGCTACAAACATTGATGTTGTGGCGACATATTTAAACAAATTTTTTTTAAGTATTACAATACCTATTATAGTTCTTAAGATAAACAATATTATGAGATTCGAGACTCGATTTTGCAAGTCAAGCAATTTTTTCTAAGGTAAGATTTTTTTTTTTGCTACTCAAAGCCCAAGTTATATTTTTTTGGTAGAATCAAAGATAGACAAGATTGATAATCCTTGTCTTGCTCGTCTCACTTGAGATATGATGAAAATTTAAAATGTTTTTAATTTCAAAAGAGAGTATTGAGAATGCAAAAAAAAATATTTACTAAAGTCTTATGTGCCTTAAAAAGCGTAGGAATAATACAGGAAAAAAAATTGATAGTCATGTCATAAAGTTACGTTTAGCTTATTTATACTCCGCGTTTATAAATAAAAAGCTTTTATTTCAATATACAATAATACATACCCCGTAAGTAGATCTAGGAAACTCATCAGCCTCCCAGATGGTACTGATTGGGCAACTCAAGTACGTGTTGACACCTTCCTTGCTCAAGTGCATGTACAGCTCTATCACTTTCCACTTCCCCGATATCTCCCTGATGTCCAAAGTGTCATACTCGTGTTCCCGAGAACAGGTAAACGTAACATTCTGGTCCGTTTCATTGAACACATCGATTGCCGAAACGAAAGGTAAAAGTGTACAAACTATCAAAACCAACCGATCCATTTCAATTGTCTTTATTACAAGTTACATTTGTTTTACATTTCACTTTAAAAAAATATTGGAATTGTTTCTAATCGTTGTTGTGCGTGAAGCTGCGCGTGCGTCAAAATATTGCGCTTAAATGATCGTCGCCGGCTGTCAGCCGGGCCGCGGGCGACTGACTCACTCGATCTGATGTTATCAGGTCTGACCCCACGCTTAAGTACTTGCAGAACTCCCATGGACGTTCAGGAAAAAGGTGAACCCGCAGGGTGTTGTAGATTGGGTTATTCTGCGTTAGTCATTGAGACACCGTAAAGAAGTGATGACTGCTGACGCTGATGCTTTACACATACTGTTCCATAGCAGTGGAGTCTGGATTGACACAAGCATGCAGCACAGATTAGAATACCTTAAACTCTACCATTACCATATCGGCTATCCTTGGTAAAATTGCAGAAGAAACCTTTGGTGGGTTTGGACTTTGAGAACTATAAATGGTTATGTTTAATATTTATTATTATACTTTAGTAATTATAACTAGATAAAACACATTTAATAAAATGAAAAAGTTTTTTATTTATTTCACAGCAAACATTTTTTAGAAAAATCTCGAATAAAAACGAAATAAAAGATTAAGTCTTTTTTAGACATATTTTCAAACGATGAATCGTCGTCGTTATTCATGAAAGGATGGTGCAACGCAAAACCGCAGTTTATCAACTTTAGACAAAAAGTATTATTGTTGTCAAAGCGTAAATGCACGTATTGTCACATTAAAATCTGAAATAATTCCTCATAATTTAATAGGCAATTATATTTATTAAACCTATTAATTTGATTCCTATAATACGTAACTATGTATGAAAGATAAGTTACTTACGTTTCAAGATCCTAATTTAAAGCTTAGGATCAGCTAAGTCAAAGTTAAAATCCGTCCATATATTCATCCTAAGTTAAAGCGGAGTGGTAGCTTATAAAGCTACAACTCCTAACAGCTTAAAAAAACCAATCTAGGGACTCCGTTAAAAAGCAATTATCATCATACTAATATTATAAAGCTGAAGAGTTTGTTTGTTTGGTTGAACGCGCTTATCTCAGGAACTACTGGTTAGAGTTGAAAAATTATTTTTGTGTTGAATAGTTCATTTATTGAGGAGGAGGAGGATAGGCTATTTAATCGCGCATCACGTCAAAATGGCTGAACGGATTTGGATGAAACTTTGCACATAGACAGACCATGACCCGGACTATATAGAGTACTTTTTATCCTGGTAACAGGTACCTGTGGGAAAGTGTAGTCTTCGCGAACGAAGTCGCGGGCGACAACTAGTAACTTATAAGTATCAATAACTTACAATAATCTCCAATTCCCCAGACTCGTAAGCAGCCACAGCCAGGCTAAGAACATAGTCTAGCTAGTTTCAAAGTCAAAGTCAAAATCATTTATTCAATATTATAGTTAAGGGTAGTCACAGTTAAGTTGATATATTAAGAAAAAACTATCGTATTACATAAACAAAATATATATTTAGTATCAAAGGGATCGTGTTTACAATTAGTCCGACTCATAAATTCATGAAAACAAGTGGCGGCGTTCAGTTGATATCAAAATTATATTTAAAAAGTTTATCTAAGTAAATAATATATAAATTATACCTCTAATTATGTCTAAACAATCACCAATTTACTTAACTACAAATCGTCCGTCTCACATTTTCGATTTATCGAGCGGTTTTTTAAATTATTATTTTTCAAATTAACATGTTATTCCCCATACAAAATTAGTATGGCCGCGCGGCATCAAATAAATATGGACAAAGACATTTCAAATAAAATATATGACACTAGTCACTTACAGACGGCGCACCCTTAAGCCTTCACAGGCACTTTGACGTCAAAATTATAAAATCCAAAAAAATATAAAATCTTTTTGTTAACATTTTTTTTCCGCTATCAGTTTATTTTTAGTGTACCATACCAACATGATGCAATAAATAATTATGACTATGATGACTATGACTATGTATCGTAGTGGCACCAATGTTCAACATGGTAACCCAGTTTCCGACACCAAAAAATAATATAGATATTTTACGAGAGGACACATAGGAAGTAGTAGGTGGTTGGTATTTAATTGTTAGCAAACTCAAAGATCAGCTGTTGATTTTTTTATGATTAAAGGATAAATATCGAACACCCACCGCCTCTGTGGTCTAGTGGTTAACCACCGGTTTAGACCCAGAGGTCCCGGGTTCGATTCCCAGCGGGGGGTACATCGTTGTGTGTGTACTCGGTTTGGTTGGTGGTAGTTATGTGGTTATTTGTCCACCTGACTAGCTACCACCATCTTATCTAAATATGTCGCCATAACATCAATGTTTGTAGCATTGTTGTGTCCGGAACACAGAGAGATAAGAGTGCCTCACTTGTTGAGGATCCCGGGTGAAGTGCGCTTCCACCAAATGGCCTTATCATCACGTAACATCAGGTGAGATCAAGACACTGTGCTTACCCGTAAATATCCCGTCCCGCGCTGTAGGTATAATTAGCGGGCCACCTTGTGTACGACCGTGCGTACATATGGCGCGCGAGGACATATAAAAAAAAACATTGGTTTCGAAATCGATGTAACGAGTTCAATCGAGTTCAATAATTTGGAATATTTCTTGTACACTTGTCTCATAATACTGAGCAATTATGCATTTTAGCAAGATAATAACACAAAATAGATACCTACTAACTCCAGGATAGATAGAAAATATTTAAAAAATGTACTAACCATTTAAAAATGCCTATAAGCACTGCTTATTAAGACTAATGCAACAACATGTCAAAAACTTGGTACTCACTTGTTCCATCGGCTCCGAAATGTGTATAACAATGCAGGTCCTCGCATAATCCACCCTGGAGTCACCAGCGAGGTGCTGCACGAACTCCACTCCATACCACATCCCCATCAGGTTGTCCACCCAAATGCCACTCTGCGGGGACCGGTTCACGCAGTAATCCCTGATGTCCTTCATGAACGGCATCTCATACGAACTGTACCCTCCACGGCCGCCGCTGTAGTCTTGACCGTACCTGGGCGAAATGTACCCTGGCTGGTTGTAGTACCCATTGGACCTACCGGTGTTGTACGTATTGTAACTCGGCGTGGCCTGCCCCGGGCTGTAGTTAGGGTACCGTGTTGCTTCAGGGAAATTCACCATATCATTCCTATAGTTAGTGTTGTAAGGGTACTGGTTAAACAAGTTCGATATAGTCGAGTACTGGGGTAAACTGTCACCCGATTCGCCGTACCGGTCGTAGTTGGCGCACTCTATTGTTGTTAGAACACCGAAAATGGCGGCGATTCGGTACATATTTTTCGGCGTATCGTTTTCGTTGTGTCGTGTGATAGTTGCGCCTGCGGTGTGTGGCTGCTACAAGATCACTATGAGGCTGGGATGTAAACTAATTAAGATCAATTTTAATACCGAGTTGGGATCGTAAGGACGTAACTCAAGAATTCATTATAGTGGGTATTTTCTTTTTGATATTTTTTTGGTTAAGAAAATAATCGTACCTATATTATTAATATTATAACTAAACGATTTCACCCTTTCATTGAAAATTAAGTTTACTATGGAAGATAGCTAGACGACCAAAATAAATAAATACAGATAACTAAATAGATAGAGAGATTGCATTTGAATGAAACTGCATCGGCTTTAAACGACACAAGAACAAAGCGTTAGTAAGAAAGACTCGAAGTTTTCATTGAAGAACGAAGTACTAAATTTGGCTAAACTGTTTGGTTTGTTGTTCTGCGCCTGTTAAATTCTAAGTAACCGGCTTGGGCTATTTTCACGGTTAGCACTTTTACAGGCGCAAATCAGCATTCTCCTTATATAATCAACAAGCCAGCATTCTTGGGACCGTTCCCATGAGCCCACAGTTGGAGGACATCTTTTATTTATAGGTCTTTAGTTTTTAATTTCTAATTATTTTTTCTCTGTTTTTTTTTAAAGTTAAGTGCTGTATTTAAGTTTGTTGAGAATAATAATAATGTCTATATCAAGTACCATTAGTTATTAATAAAAGCTATTTAAATTATCAACAATATAGCAATTAATAAAGAGGTAACGTTTGTGACTTTGTTTGTTTGTATGTCGGGGCTAATCTCTAGAACAACTGGTCCAATTCCAAAAATTATTTCACTGATAGAAAGCTACATTCCTTGCGGGTAACATAGGCTATATATTATTTTGAAAAAGAGTTTCTTTTTAAATCCCAAATCCACGCGGACCAAGTCGCCAGTTAGAGTGCTAGTCAACAATATAGCATTGAACTAACTAGTATGTAAACCAAAGTGACACTAATCTTTCTTATAACATGAAGAAGCATGACCTACCGTTTTAAAATTCCTAGAACTATAACAGGTTACATAGAGAAATCAAAACATTTCCAGCTGGACTCACTCTCAATGCAACGTGCCTATCTCGATATGTCCTATCTTCACAAAATAATGAACAACAGCATCGATAGCCCCAAGTTGCTCAATCAATTTAGCTTTAATATTCCAGCCAGAAGACCATGATACGCATGTAAGTTGTTTAAAGTTAAATTTTGCAGGACCAGAATGGGCTGCAGCTCACCCGTGATCCGTTTGTCTCGCCTGTATAATAATTTAGTTAAAGTTATACCTGAACTTGATATTTATTATCAAAACCTTCTTAAATTCTTAAACATAATTTAATAAAGTTACGTACCTCAAACTGCGTTGGTAGCTTGTTAAGTTTTATGTTAAATTTTATTTTTATCCCAATTTTATTTTTATTTTATTTTATCCCTTTTCAATGCTAATTAGCTTATATGATATTAGATTTTAGTTTGTAATTCATACTGAATGTTTACTAAATTATTTTAATTTTAATTTTATCTACCATATATGCATGCTGTGGTTACCTGTAATTGTAAGGACAGTTAGTTTTAAGCAATTCTGCATTTTATATTTATATTGATTTAATTGCTGCTGTACCTTATGTTGGTGATTCTAATAAATAAATAAATTTAACATCATTGCCTTCAAAAAGATTTAAAGCTGATGACTTTCTTTATCATGACTAGGTAGGTAGACCTTCCCTCGCTTACTTTTTTAATAAATTATTTTTTAAAACGGTCTCGTGAATCGTTTTTTTAAACTTACTCCGTTGTTGCATCCAGAGTCATTTCCGTCAAGGCGTATTAAGTTACATCCTCAATGACCGCTACTAATATGAACCATCTTATCGCGTTAGTAGAAGTTATATAATATATAAATATAAGTGATATTACTTACATAGGCTTGCATTTACGTAACTTTATTTGAATGACAAAAGAGGGTTAAGGTCGTTGAGCAGAAATTGGAAAACTTTGTAATCTATTATAGGTAACATAAGAATAAGAAAAGTTTTCGTACATATTACATTTTCACTTCTTTTTACCCGACTGCAAAGGAAGGGTATTGTTTTTCGCGCGTATCTTGTACGATTCTTTATCACTTCATATCTCCAGAACCGCTGAACGGATTTACATAATTGAGGTATCGTTAGATTAGTCTTAGCTGCCCAAATGTTCTTAGATTGGTGAAAAACAATTTTTTTTTTCGAATACTACATTATGGGTAGTTACCAAATTAGAAGGCTCAACACAATGATTTCAAAAAGGTCTAACTAAGTCTAAACTAAACTACCGTCTAAATGTGTTCTTAAAATGTATATATGTATATGGATAGATACATAATACTTTTATTGCAACACTATGAAACATAAACATCAACAAAAAATAAAAATAATTTATAAAGTTATAATATGGCGGTGTTATCACTTTAAAGCGATTTCTTCCAGACAACCAGTCGGATCGAGAGAGCTAATAAACTGTAAGATCAGAAGTGACGAAACTATTAGAACATACTAGAATAGTGTGTATTTTATAAATGAAGCAAGAATAATTATATAGGTATCTATACTAATGTATGCTAATATTATAAAAAGTAAACCTTTATATTTTTGTATGTATGTATGTTTGCAACGAATAAACTCAAAAAGTACTAGACCGATTTAAAAAATTCTTTACCATTAGAATGCTACATTAGCGCTAAGTATGTATGTATGTATGCGCTGAGTAACATAATCCATAATATATCTATTCTAAAAAGAGGAAGTATATAAAAACACTTGGTAGAGAAGAGTAGAGAGTCTGGCGTGGTACAAAAATTATTAATATATAAAATAGTAAGTACGAGCAAGTACCTAGCAGAATTTGAATTTCATTCACAAATAAAAATATTGTGCGCAAATCCGAGCTTCAGCATAACGTGGGCTAACTTAATTATCTGTCTCTGCGAGTCTGGAGCCGTGAAGAGCTCCCACGCTACCGGAAATTAAAGGGAAAATATTCCCAATTTTATTTCAAAGCCTCAGCTGTATTTAATTCGGCTACATCAGTCAAGCAAAAGACGATTTAGCACTATTTGATGAATACGAAGGCGTAAAATGAATAATACGTAGGTTGGATAATATAAATAATGTACCGTTATACTAGCGACCTGCTCCGCGACTTCGTCTGCGAAAACCTAGAGATATTTTTTATAATCTTATCTTAGCCGATTTTTACATCCACAAGGAACCTCGGGACACTATATAGACCTTATTATGACCTTATTGACCTTATTTCATGAAAAGGTTAGGGTGCTGCAACCGTAGCCATGGCGGCCATTTGATATCGTTTTCAAATGTTAATGGCAAACCTTCCTTTTTACAATGAAATAAACATTCATTGATTTCTCTTAACAAATACTCGTTTGTTTTTTCAATATCAAAATGAAACCTCTTATTGGAATAGCTGATGGATATCGAAATGGTCATATCCCAGTACTGATTAAGTAGTAGGAAGCTTTCACTTAGATATATTTAAAACCGGTGTTTTAACAATTTTGGTAAACACATACTTAGCTTATCGTTTAGCGATAGGAATTTGCAAGAATTCTTTTAATACAATACAACCAAAAGACTAGTTTTCAATCTTTTAATACCACAACAAAAGAAACAGTTTTCACCCTTTACTTCCCGATGAGCGCTTAAAAAACGGCACGCGACTTTGATGCCACGGAGCCACAGTGACGTTTGTGGCGAAAACAGTAAATATTAAGTACAATTTGTTTTGCAACCTTAATTAATCTTTATGGTTAAGACTTAAGGTTCACAGTAAGCTGAAGTTGTTGATGCTATTAAATTAAGGTTCGCAGGTTCGTTAATCCAGCTCTCTATGCTAATAATCAGGCCAATAAGACGAAAACGCCGGCGATGTAAAAGAAGAACAAACAAACAAACAAACGTTTTCGCATTACTAATATCCATAGTTAGTGGGTAAGGTTTTGTAATAGACTTTCCTTCATTATAAATAGAAAACCTTTTCCATTTTGCTACAAATAAATTCTTACTCGTGTTCGTAAATTCGTACTAAGATTGGATTTTCTTTCATCTGGTTTGCGTAGTAGTAACGTAAAAAATTACATTTTAACTTTATCTATACTAATATTATAAAGAGGAAAGCTTTGTATTTTTGTATGTATGTTTGCAACGAATAAACTCAAAAACTACTCGACCGATCTAAAAAATTATTTCACCATTAGAATGCTACATTAGCGCTGAGTAAAATAGGCTATATTAAAAAAATGTTTAAAATTAAAAGTACACCCGTGCGAAGCCGAGTCGGGCCGCTAGTCTATTTATAAAGCTTATTATTCATGTGCTGACATATTTCTTTGTAGACATTTAAAAAGTCTATTCATCGAATTAGCGAGCAAACGGTTCCTTAATAGAATTAGAGTAATTGTGATATAAAAAGCTAGAAAACCGTTTAAGGCTACTGATTAAAACGGTTTAATACGTGTAATTGGTACAAATTGTGGCTTTAAACTGTTGTTCCTGTCCATCTTGGTACCCGTCACAGGTCAGGAGTCACTGGTACATCCTTCGCAAACAACTTACTTGACACCGAGTGCGCAAGGAGCATGGAAATTACAGCCAATGAACTAACGAGCATTTAATTTTTTTTTATTTAACTTTAAATCGCCATCTCTGTGTAGAACCGAGGACCCGTGTTCGATTCCTTGATGGGGGTGTATATTTGTGTACTCGGTTAGGTTGGTGGTAGGACTTGTTAGCCAGGCAGGGCTTAGCTACCACCATCTTATCTAAATAATAATGTTGCCAATCAATGTTTGTAATATATTAGTGTTCCGACTCGAAGGTTTTGGCAAATAGATATAAGTTAGCCAATGCACTTCCACGTTCGGCCTTATCTTCACTTAACATCAGGTGGGTTACTCTTGAAACACAATTGCAATAATCAATTTCCCAAATCCCAAATCTAAAAAATTCAAATGGCACTCTTAAAAGCGATAATAGCGCTACATTGGAATTAAATTGCGTGGAAATTTAGTGAACAAATTATTATCGAGATGGGGCGTTCCGAAATTGCGAAACTTATCCCAATATCGATACATATTAATTGCATTGGAATTGTATTGAGATTGAGTTTGCGTCAAGAGTAGCCTACCAGGTGAGCTGCCACGTGCTAACCCGTAAGTAATAAAAACATTTCACAGATTTCGCAGTCCCCGCAAAAATCGGAGCATTGAAAATGAATAAAACAATTTACGAAAAAAAATCATTTTATTTTAAATAACACAATTCCAACTTGAATGCACTTCTCGCCTTCATCCGCATTTTTTAACACCATTACCATAACGATTGGTCAAGGAAATACCCGTTTTTCTACAATACCAAATCTAAAGGGACCACCTACAGGTCACAATTATTAACCGATTTTCAAAATTTTTTCGCCATTTTGTAGCTAAACTAATACCCTAGGACCTTTTTTTTTTCATTTTTTTTATATTTACAATTTAGTATACACACACCCCCCAAAATACCCGATTATTTTATATTTTTCAAAATTCCAAAAAAAGTTTCCAGCCGATTTTCAAAATTTAAACGCTCACACGTGTCTCGATCAATTTTTCAACTCTTGGTTCTATTTCCATCTCGATTCTCCCAAAATCCTCGGAGATATGTCCAAAAATACGTCTGAGGCGATTTGCATCTGATAACCATTTTGAATGGTAAAAATAGGTTTTAGGGATGGACGCTATGCAACATGCTACATAACATAACAAATGCACGCCCTGAAAGTAGTGTGCTTATTGCTTTGACTTACATATGAATTTCCTTTTGACAATTCAACCAAAAAGCAATCAGGAATAACTTAATTTTAATTATATTAGATTAAAACCAAACCTGTAAAAATGTCCGAAATTAATTCAGTTGGTGATTCATAACAAACTATACTTCTATAGTTTGCTTTTATTTACATTTAAAGTTAAATGTTGTATAAAATGGTAACATTAAAAATATTCGTTTCAAGCTAGAGTCTAATAACTTATTAGACTGATGATGGCGAGTAGAGTATTTTTGCTTGAAACGTATATTTTAAATGTTACCATTGATGATGGCGAGTAGAGTAAAGTTATTATAGAAATAACTTTCCACAGCTGAGCACATATCTTCTCACATGTAGGTACAACAATATGGTGATCAGGCCATTCAACCAACACTGACTTAAATGGTCTTGTCTCGTCGACAACAGCTGGGGCTTCTTTACTGTCATAAACGTCGAAACACGACATTCGTTTTTCCTCCTTCCTAAAACATGGGGTCAAACGAACAGACGGGTCACCTGATGGAAAGTAATCACCGCCGCCCATCCGCAAAACCAAATAAATCGCAGATGCGTTGCCGGCCTTGAGGAAGGAGTTGGATCTTGAGGAGGGAGGAATTGGGAGGAGGGAGGGGTGAGGGATGGGCCTCCGGTACTTTCACTCACCGGACGAAACACAACAGCAACGAGTGCCATTGTTTCACGCCAATATTTTGTGAGAGGGTGGTATTACGCCGGGCGAGCCACCTACCACTCAGCTACTACAAAACTATTTTTGTCAAGTATTTGCTGATTGCCTCAGGCGGCATTTTCATTAGACTTTTTAGAACTTAAAGGGTTCCCCAAGCCATGTGAATTGTGATTGAACCATCGTCAGAAGTTTTCTAGACGGAATATCATGAAACATGAAACACATGTCCCCATTTCCTACTAGATTCTCCGTCAAGTTCGGATCGAATCTGGGCCGGAGCAACCCGAGGGCACCTCTAAAGGCTTGGATCTCGGGTGGGGAGAGGCACCCCGGTACATGTCTGTACCTGGTATAGAGCGAGTGTAAACTGGGTTGTCTTACGTCGCCTTGTTCTACGAGTGCGGTGTCTCGTGTCTATGCGAGTGTGCGTTTAGGGTATAATGTGAATGTGTATTCAAGATAAAGACATGAATTTACCTATATCAACATTTCAGATTCGTGAGTCATATTATAGTCTTAAACTATTCGCCGAAAGTTGGTGCATTTTTTCACTGTGTCGCCTTAACATCAGACGGAGCGGAGTCTTTTGCCATCCGTACTTTAAGAAAACGAGATATTCAATTTGGTCACCCATGTGCTCTACTAGCATTGCGAAGTGTACAAGTAAGAAGAACTTGTACAAGATTGCAATTCGAACGTGCAATACCACTCAGTCTTTGAGCTCCTTAGTAGCGAGAGATAAATAGGAAAAGAAAAAAGGTTTTATATTTTATTTCATAAAAATGAATTTATTTCGTGTTTTACAAATGCAATTTTTTTGAAAACAATAATAATAATAATAATCTTTTATAAGGTAAGTTGACAAAAGACAATACACTTAATTAACCCCTTGAGCGTCGAGCGACCACCAGGTGGCCGATAACAATTAAAATTCTATTGTGACTTCTTGTATTCGCGCGCTCGAGCTCATAATACAAAGTTACATACAGCAGTATGTTATTTTTTAAAGATTTTTGTTGATTGTCACTGGCCATTATCAGCGTCAGCAGTGACGAAGCCACCACGATCGACTAACACCAGAGAACAGAGAGCAACGCCACCGTTATATAGACAGTCATAACAAAACAAGACAGATAAATTCAGTAACTACATACGTTTTTGATGTTCATCAGTGTTTTTTGTACTTACAAATTATTACATCCATTTTACCTATTAAAACATGAAGCGAAAACTTCGTGCCCCTTTTTAAGCACATTGCGCGCACGGAGGAGTGTGAGACAGACATATTACTAAAATACAGTAAAAAAATCAAATGCCTACCCGACCCAGCCAGGAATCGAACCTGGGTCTTCTGCAATCCGGGCGGCTGCACTGACCATTATGCTACCGGGAAGGCTGACGTAAGCACTGAATTTTTTCACTGCTTTGATTTTCACTGCTTTTTAGCGGCAGCGCATCTATCCAACGGTTATTGCAACTGATGGCTATGCAGATTCATCTTTACAGATGAAATACCACAAATTTGATAAAATCAAGCTGGGTCGGGTAGACATTTGATTTTTTCACTGTATTTTATAAATATTTAATTCAGCTTAAGTGTAGCAATTAGCACTTAAAAATGAAAAGTAAAAGAGACAGTTACAGCTTATAATATGTAAAAGGAGTCCAGAAAGACGAAATTTGTACATATATTTCGAATATAGTTCGAATGTCGACCATTAATTAATGTCTTAGACGAAACAATTCTGTCATAGCGTATAGCAAAGTAACTAGCAACATTGAACTGTACACGTTACAGCCAGCGCAAATTTCCGAATGCCTATACATTTTAGGAAGATCGAAGGTATAGAACTGCCTCTGGAGATCGTACCACTCCATCCTATCCACCCTAGTCGGGGACCGTCTGAGGATGAGCGAAAAGATGCCACTAGTCCCCGTCTCCGAGCAGTGGTTGATTATCATCATGTGAGGGTTGACTTTGAGGACCCTGATCACTTCGGGGTGCCTTGGCGGGTCATCTGGATACCAGACATCTGGAAAAAGCGAAACACTTTTAATCAAAATTGATAAAAATATTTGAAATAGCGGCTTCCACTGGTGGAAGAACATCATCATCATCATCATCGTCAACCTATTTAACAACCCACTGCTGTCTTTCCCACATGAACCGTAACCTTAGAGCATTAAACCAACGTAACATACTTGACTAATATAGGCTGTTGTGTCATGATGACTGATGGTTTTTTCTAATTACTTTCTTTTGTAATTATGAATAAACAAAGTTCAAAAGGATGATATTTTCTATTTGTGGTTATATACTGTACCTACAAAAGGGTTGTTTGTTTGTGGGCTTTTTGTTGTTTCTCTGTGTAAAGAGGTTTGCAGTACTAAACCATAACGGTAGCTACCGTAGCTACCTTGCCCCGCGCGTACCCAATTAAATGAATCGCCAATTTACAGTCCACTACGCTCTATAAACCACCAATATAATTATGGTGTTTGCTTCCGCATATTTTTACCCGCCCTCCGATAATCGGATGCTCCAAGGGTACTAATCAATTATTTGCTGGTTGTGATTATGAAAAAACTAAGCTACAAAAAGGTTTTAGCTATTTTCTAGTTGTTAAGTATTGTAAAATTATAGTTTCTAGTTGTGATTGTGAAAAACAAGGTACAGAAAGGTAAGATTTTCTAACCAATGCCTCTAGATATCATCTCCAGCTCTCCTGGGCGCCTCGTCTCCGCCACCCACAACCCTGGAGCTTCGGGGGTATAAATGTAAATCTGCTCCATAGTTTGCCCGTCCTCGTCCCAAATAATGCGCAGTTTCCTCTCGCTATACATATTTCTCTTGGCTCTCCTCTTGAAACGTACGTCCAGCCAAGAACCAGACATTGGCGTATCAGACCAGGGGTTGCTTTTATCAGATCTCCATTTTTGGTCCGTATAGTTTCGACGAAGCAGCTGCAATTAAAAATGAAGGTACAGGTAAAGAGAACGTGTCATAAAAGGTTATTCGATTTTACCCCATTGATTTGCCCCATCAATGGGGTAAAGTAGACTTAAAGCATCACGCAGGCCCAGTGCAGATTGGTGGTTGTTGACAGTGGTCAACAACCACCAGCCATTAGCCACTGCTGATGCACCCTGGACCAACGGCTTTTCGTGCCTTCCGAAGTACGGAGGAGCTCGAGATGATACATTTTCAGTCACCCATCCGATGACCGGCCTTTGCGAATCGCAGACCGGGCGCGTAACCCAGAGCCATAGAGCTCCTAATTATACCTACTGAACCAAAAATAAAATATGAGTTTTTAAAAGATAAGCTTTTTATTACGAAAAACTCCTTGTTGTAGCTAGGACCAACGACGTAGCTAAAACAATCCATTAAAAGTGTATTTACAGTCGTCTGTTAATACACCACCATTTAATAAATTGAAAAAATTAATTAATGGTCAGTACTATAAACATGCTCAATTGCTCAGTCGTCTAACTCAGAAGCTAATTTAAGTTTTCTTATCAGAAATATGGGTAGTACAACAATGCATTTTAATTAAAATGCTTATAAAGTGCAAGGTCTTGCGTGCAAGAAGCAATAAATCCCTTAACTAATTTGTTTGTGTACGGGTAGAGTTTGAGATATGTATGTCAGAGACAGGAATAAAAGAAGTATGTATGTAGTTAGAAGTTATAATTAGAGTTCACAATAAAGTAGTAAAGAAGCGTTTGTGTTGCGCGTTAGATGAGAACTAGTGCGCGTTAGCCTACGTGACTCCGCGTCGCACAATTATTATTCTTATTATTATATTTAATTAATAAATGACTTATTAATTACAATAAAATCAAAATACCAATGTTCGGTTGCTAACCATACAGTTTGAAATCCATCATTTTTTCCACACTAGCTGGGTGTGTGGTACTAAATCAGTAAACATGTTTAAAGCTGATTAATAACATTCATTCTAGAAATTACTAGAGGTAGGTAGAAATTACGACTTTGCCCGCGTGTGTACGCTGTTCTATCCAGGAAGAAATCTATAGCTAAGTAAGTAATCTTTGTCAAATTCGGGCTATGCCCACTTCTTCAGCAGTGGCTCTTGTAGTTGCAATGTATATAATAAAAAAAATAGATCTGAAATTGAGCTTTAAAGAAAATAAAGTAAGCGAATACTTTCGCATCGTTTAGCTTTTGTGGTACCTAATGGTTTTCTTTCGCTACATTCACCAAAAAAGTCTTAGCTCTGGTGATGGTAGCGAAAAAACACCATCTAAGCATAGACACAGACAAGCAAGTTCCACGCACCATTCCAAAAAACCTAAACGATGCAAAGAAAAAACATCTATCCTTCCCTTGATTAAAAAATGTAAGAGCTTTATGCAAGTCTATTATTTAAAATTATAACGAATCAATAATCACTATCACAATTTTATTAAATGAATGATTATACTTACAGACCAATCAAGCCAGTTCTCCCTGGTTTCGGTAGTAGCATCGCTGACGTATAACGTGACGCAGCCTACTTCGTTCGGCTTGTTCGTTCTATCGGGGGTGTGTTGCGCATACCCCACTCCGTACCACACCCCGTACACGTCATCCATGTTAAATTGGTGGGACCATTTGATGTTTACCCCACAGAAGCCGTTTGCCACCGAAAGGAGCGCGTATATCAATATAGAGTGAACGAACATGACGCCGCGCAAGAGAGTACGAATGTGGAGCAAGGCGTCGCTACCAGACTTGAGTGATCCGTCAATTAGCGAATACTAAATGTGACTAATAAGTGTGTATAATGTCGCAACGATGCAACCCGTAGTTGGTGAATGCACTGCGCTGGTTTGTCATGATCACTGCATTGTCTATGCGGAATTAGAAAATTTTAATATATGAATAACTTTGACTATGAATAGCTGAATAGTCGAGTTCGTTAACGAATTGCTCATACGAGTAATTGTTAGATTTTGGACGTTCTTTGACCGTTGGGTCATTAATCGATTATATTAAAAGTATTTTATGCACTATTATTATAATACACACTGATGGTGTGTAATTAATACTGTCTTATTATATGTGTAATTATAATTAGTATTTATTAAATAATTAATAGTTATATTAATAGTTATGTATTGATATATCTATATACAAAATATGACTAATACGATGTTTTGTATTTCTCTCGTAGCTTAGTTCATGATATTTAAAAAATCAATAAATTTAATGAAAATGTATTCACCGTAGCACTGAGTGCTACGGAAATTTTGCTACATAAGATCGTTGTCAATTAAATTAAATACTGTAGACTTTGTAGGTAAATGGTTAGACCATCAGCCTCACACCCTGAAGTTTGATTCCCAGCTGGATGGTATATTGTATCCAGTTTAGTTGATTGTAGGGTTAGTTTTAAGCCCGCCTGGCTACCTACAACCATTTCATACAAGTTAGTCGTTTTTACAAAATATTAGTTTTAATATTTTTACAGACAGATAGGCTTTTACTTCCTATAATTAAGATGTGTGAGATTGTAGATGATGATTGATGATGATGATGATTGAGATGTGTAATTAAGAGTGTCGTCCGTCAGTCATTACGTCCCCCACACATAGAAAGTTTTCCATAAGAACATAGGCACAGCATCGAACTGCTTGTTTTGCTAGCAATGCCATGTATATTTAAAATGTCAATTAAAACAACTTTTAACATATATTTTTTTATAAAACTATTTCTTATTGAATTTTCTAATTTATTAACTAGAAATTAAACTATGCCTTCACCTACCTAACGATACTTGCAATGTTTCTTTGATTTCTTTAATGCTTACTTGCTGCCAAGATCATTTTGAATTAGGTTATATTTCATTTTGATACTAATCTAATAGCCTCTGTGGTCTAGTGGTTAAGACCACGGGTATAGACGCAGAGGTCCTTGGTTCGATTCTTAGCGGGGGGTTACATGTTTGTGTACTCGGTTTGGTTGGTGGTAGCGCTAGTTTGCCCGCCTGGCTAGCTACCACCATCTTATCTAAATATGTCGCCATAATATTAATGTTTGTAGCATTGTTGTGTTCCGGCAGCAAGAGATAAGATAGCCAGTTCTTTAGCGAATTCCGGGTGCTAACAGCTTTCGGCCTTATCATCACTTAACATCAGGTGAGATGAAATCCCAAGTGCTTACCCTTAAGATATAAAAAAAAAAAACGGGATACAGATGTTCATGTAGACGAAGTCGTGGGCGGTCGCTAGTGTCAACTAAGGGTTCTAGACATATACAACTATGTTAATAACAATAACAATAAAACAATAAGTAAGTAAATTTTTGTACAGTTTATTGATAAATTATATTGAATGAACAATAAATATCGCTTATAAAAATATATGTCTATCCAACACGAAATATAATATGTAAACATGATATCCACTAATAAAAACGACACTAAAATATTTTTATAGAAGAACACAAAATAATAATTTCAGTCGAGTCTCTTACATTTTACAAACTTATACAGAATTTAACAATTACGTCCCAGGTACACAACCTTTAAAAAGTACTACAAATACTGACTTTTACTTTGTTACCCACCTACTTATGGCAGAGCGTAACCAGGTCTAATGGCGATGAGAAACTTAGTGCTTCCTCAAGCAGTTGGCACTGATCAAATCCAAGGCTTACAAGGGGTCGTTATCAAGCTAGTGTTTCTAATTAAATCATTGATTGCATGTCACATGTTTCAGTACCTATATAGATGAAGGTTGAACACACCCTTGCACATCAGACTGCACAAACTATCATATTTCCTCAAAAGACTTTAAACTTTATATGTATGGCATAAGGTTGAACATTTATCGAAGAAATTTGACAGCTTAGGATATATACTGATGTGCAGGTGTACATTGCTAACTTTTATAATTAGTAAACATGCAAAGCGCTGTAAACATAAGCAACTTTTGGAAGTTTGTTTCGTACAACTTTACGTATTATTATTATACATTATATAATATTATAACTTACAAATGTATATAAGAGCGCATGATACCTGCCCATGGTGAGTTTGTAAGTTTTGTTTACTATCCGTATTCATTCGATTACGTTTACGAAAACGAAAATTAGTATGGCATTGAAGCAGCGCCTCCTGGCGACATATGAGAAGAGTTAAAATTTTGCCATACAAATTCTCGTTTTCGTTAACGTGATCGAACAGCGAATGAAACTTGCACTTGGCACCCAGGTTACCTAGTGTAAGTCAGATAATGAGAGCGGATAATATAACGGTATATTAACTTTATGGGATAACCCAAGAGCAACTAAAAGCTATACAGTGGCGATACGTGGACACTTTATACAGTTGTTAACTTTTTTGCAAACACACTCAACATAAAAAAAATCTGTTTATTCATTGTATAATCATAATCATAGTATTTACTTATTTGCATCATGCTGTACGTACAAAGTGGTCTTTACACGTAGCGGTAGTTAACCAGGTCTTCGGCTGCACAGATCATATCTCAAAGAATTTCCCGAGGTCGTTATAATGCGAGCGTATGTATGGGGATACCTTCCTAGATTCACAGGTTTGTTCAAATCAATAACACAGTCTATAAAGTGGTGGTTCATGGACAATTTTGACAATTGGCAACTTTTTGGAAACACTCAACAATAGAAGAAGTTTTTTAAATTTATAAATATACGTAGGTATGTAGTGGCAACAGTGTTCAACAAAATAAGCCATGCTCAACACTTATTTACGTCAGCAAAAATTTGTTTCATTAAAATTTTACTGTATCTAATGTCAGGTAGGAAAAAGGTGATCTTCAAACTATCATGGTCACTTGCAATAGAGGAAAAACGGGATTCTTGACATGTTTATAATTTGTGAGTATACCGATACTTCGGCACAGTTGCATGTTAACTTCAGTAATTCTGTGATCATGGCGAAATTTTTTATTTTTTTTATTGTAAGATAGGCTTGCTCTTGCCCTAATTCTAATCTCTAGGGTTAAGAAGAGGCCGACGATGGAACGAGCTAGCCCAGAAACAGCCTATTCACTCGGGCTTTAAAAACTTTAGGGTTATATGCACTCGGGAACACAGACGCCGGAAGAGAATTCCACTCTTTGGCTGTACGCATTATAAATGTAGAAGCAAAAAGAGGGTCGCAGAAAGGATGGATCCCTGAGGAACCCCGGCATCGATTTGCCATGCGGTCAGAAGAGCAGCCATCAATGACCACTCCAATTGATCGTTTACTCAGGAAGTCTAATATCCAGGCACAAAAGTCAGCAGAGATGCCATACGCTGGAAGTTTCTTAACCAGGCTAGCGTGCCAGACCCGGTCAAAGGCCTTCGAGATGTCTAGTAAAACGGAAAGCTCTTCGCCATGCTTCTCGATTGCCTCGCCCCAGCAATGTGTGACATAAACTAGAAGGACCCCGTGGAGCGCATGCAACTGTGCCGAAATATCAGATTACTCTACCTACTGTATTGAATTGTTGTTAAACTTAAAAATCTGTTGCTGACCTCTTTTTTTAATTGTTAATGCAAAAAAGTGTCAATCTCTGGCTCATGTCGAAAACTCGTGCAACTACCCTAACCGTACTGTACTTCAAAGCCTACGCAGACTACCCCCGCGATCTCCATACCGCGAGACAGATAGACACAAGAATAAGATACGAAACTGTCAAGCTAGCCGCCGCGTTATCGCATACTCTCTTCAGCGCGGACGTAGACAAATGCTTCAAGGTGAACACGTTGTGTATGCTGGCCAGGTCTTCCGAGGTAAGCTGGTTCTCGTTCCTGGAGAGGACGACGCTGAACAGCTGCGAGTTGGGCAGCCGCATGCAGAAGTTCAACACCAGGTGGTTGTTGGCCACCTTCAGCACCTGGATGACGCCGCCGAAGAAGCGGTACATGTTGTCTACGGCTGGAAGTAGAAAGGCTTATGTTAAAGACTTTTTACTTTTCGGTTATCCATACTCTTTAAAGCTCTAATTTGTTTTAGTTGCTAGGCCACGTTACATTTTAAATAAAAATATATTATAAGTATATTATCTGGTCCAAACTTTTATTTATTCATTAATTTTGCATATCAAAAGATATAATAGATAGGCAGGAGATTAATTAAATATTTATAAAATACAGTGAAAAAATTAAATGCCTACACTACACCCACAATTTCACTGTATTTTATAATTACATATATAAGAGGAGCTCGATGGCGCAGTGGTTAACGCGCCCGGTCTGCGAGTGCTGAGGTTAAGCAACTTTCGCAAAGGCTAGTCATCGGATGGGTGACCAACAATGTATCATCTCGAGCTCCTCCGTGCTTCGGAAGGCACGTTAAACCGTTGGTCCCGGCTGCATTAGCAGTCGTTAACAACCACCAATCCGCACTGGGCCCGCGTGGTGGTTTATGGCCCGTTCTCCCTATCCATCCATAGGGAAGGCTCGTGCCCCAGCAGTGGGGACATAAATGAGCTGATGATGATGATGATGATATTTAATTCAGCTTCAGTGCAGCATTTAGTACTTAAATTAAAAGCACAATTTAGGAGATGTATGTTAAGGACATTTTTAATTTTGGTAACCTCTACTCATCAAAGCTCTAATTTTTATTAGTATATTAGCCCCGTTACATTTTATTATAAAAATATTTTATCTGGTCTAAATTTTCATATTTATTCATTTATTTTGTATATCACAAGGTATGATGAGGATGAGGATGAGGAGCTCGATGGAGTGGTTAACGCGCCTGGTCTACGATTGCTAATGTTAAGCAATTTTCGCAAAGGCTGGTCATCGGATGGGTGACCAAAAATGTATCATCTCGAGCACGGAGGTGCTTCGGAAAACATGTAAAGCTGTTGGTCCCGGCTGCATTAGCAGTCGTTAACAACCACCAATCCGCACTGGGCCCGCGTGGTGGTTTTGGCCCGTTCTCCCTATCCACCATAGGGAAGGCTCGTGCCCCAGCAGTGGGGACGTTTATAAGCGGGTGATGTGATGTGATGTGAAGGTATGTTATAGGTGGTCCAAAGAAATTTAGTGAAGTACAATAGACATGTAATGTCCTGTATTGGCACCACAAAGTTTGAGAGCAACAATACTTCCTTATCTAGATATTAAATATAACAAAACGAAAATTACAAACATTGCACTAACAAACTAATTTACATTTTAACCTTTCAGTTTCAGAAATGCTATGCACTAGGTATACTTATTGTTAACGTAATTAAGGAATGTAATTTATATTTCTCTGCACTGCACTCTGCGATTTGTCAAAGGCTTTGACTGGACCGAGCACCAGCGGAGCAACAGAAACTTAATTAGGGGGGGTAAAAAGTAATCAAAGCCTGTGGCTTGGATAAGAAAATATGATTTAACATAAACTGAAAACGTCACAAATAGGTTCGTGTATTGTCTCTTTTACTTTAACTTGAAATCAAGTTTACATGTCGGTAACAAAACACGGTATATCTACTCCAAGCTTTCTCTGTTTACTAGCTGTGCCCCGCGGTTTCACCCACGTTAATTAGTCATAATGTGATGTAATATAGCCTATAGCCTTCCTCAATAAATGGACTATTCAACACAAAAATAATTTTTCAATTCGAACCAGTAGTTCCTGAGATTAGCGCGTTCAACCAAACAAACTCTTCAGCTTTATAATATTAGTATATATTAGTATATATTACTTTAAACCAAAAAGATATAAAAAATCACATGTCACAATCATAGGTATAACTTACATTGGCTAGGCACGTCCGTAGGCCAGAAGCCTTTGTGCGAAGTATTGACCTTGATGTGGTAATCATCCCGCCAAAGACCCTCATGCCACTCCAACACAAAGTGTCGCACCCTGTAGTGCTCAGGTATACCAAATTGTCGGTTCACGTAAGGCGAGTTCGTCAAAGGTGGGTACGGTGTGGGTGGCGTAGGCTGGAAAAAAAAGGTAAATGTAGCTAGCTACTAATTAAAACAAAAGAGGTTTGTTTGTTACCTTTCAAAAAGGTTACAATAATGTTAATTGAAATTCTTTCCGCTCGAGAACATTCCGTTAGTTTGTTTGAATTTAGAACTCTTTCATCTGCAGAAATTAATCGAAAAGTTATCGTAGACTAATTAGCAGTAGGGTGGCATTAGTGTACACTTTAAGTCCAATATTCTTATAGTCACAGTTTTCTTCACCAAAAATATCATTGATTTTCATTCAAGCTTCACGGGATCACAGCTAAAAAGCAGGTGGTCTGTATTCAATTGTCCCTAAAGACTAAAATCAGTTACGGACTCCTTATTTTAATGATGAAAACGAAAAAATGTCGATCACTGTTTCTGTCGAACACTGCCACAACCCTAATATTCAATTGTAGAATATTAATTTAAAAATAATTTGACTGAAAATGAAAAATATTCAGTCTCCCAACTTACTAAGTTCTTTGTTAACAAACCGCCGTAAACATAATCCTCCAATTTCCGAATCTGTATTATAGGACAATAGGGATTGTATTCAGTTATTGTTTTGTTGTCCCTATGAAATATGTATTCATGTATGTACCACATGCCTAAGACGGCTTCTTCATCGAAATCGTTAACTGGGTTCAAATTTGGGCAATAATTTACGTGCACTGCGTATGATGTAGCTATGACTAACGTGAGAAGTGTGAAATACATCATTGAATTAGTTGAAATTGGAGTGCCTAATTAAATATAGTTGTGGATTGTCCGAAGGCGAGCCTCTAATTAGTGAAGACTCATATCTCCCTCCCGGTTATCGTATATGACATGATTAACCTATTAATTGAGGCAATGAGCACCACATCCCGTGCGTAATGTAACAGCCATCTCAGAATAATGTGCCAGCAATTTTTTTAAATATTGTTTACGATCAATCGGCATTAGGGATCGTTTTCGTTTGCGTTATAATTTTTTTTATATTATAGAATGTATAGAATTTTTGCAGTCGTTGAGGCATTTAATAAATAAATCTACATGCCAACTTGAATGCATCAGTAAAATAATGTTTAACAACAAGTATACAATAATTGTGCACTTGAAGAATAGGTTAAAATAATATAAAAAAGAGAGATTGATTTGATTTCCAAGTATGTCACTTTCTTTGTTTCAATGATCCAAATTAAGATACATTTTATAGATATTCTTGCTTTGCCATGTAAACCTTAAACTATTATCAAATATATCTCAACATTGAACATTATTTACCAGCGTTTAAAAAATTCAAACATAAACGAACGAAAGCTACTTTCTCGGAGTGCTCAGAACTGACATTCAGTGCTTGACATTCTCACAAAATTAGTTATTTAACGCTAAGAGCAAAGACTAGGAAAGTTTTATAAGAAGAATATACTGGTATTTATCTTTACCACCCACGCAGGTTAAGCACGAGTACTTACATTTTGCTTGCTTCATCAAAACAACAAAAAAATAAAAAATTAAATAAGTGAACAAAACAAAAACCAACCTCAATGTAGAGTTCCTTTATGTCGATATAGAAACAGTCCCTCGTATGTTCTATTTTGTATTCGCCTTTCGAATGAGGTATTTTTTCTACACCATACCAGACACCCGTTATTGAATCTAAATTAATTTCACCGTAATAGGGAGACAAATCGTCGCAGTACTTGTGATTTTCAAAATAATAATTGTTTTCACTAAAACACGCTACAAATCCGACACTTAAGGAAAACATAAGCAGATTGTATGCCATTTCGATTTAACCGGCTGAGGATAACCCGGATATAATCGGATAAACGTTTCGGATAAACTGAACCGGGAGTACCAGGCGACTATACTCGCGAAGAGGTGTCGTGCAGATTAACCGGTGGATAGAGTGGAGGCGCACACTCTCGGACTTGTAGGCGGACTGTCAAATGAACTTGTCGACTGACGATGCCTCTCGGACCATCTCGGACGGACGCCACCGCTCGGGGTAATTTACTCATTATGCGGGGAATACTTCCTTAATAAACATTATCGCGTTGACAGTCCCCTGCAGACAAATTGAGCACTTATGCATTTTGTAAATACATACACTGAGAATATGAAACAGCAATGCGTCGCGTTTTCTTAGCTACTTGTCTCTTTCGTTCGAAATAAAGCTCCACTGGGAAAGCTTGGAACTTTCTTAAGGCTTTATTCAACCGTTTGTCAAAGTTTTTCTCTGGCAAAAGCTTTCCTCGGCATACTTAGAGGCCAGGATCACATAAGCGGCAGAAAGTAGGGTGCTAAAAATCAATACTATGCAATGACGTCACGCGGGGTCGGCATCGATCGCGTTGCGATAAGACTGCGATGTGGAGTATATTATTGATTTTACTTTACCAAACTGCTGTGCCGTGCCTATACAATACAGTGCTATATTACACTCTCAACTGATGACGCATTCAGACATTGCCCCGATAAAAGAGACGGGTGATTTTGACCTCTCTTTCTAAAAACATGCAATCTTATTAATGTCACGTTGTGTTGCACCGAATTGTATTTTAATACTATTAAACTTATCATAACAAAGTAACAGATTCGGTAAATATAATTTAATTGGAAATTCTATTGTTCAATATAACTTTACATGGACTAATCATAACATAGGTATTTATCTGTGAATTAAAATTTTAAAAATATTAAATGTACACAATTTAAAAAAACCTTGGCGAGGAACTATTGCCAACAAAATGTTATGAAGCTTACCAGATAATAATTTTGTAACAAACATGTACTTATTGCGAAAAAATAAATTGAAAAAAGTACAAACAAAACATTTTTGAGTCGTAGTAACAATATAACAATAAAAATCTATACTAATATTATAAAGCTGAAGAGTTTGTTTGTTAGGTTGAGCGCGCTAATCTCAGGAACTACTGGATCGAATTGAAAAATTATTTTTGTGATGAATAGTCCATTTATTGAGGAAGGCTATAGATTGTTTGCTAATTAACGGGTGAAACCGCGGAGCACTACTAGTACAATATATAATCGTACATCTATGACTCAACATTTATTAATGTGTGTTGTTACTAAATTAAATCATTAAGTATTAAAATCTCATAAACAGTAGCTAGATTCAAACTATTCTAAAACATTCTTATTTAATAGAAGCTTCATAAAAAAACGTGTAAGTATAATGGTGAGTTTCGCGCAACGACGCCGACGCCCCCACCCCACCCGTGCGGGAATGACGTGGTGCGCCGTGATTGAACTCGAGGCTGCTTGAACCAGGGCAGCAGCAACCGGCAGGAGATCGCAGTGTAGTAGGCGGAGCTACAGGCTACGCGTAACTCGTAGCAGCCAGTCTGTGACTACGAAAACAACCCTTAGCCTGTACTATTCATTGGTTTCAATCTTATTACCAGTCAATAAGGTTCAATTTAATGTGTTTTCTAATCGTACACTGCCTGGCTGCGAGTATTTCTTTCCTACACAAAGTTCTTCAAAGTTTTTTTTAAACCTTTAGGCGAATTTTAATAAAACTATCTTTGCCTAAGGAATAATTTGAACTTTAAAATCCGCTTAGGTTGCCGATATAAATATAGGTTCTTTCTACGAAAGTTTTACATAAACTATCGTAAAAAAGCTATATGCTTAGTCGAATGAAAACAATCTATGATTTAAAGAAGCACAAAACAATGGTTACATTATTAATGGAAGGTACATGTAGGATTAAGTCTGCCTAAGTTTAATATTTTTTACAGGGATAAATCATGGTGTTTCTCAGTACGGCAAAAAGACTTTATAATATAAAAAACGAACGAGCCTTACAGTAGTATATGATATCTCACCTTTTGAAATCATTATTACAATAGAAAATAAATCATAAAGAAAATACAGTAAATACTCATTAGAAGACATTAGACATATCAAAATGATGACACAAAATGTCACTTAAATGTCTTGTTTTTAATTTATCAAGTTTGTTAGAGAGATTTCATTCTTATAATTGACCCTAACGATCGATGCAATAAAAGCACAAAGTATTTTTATAGATTTTAGTCGGTTCGAGTCCTGGGTGTGGCAAGCGAATTTTCGAAAATTATTGAAAGCAGTTTTCTTTCTTTTTAAAAATAAAGGAATGTTTTCTTTGAGTAAAATTTCTATCTACAGTATTAAAAGTACTTTCCCTTCAGGTGGCATTACGAAATTCCACCCTATGTATAAAAAATGAGGAGCGGAAAGATGTTACTCATCAATAATATATCAAATCACATCACATCACATCTTTATGCCTGTATATTATTACAATGGTAATATACTTAATAATATACTTACAGAGTAAAGAATTTATATCATACCATACTAACCTACCTAATTGAACATACAAAAGGGACATAACTTATCCCTTATTAGAATAAATATAAACGTTTTTAAATCCTACATTTATATTATTTAATCTATATTGTCAAATAAAGACAACATTTACTTACTTTATTATAGCCATTCAAAAATAGTTTCACAAAGGAAATATATAATGTAACAAACTACATGAATAATACATATAAATTCCTTGAATAAATACTAGGACTTCATAAGTTATAGGGTATGAGATATAGTTCTAACCTAGACCCAGATTTGCCGCCACTGTGTGTAGCTCTGACCTCTTGGTATACATTAGGCTTTAAAACTGGGGCAACAAGGCAACAAGGCAGTAAGTAGTAGTAGTACTTCACTTATACAAACCATCGATAAGTTTGTGTGCGTGTGTGAGGGTGTGTGTGTGTATGTTGTGAGTACATGACAGGCACCGATTGTTTATTCGAAGAATAGTTCGTTTTACGTTCGTTTTCAGGCTAAATTATAAAAAGAAATCTCAATCATCATTAACGTCATCAAGTTATCGCTAATTACTGCTACTACGGTTAGATATAGAGCTATGGGAAGAATATATTATGTACTGCTCTTGGTATTCTCTTCCCACGATGGCTTCGACTACGTCACGATAAGTGTATCAACTAAATGTCAATTTAAGAATACCAGTTTAAGCCGATGATGTCGTCTTAAGTCAATCGCGTGACCTCAGTCGTGACTATTAATCTGTGTGCCTAAAGAGAACATCTGTATTTCTATCATACTCGTAGATACAAATACCATAAATTAAATAAGGCATACTTGGGTATTGATTAAGCTATTTAAAAACATACAATCTTGTTTCAAATGTTTGATTTTGGCCTTTAAAAACGAAATGGTAGCTCTGATATCACAACAACCTATTAATGACTCTCGCCTTACCGACAGCTACCCTACAATGCAGGATAGCTACTGTTGCTTGGTGGCGTAATTCTCTGTCACTTAAACACATCGATTAATAAGTGGTTATAGCTATAAAGTATTTGTGATAAGTCCCTAAAACAATGACATCACAATAAATGTATAAAAAAGAGCGATATAAAAAATGCCACCTGATGTTCCCTTGTTCGATTTTTATTTTGTTCTTAATTCAAAATATTTGCAATACCAGCCATGATTATTAAAAATCTGATGGGGCGGTCACGTCGAATCTGTGGTTGGCTGTACCAGGGTCGTAGGAACTGCCAGAAAGCCTTTCCAACTTTTACGCCTGCGCTCCTCTCGCTTCGAGCTTTCCTACGTGTTTATAAAAAGTAGAACCTCTTTCCATTATTTGTTTCTATTTTTAGTTACACTACCAATTTTTTCCTTTGGCATGTGATCCCATTTTGTTTATTCAGCGTTGGTATTTCTAACATTGTTTTCAATGCGAACATCCTATTTAGTAACCTATTGGTAGACTTCTTGGCGGGAAAGTGAAGAGTCATGTCTGCGGTTTTGTTTTATTTTCGAAAATTTGTGTTATATCGAATATTAATGTGAAATAATGGTGGATTATTAACCGTTAAATGTTCGTGAGTGTGCATGAGTGAAACAAAATGAAACAAAACAGTGCAACGTCACTTTTCAAATTCTCTCAAGAAGTTCGCCCGAGGACTTAGTTTATCTTTACTGAGATACTCGAGTGGTTGGGGGGTATATCATTTCTCACTTCTCATTTCTATTATCATTCATTATCATCATACTGAAGAGAAATATTGTTTGTTTATGTATTACTTGTTAGAAAAATTACTTTGACACTGGCTAAATGTGCTAATCGCACGAAGCCATCAACAAAAAAAAACCTATTGGTATAGTGGTAAACTGACGATTTCCGACCGAAAGGAAGTCCCGGGTTTGTATCCCAGCGTGAGGTTACATATTATTGTACTTGAATTGAGGGTTTGTTGTAATTAGTCTGCCTTGCTAACTACCGCTATCTTTCTTACTACGTCTGTTGCCAAAAAATATAGAAGTATTGTTATATTTCTTCAGATGGATAAATCAAGGTGAAGTGTTCTTCCATTTTCGGCCTTATTGTCACTTACCATCAGTTAAGAGAAAGGCAAAGCGCTATCCCATCGATGTAAAAATAAAATAATGGTAAATAGCCTATAACTATGCCACGGGTAAATGCCTCCTTCATTGAAATTGAAATTGATGGGTAATAGCTTAATCACCACGCTTGCCAAATGGGGATTGATCACATACCCGGGCTGTGGATCGAAAAATCCTCGCTTGAGCGCTTTTCCACTCGGCCACCAAGGCGATGTTTAAAAATTAAAATTAAAAATTAAAATGTAAGCTCTACTTAAAGATTGCCTAATTTCATTAGTGTCCCCATTTTTAATACTTACACGATGTTACAATCGTCACCCCAACGTTGCGGAGGTTATTTCTACCAGGACACCAGCAAATTACGGATATAGTTATACCAGTTAAGGGGCTGCCAGAAATTTTGTTGGAGGTAAACAAACAAAATTGATAATGAAATACAAAGTCCTTGTAAATACAGTATAGATACCTACTTCAGATGAAGCTATGCCAAAACCAGAAGGTATTCTAGCAACCTTAATTTTATAGTATAAGCTTTTATCAAAATATAAAATTTTTGTCTTAAATCTATGTTCAAATAAACATCGTACGTCGTGGTCGTAAAAAGTGACACAACACGTCAGAATTGGTATACGCCGTAATATGTTTGTTTGACTCTTTTTATCGTAACGTAACCGTAAACGGTAAAGTAAAACGAATATACTTTTGATAATAATTAAATAATTTTGGTTCGGTGCGACTGGCTGTATGTCTTTGATCTTATGAATTGCATGCAACGTTTAATCATTTAATAGCAAGAAAAAGTATATGCAGTATGTGCACACCGATTTTAGCTGCAACGTGGTGCATTAATATAAGTTAATAAAAAAGGAGGCAAATTTTGCTCTTTCATCTATTTTTATCTTTAATTTATTCTTATGACGATACACATGCTGAACTATCATCAAAGGGATTATTTTTTTAACAAATGAAAGTAGCTTTTTATTAATTGTATATTATTGTTAATTTATTACAACAACTAACAATATAAAAACTACAGTTACAGACAGTTTCATACTACGAGCGCGTAGTTAGCGGTATGCTACGCGCCGTAGCGTCAATACTACACGTCCCTTCTCACCCCTTCGGAAAATCCTCAGCGGATTTCCATGGTGACGTAACGCCTCTGCTACGAAAGTACCAGGGTATTATGACTAGCAAAGAGGTGCGCGTTGCCACGAGCGACCAAACTACGCGGGCGCCCCGCGAAAGCTAGTGCGGGGCAATAGGGCTGCATGATGTCGAGCAAGTGTACATAGTTTCCCTCAACTATTGGGTGGGTGGGGGTGGGCGATGTAGTGATGACGTCAGACGGATATCGCTCCGATAAGATAATATGTGTGCTACGAACGTGCTACGCCTCAATAATAAAATGTGTGTTATACAATATATTAAAACTATTTAGAACGTATCGTATGAATTTGAACGTGATGTTATATGTTGATGTGAAACAATACGGATAATATAATAACAAAAAATTTATTAATCGGCTACTTAGATATATTTAAAGCATAGAAATATTTTTAAAGGCATAGAGAGTAGAAAATAATGGTTTACAGAGCTAGCTCGTACAAGTACGAGTAGTACGATTTAATTATAATGTTATTTTGTAACAAGGGAGTGAGAACAGATTTTGTGAGAGAGACTTTTTTTTAACTTTAATTATAATAAGCTAAGTACCAATATAAGCTACAACTAAATGCTTGGTATCAAGTAGTTTTATGTTTCCTTTTTCTACATACAATATTAACTGAATGTTTTACATGTTCAGTAATTTTACAGTAATTATGAGGCTATTGAGTCATTATTACCGTAAAATTTGCGATGCTAATCCGAATATAATTTGTATAGCATAATTAAGTACAGAGGGTACTAAATAAACACAAGTAAAATCTATATTAACAAAAGTTTCAGTAACGTGGATCTACCGACTTGTCTAATGAACCTTCTATACAAAGTTTGAAGAGGCCTTCGTAGCGTTACGTAGCACGTAGCAGCGGGGGCGGGCGTTCCGTAGACGGAGGCTAGCAACGGAAACCCTTTCGTGTTCATGCTACCCTAGTCAAAGCTGTAGCGAGTGATTCCGTGAGCGCCATTTTGTCGGAACCCTCCCCGTTTCCCGGGTAACCACGGATGGCAAGAGAACGCGGTATCCGCACGCCTGAAAACTACCTAGGCATGCTACATATAAGTTTTTTGTTTCTTTGAGTTCAAACAACCTTTTAATTAAACCTTTTATAAAGAAGTCATTAAGAAGAAGGTTTTGTTATTTAAAATTGACAAAATAACACTTTTTGAATCCGGGCATTACAATGTGTAAGTTTGGGACCTTGTATCCATGAAAAGCAACAAAAACATTAGCTACAGTTATTTTCCACCCCTTTTTATGTTTCTTATATATCGATTGGTTTTAATATAGTATAGTATATGTGCATCTTTAATAATAATGAAAAACGATTTTTAATAAGTTTCAATCAGGTGTTCAGTAATTGAACTTTCTGTCACCTATGACCTAAACAATTGAAGCACATTAAAACAAATGAAAAAATGTTTTTAAGGAAAAGTGTTGATATACAAAGCAAAGAACAAGCGAAGCTAATAAAAATGGATCAATATATTGTGCTTTCGTTTCGGGGTGAACTACCGAGGGTTGGACCGACCGCTGTATTGTTATGATATCCTGGTACAAGGGGTCACATGCAAACGCTGACGTGTCACCAGTGCCGCGAGGGTGGCACGCGAAGGGGTGCGTGCTTTGTTATCAATTCCTAACAATAAACACTATAAGCGTAAGTACAGCTTTAAATAGAACAGCAAGCTAAAATAACTATTTTAGATGTCGAATAGAACAGAATATTTAATTTGTAGGAATATTATTACAACTTATTTGTTAACTAGTAACAATGATGCTTTGTGTTTATGACAATTTTATTATTTTGCATGTAAGTTAATTATTTACTATGCCACAACAGCAACATACAGCATAGCATATTTAACATACAGCGACATATTGTGTCATCATTTTGAAATGTCAAATGTTTTCTAATGAGTATTTACTGCATTCTCTTTAGGATTTGTAAAAAAATATACGTAATTGTTAATTTCTATATTCTATTTTATATTGTAATATAGATTAATAAATATAAATTTACTGATGATATGTCTCAATAAAGTGCAGATCATTGATAAAAAATCCAAGTATGTCAAATGTTACACTTCATAAGCGACTACTGCTCGTTTTTTTTTAAATATTATTTTAATTTTCAATACATATCCTAAAAAATGTTTATTTTCACTTTTTTATTAATAAAACAGACCTTTTCATTTTATTTTTCTGTTTGAAGACACTGAAAATCCTGTGGATAGTATCTAAGAAGAAATGATTTATCAGACATTGCAAAACAAAAATTAAATTTCCTTTTTATACAGGAGAAAATGCATTAGGTATACCACTGCGCCCGGGGACACATAAATGAAGAATTGATCTCTAAAACTGATATTGAATTTCATTAGCAAGTAAATAGTCAATCACAGTGTAGATAGCACACAAAATGTCTATATCTAGTATTTCTGAGAATCTAGCAATATCGAACGTCTATTTTATCACAAAGTAGCTGACCCGGCAGACTTCGTACCGCATTCCTTTTTTTTTTTTTAAATGTAACATCTTTCCGCTCGTTTTCTATATAAGCAATTTGTGATTTCGTGAAATGACATAACACAAATTTTAGAAAATAAAACAAAACCGCAGACGGGACTCTTTACTTTCCCGCCAAGAAGTTCATATTGTTATTATATGTGACATATTGTGTAATTTGACTATCAAAGGTTATTTTGATATGTCAAATGTCTTCTAATGAGTATTTACTGCATTTATTTTATAGTTATAAAATTATGTAATACCTGACCCTTTTTTTTCAGAATATGATGTTAAAATTGCTTATTACTAAGGTGAGATGCCAAATGTTCATCATATGCGACTACTGTAAGGCTTGCTCGTTTTTTTTAATATAGCCTTTGTTATTCAACGCTAATGTAGCATTCTAATGGTGAAAGAACTTTTTAAATCGGTCCAGTAGTTTTATGAGTTTATTCGTTACAAACATACACAAAAATACAAAGCTTTCCTCTTTATAATATTAGTATAGATTAGTATAGATAGATTCGTGAATATAGTCCTTTGGCATTTATCTGACCTTTGCGGAGAGGATACGGCGAGGTCTTGGCAGGGGTGACGTGTCCGCGGCAGAGGTCGATTTTACCAGGAACACAGGAAACCAGTGGATGTTACTCGCTAAGATCCTAGAGACGACTACGCAATCTTCTTCCGAGAGAGATGGATACCAAATTTGAACTTGCCTTTGAAATTCAGATTCAAGTACGTTGTTATTGATTTCTGACGAATCTTTGAGAAGCTGAATTATCAATGTTATTTTACGACAATTTATTTTGAAAACTGAAAGGATCTTACATTAATTATTGCTGTGATAAATTCTATAACACACACGACTTGATTTTTGGGAAACGAAGTATTAAAAATCTTTTGTCTTATGTATTATATTCTGGGACCCATAAATTGCAACCATCAACTATTTTTCAACAAGCTATTGACTAGAGGTCCAGACGCCTCCACATCAACCTTTACAAAACTGTCAAATTTCTTCAAAACATGTTCAACCATATATTAAAGCCACAAAGTTTAAAGTCTATTTAGGAAATTTGAGAGTTTGTGGTGAATTTTACTTTTTTTTCCGGATTGCGGAAGGCCCAAGTTCGATTCCTGGCTGGGTAGGGTAGGCGTTTAATTTTTTCACTGTATTTTATAAGTATTTAATTCAGTTTGTGGTAGGTCGATGTGGAGGCGTGTTGTTTACTTTGAACTTTTTTAACTAGAAATTATTTTTATCGCTTTTTAAAATGATACAAGCGATAAAACTTCTTGACTTTTTACAGTTTTTTTTACTTATCTACATAAGCAGTAGTTTTTATATCAAAGGTCGCTACATTAACTTGAAGATAGTATCAATTGATAGCCAAAAAGCCAAATACAGATTTATCGAGGTAACATTGACAGTCTTAATATAGTTCTCGTAATCCTTGAAGTTAATTCTGTGTATTTATTACGAGTATATAAAGCAGTTCAACATTCTACTCTATTCAGGACTGTAGGAGCATTGTAATAGGGTTTACATTGGCATGTTTCTGTTATTGGAGTTTGAAGGTCGACTTCCAAATTAATCCTCGCGAATATTTGCCCGCCCAATAGGCAGAAGGGCAGCGCGCTGTCGACGTCACACGGCGGAGTTACTAGGGCTTCATAGGACATTAATAGCTTGCTCTTTAGATTTCAAACGTGTTGGGGCTTATAATAGCCACGTGGAACTGTCTAACTAATTTTGAATTGCGATAGGTACTATTGAGATAGACTCATGGCCAATCAATCACTTTATTTAGGTCGTCAACATCATCATTCTATCAGTTTAACAGTTTAAATGTCCTACTGCTGAGCTGGACTATAAAACTTCCCATCATATAAACAATGGCACGTGCGGAGATTTGGCTGTTACCTACGACGCTGGGCCGCCGTCGCAGTTTTTTAGTGTTATTTGTTTTAAAGACTGCCATCCTACGACAATAACCAGTACCTACAACTAAACATGACTTCTTCTAAAGTCAAGAGATATTTTAATGTCACCCATCCAGTGATACTGTACTGAGAAGGTTTGAAAGATTGCAACTGGAACGCGCAAGACAGTGAACCATCGAGCTCCTCTACCTTTAATTGAACTTATAAAAATCCTTTGCCTGTCGGTAGATGGGTGTTTTTTTATTATTATATTTCTTTGTTATTTGTTAGTTCTATGGTTTGTTATATTATCTATTTATCTACAATAACTTACTTACTTGGACAAATAATCTACGTTCTCTCTCAACACTGAATACTCTGCCCTCGTAATTGAAAACACAGTAACTTCAGCAACTGAAGTTACCTTTGTTTTCTAAGTTTGATAGTTTTGTAGATAATCGAAATGCTTTTCGTCCCCGATATCGAAAAACCTTTTAGAAATTAGATTTCACGCTAAATATAGTTTAATCTTGTCTTATGAAACTATAGCCAGGACTTACTACCATTACTTTCTACACAAAACTCATAATATCTATTTAGAATGTTTTCATTCCTACTTTGCAGTTACAAGACAATTTAAAAAAACTGTCCCCGCAAGAATCGGAGCATTGAAAATAAATACAACAATTTACGAAAAAGAACATTTTAATTTAAAAATAACACAAATCCAACTTGAATGCATTTCTCGCCTGCATCCGCATCTTTTAACACCATTACCATGACGATCGGTCAATAATCAAAGAAGCTACATCACTTTTTATATACGGAAATACCAGTTTTTTCTACAATACCAAATCTAAATGGACCACCTACAAGCAATTATTAGCCGATTTTCAAAATTTTTTCGCCATTTTGTAGCTAAACTAATACCCTAGGACCATTTTTTAAATTTTTTCTTAAGTCGGTTTTTTTTTTGAAATATTTTCAATTTAGTATACAAACCAAAAAACCCGCTTTTTTTACATTTTTCAAAATTTCAAAAAAGTTTCTAGCCGATTTTCAGAATTCAAACACTCACACGTGTCTCGATAAATTCCTCAGCTCTTGGTACTATTTCCATCTCGATTCTCCGATAATCCTCGGAGCTATGGCCAAAAATACGTCTCAGGCGATTTGCATCTGATAACCATTTTCAATGGTAAAATACAGTTTTCCAGATTGACATTCCCAACGAACCGAAGAAAAACTTTTATTATGGTTGCGACTCCTTTATATCACAATCTACAAAACAAGACTAACAAATATTTATTTGCATTATGGACAAACTGCTTAACCACCGCTCCGCCCCGGCGCCCAAACCCGCCCAACTGCGCGACGTAGGGCGGCAACAATTTTCCACGGGCGTCGTTACTACCAGGACACCATAAATTCGAAGATGCTGCAGTCATGTAAAAAGCTTTTCCAATACTGTGAGAGGGAGAGAGGGAGCAAAGTTTCACGCATGCGCAGAACGTACAACGGTATCTAATAAGCCCTAGGCATTTTGGATGCGACACCCGTGTGTTTGCCTCGTGGGACGTCACTTCCCGTTACTTTGATATTGGAAAGAGTACACAAAGAAATATGAAACGGCCATGCTATTAAATATGTGTAAGGTAGGTAGAAGTTCTTCTATATAATGTTAGTCATCTATAGCCGAAGCTTTGAGTTTATGAGAAATTTTATCAAACTATTCAAGTAAATAGGTTTTATGTTGCATTAATAACTTGAGTAAATATTGTGAAATTTAAACAGATTTACAGTAGACTATTTTAACTCTACATCCTAGAATGGAGTCTTATCTCATTATTGACTACTGTACAGGCTACCCATAAGCAACTTTTTTTTTAGTATGCGACCAACTTTGAAATTGTGAAATAGAACCAGCTGTTTGATACAAATTTAAAAACCTAATGAATCAAACAAACGGTAGACTGCACTGAACAGCTGATTTCATTTTGTGATTTCAATATTGGTCTCGAAGCAACACGCTGCGGTCTCAGCTGCTGAAGCAGTCCTTAACGATTAATACAGGCTCTAATGATATACTGGGCCGCTGATGCTAAGGGCAACAACCTTTTCTGTCAGCTTGAACATACTGTAACCCGTTGTTTTCGCCATAAAAACTTTAGTGTTAGTGTCGTTTAGGAAGAGCTATGAAATTCAAAAATTCAAAATTCAAAATCATTTATTCAGTTTAGGCTACAAGTAGCTCTTGTGATAACTATGCCATCGGTTCGTAAGTCTACTCTGTTCGTAAGTCTACTCTTCTTGTACTGAGAAGAACCGGCAAGAAACTCAGCAAGTGTCAAGCTCTTTTCTCCCTTATACCGTCAAAAATATTAGAAAATGCCCTATCTTAGCAGGACACTTTCCATTACAGACAGCTTATGTGTGAACAGTTGTTGTTCCAACGCTACTCCTTACCTAAGTGACCTTTACCGTCCACGAGTTCGTTGCATTGATTTCGATTATATATTCAAGAAGCACGATAAAAATAATACATCTACTGTTATCGCAAGCGCCGCAGCAAAACTTTCCAGTAATTTTACCTTTACACTCTTTAAAGGACACACACACACCATAATAGCAAAATAGCAGCTGCACAATAATCTTAGTTCGAGTGCAGCTGTTTCAAGATTCTGTATATGTGACAGGTTGTCCTCCTGACGACGTTCCTCCTGTGAGTCTCCTTATTTTGTGCTGCAGCATAGTTTGAGACTTAGTTTTGAGGGCGGTAGACATCCAGACGTCTTCTGTGTTGGAACAGTTGTTGTCCTTACGCTATGCCTTACCTCAGCGACCTTTCGGACACATGACGCCGCGCTGACGCAGGCAGTACTTTATGTTTCACTTAGCGGTACCTGCCCAGCGACATTTCACAAGCTTGGTATTATGAAACAGGGTGTGTGCAGGGCTGGCAACTGCAGATTAATGCAGGCGTAATCCCACGTTCTGTTTATTTGGTTTATCAACACTGAATCTTTAATGAATTTATTTATTATCTAACAATTAAGCTTAGTGCGACAACACTTTCAATAAAATGAAACGCCAAATGAGATACCGATATAAGTTAAAAGTAATAAAAATAAAGGAAAATGGATTGATTAAGTAAAGCAATACACGGAAAAAAAATCATTGGTTTCCATTTGTTTGTAAGTATATTATTTAGAAAACAATTAGAAAAATTATATAGTAAAGTTATTAGTTAGGTACTAAACTAGAGCACTTAGAGCCAATTAATAAATTCAACTTTAGTTTTGTGTATTGAGTAGGTACAGAGAAATATATAGGTAAGACCAAACAAAATCCAGAACATTTTTAAAGAGCTTTGTAACTAAGCCGTAAAATATTTTAGATTTCTCGTTTCCGCCAAATGAGTGGTAATAAAATAATACCACTTTCAATGGTTACCTATCGAGTGTTCGCTGCTAAATCAATTGCCGGCAGCCCTGCGTGGCCAGGGCGGCGGCGGCGTCGCGTCGTAAGCCGTCGTAGGTCGTGACGCCGTCCGATGACGTCACTACGAGGGTGGAGGGTTGCGACAGCCGGGAGGGCAAGGGTAGTGCCCCCCAGTGAAAGTCGGGCCGACGCCGTCAGTCCGGCCTGCACCATGGAACTGGCTGCGCGCCGCGGCCCGTCACTTACCGGCTAACCTCCAAAATCCATGCATTACTTTGCAAGTTAAATTACGGGCTCTTTACCCGGCCAAAAGTGTAGTGGTCAACGCGTTTATGAATGTGAGTGGAAAGTTTAAAAAGTTTGTAGTTTTGTACGAGTCGAGACAAGTCGATCTTGTTTTGGTCTACGTTGAATGTGAATACCTACCGAAGACGTTACGAGCATTGATAGTTTCAATCGCTAAAATTAGAATTCATAATTTTTAATCTATTTATTTATTTATTTATATTTATTTATTTCCTATTTCATTTAATGCAATCAGTCCTGCCTGCGACATATTGTCATAAATATAGCAATACGTATTATGAAAATAATTATGTGCATATCATAAAGTGTTATCATCAGAATATCAATAATGAAAGTTTTGATAGCAAGCATACGAGCTACAAAGCAAGTAGGTTTGAGCTGAAGTTTAGAATCTGTAACATAACTCAGTTAGTACATGTAGAAAACGAACCTTCCAAATAGACAAATCACTACCTCTTAAACCTTATAGGGTTCGCAAGCCTCCTATCAATTAGATTGTTCAGACAAGAGCGACATAATCCTTTCGCGGGATGACCTACAACGCGGAATAACTGGGCCTACGACTCATGTTAAACTTTTTATTTACAATCTAATTTCAGCGTGCGATACACGAAAGCGGCTATTAATAACCGGGGTTCGCGTGCTCCCGTGCAGAGTTCTGTTGCGTTTTCTCTCTCCACACTATTTCTGTCTGTGGACAACCATCAACCATCATATTCAACGTGAAGAAAGAAGATTACCTCGTTTCTTTATAGACAATGAGAAAAGTGCGTAAAAAGAAGCCTGTAGCCGTCGGGCCGCGGTGACTATGTTGCTGTAGTGTGTACAAAAGTTATTGTGATTTACAGCGGCTCTACATACTCAAAGTAAGTATAGTAACTTCTGTACTTTCTTGAACTACAAACTGCTTTGTCAACAGCATTTTTGGAAGACTTAAAGCTGTATAAAGGTTACATCGATCTCGTTTTAAGCCGTGTTGTGACCATGTTTGGATCTTCTACAATGCAGGATTCCGTCCACCGCTTCGTAGAAACACCGGTTAAGAATATTGTTCCTTTCAGTGTGAATTAGTGTGCCGACGACTGGTTCCCTCGAAGTGCTAATGTGAAAATTACAATTGATAAAACTTTACGACAAGGAATCTATTGAATATAAAGATGATGTTTTGATCTCTGTTGAAAACAATCTAAGCCAATTAAAAGTAAGGACATCTTCATCATCTTAATTGTTCTACATTTTTGCATGCAAACAATATTTATCATCCTTGCAAGGCACTTGGCATACCTACGCATAGACATAATAAATTTTATGGGTTATACTTATCGTGGTTATTACTTGCCATTTCGTAAGATATGACTCCTTAGCTATGCGAATGAAGACGTCATTATATTTTATAAGCGTATGCAGATATCCGACTATAAAGTGTTATGACGACTGTATGTAGATCAAAATCTATACGTACATAGTATATATAACTATAAATTTGATGATACATAAATATTTATGCCTCCTTACTATGTGAGTCACACAGGCACAGTGCGCCTGTGTGATTCACATAGTCAGTTGTTAATTTATCTTAAAATATCTTAAACTAAACGTGCCCAACGCTTTCAATATTAGTTAAAACAAGAAGGATGGAACATACTTACCTACATTTTAATGTCATGCTTGCCAATATACACTAAGTTAAAAGGCTGCGACGGTTTTAATCAGTTTCAAGATCATAAAAATGATTCGCCTTTTTAATTTAATTCAAAATAAAATTTTATAATTATTTAACTCAGCCAAAGTACTTATGTGTTAGTGTCAAAGGTATTTGATAAATGGAATCTCCAGGCGCTCGATGGTTTTCATTATTGAGAGAGTTTTTGCTGATTGTCTCTGGGCATTTTCAGCTTCACCGGACTTTTTTGGGGGCGGCGAGAAACTTAAAGGGTTCCTCAAGCCGTGTGAAACGAAGCACCTGCGGAGGTTTTCTAGAGGGAAACTACATTACGCACTAGTGCGTGTCCCCGTGCCCTACTAGATTCTCCGAGAGGTTCGGATCGGGTCGGAGCTTAATGGTGCAATGGTTAACGCGCGTCTGCGATTGCTAAGGTTAAGCCACTTATCGGATGAGTGACCAAAATGTATCATCTTTTTTTTATATTTTACGGGTAAGCCTTGATCTCACCTGATGTAAAATGATGATAAAGCTAATGATGGAAGTGCACTTCACCCGGGATCCTCAACTAGTGAGGCACTGGCTATCTTATCTCTAACTGCCGGAACACAACAATGCTACAAACATTGATGTTATGGCGACATATTTAGATAAGATGGTGGTAGCTAGCCAGGCGGACAAACAAGCCCTACCACCAACCAAACCGAGTACACAAACATGTACCCTCCGCTGGGAATCGAACCCGGGACCCCTGGGTCTAAACCAGTGGTCTTAGCCACTAGACCACAGAGGCGGTCATCTCGAGCTCCTCCACGCTTCGAAAGGCACGAAAAGCCGTAAATCCCGACTGCATTAGCAGTCGTTAAAAACTAGCAATCCGTACTAGGCCCGCGTATGGTGGTTTATGGCCCGTTCTCCCTGTAATATGGTGTTTTGTTTCCATGTACCGGGAAGGCTAAGTGCTCCAGCATTGGGAACATAAAAGCTGGTCATAAATATTTATAAAATATACCTACTTAGTGAAAAAATTAAATGCCAGATTCATTCAGTTTTTTTTATACAGCAACAAATTATCTTTATCTTATCTTTACAGATGGAATACCACAAATTTGATAACACAACGCTATAGTAAATTTTACTTTTTATTTTTAAGTGCAGCAAGCACTGAAGCTATTATAAATTAATTATTTATAAAATACACTGAAAAAATTTAATGCCTACCCAGCCAGGAATTGAACCTGGGTCTTCCGCAATCCGAGCGGCTGCACTGACCATTATGATACCGGGAAGGCTGACGTAAGCACTGAATTTTTTTACTGCTTTTTGATTTTTGACTGCTTTTCAGCGGCAGAGTGCCATCTATCCAATGGTTATTTCAACCGATGGCTATGCAGATTCATCCCTGGCTGGGTCGAGTATGCATTTAATTTTTTCACTGTATTTTATAAATATTTAATTCGTAGTTAGGTAATTAAGGTCAACAACGCGGTCATGGGTATTGGGTTTTTCGAAACAATCGCAAAAGTTAAGCTATCATAAGTGCGGTCAGTAGCCGGATGGATGAACCACTTTTTTTCTGGAGTTCCATTCACACTTCGGAAGGCACATTACTGTATTGGTCAAGGCTGCCATCAAAATATTGCAATCGTTAAAACAAGCTATGTCAAAGGCTGAAGCTACTTAAACCTGACACCTCTTGCGGTGGAGAGTTAAAGGTGAATATAAACATTGTTTCAAATGTCCCCGCCCGATCCTCTAAATGCCACTACACTTTTACAGAATACACTAAACATGCACACTAGTTTTGGCTCAAGACACCGTACTCGTAAAACAAGGGTACGACGAGCCGATTCACACGCGCTCTATACCAGGTACAGACTGTACCTGGGCGCTTTTCCCAACTACCTCGGCCCGGTCAACCCGAGCCGAGGTCCGAGCCTTTAGAGGCGCGAGAATCTAGTAGGGCACGGGAACACGGACTAGTGCGTGATGCCGTTCCCTCTAGAAAACTTCCGAAGGTGATTCGTTTTACACAGTTTGAGGAACCCGCCGTAAGTTTCTCGCCGTCCCCAAAATAGCCCAGAGAAGCTGAAAATGCCGCCCGAGGCAATCAGCAAATTCTCAAAAAAAAAAAAAATTTTCAAATGTTCAACTAAATTACTCCATTTAAGATCCAGGGTGCCTAGTGTGAGTTTTGTTTACTATCCGTATTCATTCGATTACGTTAACGGTCACGAAAATTGGTATGGCAATGAAGCAGCGCCTCCTGGCAGGCAAACGAGAAGAGTTAACATTTTGTCATACAAATTCTCGTTTTCGTTAAGAGCGTTTAAGCCACACACTAGCGCCCCCAATTTAAAAAAAAAACATAAGTATCTAGTAATTAGAGATAGAAAATCAAATTATGCTCAACAAACTATAAAGTAATTTAGCATTTTTACGTCACCTAATAAACATCTGACATGTTATGGTTTAGTTAAATAAGACGTTACAGCTAAAAACGGCCACTTTTAACTATAACTGCTAATGCAGTCGGGACCAACGGCTTTACGTGCCTTCCGAAACACGGAGATACCCGAGATGATACATTTTTGGCCACCCATCCGATGACCGGCCCTTGCGAAAGTTGCTTAACCTCAGCACTCTCAGACCGGGCGCGTTAACCACTACGCCATCGAGCTCCTCGATTTAATTGAATGTCGAAGTTTGTTTAACGGTATAGCTTGCAACCAACGGGCAACATAGACAAAGGTATCTATCCGCTTATCTAAGCAAGTCCCGCAAAGACAAACTCGAAGCTTCAACCTAAAGGTCCAAAAGTAAACAAACCAAGATCCTGAAGTAGGACCTGAGCTACTTCTATTTAATGTCACTAAAAATGCGTACCTATTGCTAATTGTTAGTGTCTTATATAACCTACATATATAATATCGCATGTAGTATAACGTACCTAGTACCAATATTATACATGGTCTATGCCTAGTACTATAGTACCTACTAAGCACCTACCTACCTAGTCTTCTTAACAAGTCACCTAAGGATGCCATTTGGCATTAAGTCCGGCTTTTGTATCGCTTTTATATAGCAATAAACTTAAAATAAAAATAACATAAATAAAGTGTGTTCTAGATCTGTCACGAGATTGACTATTACTAGATATGAGCTGATTACGGCTGCTCTTAAGCTAAGGCTGTCGAATAAAAAAACTATAACTGCAAATCAGTTTAAACATTTGTTGAGAGTTACGTATCTACGATGCCACGGGCAACGAACGTTGACCTTAATGTTCATAATAAATAACGTTAAATGTAACACCGGATAAAAAGAAATAGGTAAGTTTATAATTCAGACGGCGTAGTAACCTACCTGTGTGAATTATAAGTACCTACCTATTCTGTACCCTTGCCATATTTCATGCAGGCCATTTCAGTAGCCCTACCCTACTCCTCGCGAAACGGTTCAATCGAGCCGACGACGTCCTCGGTTCATTCGAGCCGACGTCCTAGGGTTCTCCGCTCTTGTTGCCCGACTAGAATGCCCAGAAAAATCTAGTAGTTGTTACACTCCATAGATATCTATACTAATATTATAAAGCTGAAGAGTTTGTTTGTTTGTTTGAACGCGCTAATCTCAGGAACTACTGGTTCGAATTGAAAAATTCTTTTTGTGTTGAATAGTCCATTTATTGAGGAAGGCTATAGGCTATATTACATCACGCTATGACTAATAGGAGTGGAACAGTCGCTAATTAACGCGGGTGAAACCGCAGGGCACAGCTAGTGTCTCTATAATAATACTAAGGATGTCAGAACCTCCGGGTTACTAGCACTAAGGCTGGCAGATACCACCAAGGTAGTCGCCGTTCCTTCAGTTTAGGGTAACTATTAACTAATCTGTGGTTTAGGCTGTAACTGCCACATGCGATTAACTGTCCCCCGAGTGCCTAGTGTGAGATTTGTTTTATCCGTATTCATTCCATTACAAATTTGTACAGCATTGAAGCGTAGACGGTAAAAATGTTGCCATACAAATTCTCGTTTTCATTAGCCAGGTAGTTGACATCAACAGTCAACATTTTCCATATTAATAATCATATTATGCCAAAGACTGTGCCTGTTATTTATATAGTGTTTGTTAGTTTTAAAAACAACACTAAATAAAATGATAGTATTTTACTTGGCTTTATTTAAATGTAAATAGACCTCCTTGTCATAGCAAACTGCAGGCAGACATTGTATGCAAGTTTACATTAAATAAATTCATTAATTTCCAACATTCACAACCATGGATTTAATGAATACAATGAATAACAATGATATCAAATATTTATTAAATTTTAAATATGATTATGTATAAATAACCATGAAAAGTAACAATATAAATAAAATGTTAAAAAAACAACAAATAGACAACCATTTACATTACAGGAATATTATGTTTTTGAGCAACAAGTTGTTAAAAGGAACTGTCATATTATTTTGCTTTGCCTTATTTATGTGTAAAATTTTGATACACTAATGAATATCTCTTTTAAAAATTAAGGCACTTGTGTCATGGTGTTTGTTATTCATATTTGTATTAGACTTACAATATTATTTACTATATTATATGTTAAGTACCATAGGAAGACAATTAATACATAAAAACAATATTTAGTTATATTAAAATAACATTGTGAACTATAGAGTAGGTATATAAACTATTCACCAATCTACTCTGACATAAAACTAAGTGTATAAATAAGTAAAACTGAAATATAAAAAGTTTAACTATCACATTATGTTACTATTTTTGTGCTATACTACTACATTAAAAATTCAATTCATACAAAATTCATAACAAATTATCAGTTAATCTAATAAAAATATAGGTTTAAAATCACTAATAACAGAACTCTATTTAGCTTACATTTCATATAACTTAGCACCTATTTGCCTAATGTACTTTGAGTTTAAGTTTTACTTAAGTATAGGGTCTAAGTAAGCAGTAACCTGTGGCCATATTTCATCAGAGGTTCTTCCCTCAAACTCTTTAAGTATTCCTTTCTGTTTGTAAAACTCAATGACCGGTTTTGTGACACTCTCATATATTTCAAGACGCTTCCTCACCGCCTCTGGCTTGTCATCGGGCCGTTGCACCAAATTTTCACCTGTTTCATCATCCTTGCCAGAAAGTTTTGGTGCATTAAATTCTACATTGTAAACTCTCCCTGAAGATAAGTGGACCCATCTATTCTTAACTCTATCAATTATAACCTCAAAAGGTACAATTAAATTCAACACAACATTCACGGGCTGAACCTTCCATAGAGCATCAGCTTGTCCAACTGTTCTGGGAAAACCGTCCAGTAACCAAGGTTTATTCTCAACTTTCCTTAATTCAGTTATCATAAATTTTATCATTACATCATCAGGTACAAGCTTGCCTTCGTTTAGATACTTCTTTACCTCTTTCCCTAGATCTGTCTGCTTTTCTATGTGGTCTCTTAATTTATCCCCACTAGAAACATGTTCAACATTATATTTTTTCACTATTCGGGATGATATTGTTCCCTTTCCGGAGGCAGGAGCACCCAGTATCAAGGTCTTCAGTAATTTCGATTTTATTGTCATCTTAGCGATCGGAGTGAACTTTGGCTTGTGAGTGCACTTTGATACCAAACAACTATAGGTTATAATCTATGTAGGATATGTGATTTATATGACACTCTGACCGAGAAACGCAACCTTGTAACCATTCTTAGTAAAATCATAAGTAATGTAACGATAAAAAAATATGTTTGATTGATTGATCGGCAAATATGATAATATTCATTGCTAACGACGATCGTCAACGTCTTAATTCATATTTAACAAACTGCTTAATAAGCAAATTGAATACTATTGAAAACACTTCCCCAGCTTTGTTTAAAATCACCTCATTTAAACCCACTTTGATTAATTCTACAAATAATTTATGAATTATTATGGTTTTGAAGACACTTCTTATTGCACACTAAAGTCGTGATGATTTGATTTTGACAATGACAATTTGACATTGACAAGTGGCAAATCGAACACACACAGATGACCACAGAGTAACTTTAAATAAAAACGTATGAACAAAACGCAAGCAAATGTCAGATAGTTGCGTTTTGTTACGTAAAATGCAATGCAATGATCGCGATGTTCACCGGGCAACGCGCGGCGCGGCGGGGATATGCTCAACGTCTAAAATAAAAGCGTCCTGCGCCGCTTCGACACAAAGTAGGTTTCATAGAAAAGATATAGCGAGCTACCGATAGGTATCTTGTAGAAAAATTGATAAAACTGAGTCTGTCTCTGCATGTATACATATAATCAAAGGTTTGTCTTTAACGTTTAACAATAACTAAAGACAAAACAGAAACTATTAATAACTCGATAAGAATTTAACAGTACGAGTAATAAAGTTAAGGGAAGTTAGGTTTAACAAATAAATGTTTTAAAAAAATGATATTTTTACAGTTTAGAGATAAAAATTACGGAAAGTTTTCGAAACTTTGGAAGTTTCAGGAACACGTCTTGAAGTATTTTGGAAGTTTTCAAGAATAATTATTTAAAATCAATTTAAATATTTCACATCATCATCATCATCATCAGCTCATTTTGTCCCCACTGCTGGGGCACGAGCCTTCCCTATGGATGGATAGGGAAGCCATAAACCACCACGCGGGCCCAGTGCGGGTTGGTGGTGTTAAGGACTGCTAATGCAGCCGGGACCCACGGCTTTACGTGCCTTCCGAAGCACGGAGGAGCTCGAGATGATAAATTTTTGGTCACCTATCCGATGACCGGCCTTTGCGAAAGTTGTTTAACCTCAGCACTCGCAAACCGGCGCGTTAACCACTGCGCCATCGAGCTCCTCAAATATTTCACATAGAAAGGCAACAACAAATGTTTAGTATAATGGCATTTACCAATTTTCAAAACCTAATTTCTTTGAAAAACACATGAATCACAAACAACACAAAAAATGATTAAAAGTAACTGTAAATTTCAATTGAATTGAAAAAAACTTGTAAATATTTCAAGAGATTTGACAGAAATCGATTCTCGGCGGTGTAGGAAAGTATTACTTTTAGCAGTTTTAATTAATTAAAATCAACGATATGGTTGTTTCCTTAGTCAAATTTCTCTATTATTATAGTTTTAGAGTTTTTTTATTTTTTTTTATTATTTTTATAATGGGTTAGCGCTTGATCACTATCTCACCTTATGGGAAGTGTAGATGTGGTCTAAAATGGACCCACCCAAAATATGCCCATTCACTCTGACTTGAATAGACCCCCCAAGTAGCATTGGGGGTTCTATAGCGGTTGACTTATGGTACACATTTATTATTTAAGCTGTCTAAGTTTGGCCTATAAAGGCTGTATAGAACGCTATACAGCCATTATACTACTGGTTTGGGCACAAATTATTCAGCCTTAAGTTCAAAATAGGTACACAGTAGTAGAATAGTAGCATTTTAACGGCAGTTTAAGAGAGAAAAGTGGTCTTAACGCTGATCAACGGCATTATATAAAATTCCGTGTGGTTCTTTATACAGACATGAAAGTTATAAGAGGTAACGAGTGAAAAATTATACAGCCTCTATTCTAAGTAACGCTCACAAGGTGTACCCTAAATGTATTAGTAGGCCGCTTTTTCTCCAAAAACTTCGCACCACATTTTGTGATTACATTTATTTTGAATTGCCATGAATCAATATTAAATAGTAGCCATTTTAAAAGTGATTCAAGATATTATATCTGGTAAGTACTTGTGTTTAATTTATTCCATTGTGTTAATATTATGGGTAATGTAAATTTATTGTAAAGTCTATACATATTTAGAGTAAAATTTTCACGCGCCATAGAAATAATACCTTTTAATAAAATAAAAAAAATTAAATAAGCAGAGACGAACAAACAAAATTTTCATTTTTGTGTTTTAAATGCATCCAAACAATTTTTCGGTTTTGTATATGGACATCAAACATAAAATTAATCACGGAAAGTCCGTAGTATGTGACAAAATCATAAATAATTTAAAAAAATTATAGGTTATGTTTATGTATGAGTGATCAAAATGGTGGACATTGCCTTCAGCTAAGGTAAACCATTGTAACTCCAAGTTAATGTCGCGGCCTCTATGAAGTGTCACATGTAAACCATTTAAATGTCGTGAGCTCCAGAAAGGTTCAAATGTGTACCAATTTATTATCAATCTCTGTACAACACATCTGGGTTAGGCTTATATTCAGCCCTGGGCTGGTATGCAGTTCTTCAATAGTTCACGTAAATACTCTTTTAGATATTTTTTTAGACAAAAATTTAGAGATCCACATTGGAAAAAAAAAATTTGAATACCACAAGTTAGTTAGTTAGTTAATAGTATTGGATAGTAAATGCATTGAATGATAGGTATGATTGAATTAATAATTTACCTAATTTTTATAGACAAGTAGTTAAGTATTGTTAGAATTCGGACTAAATTAACTAACAAAAATTATCTGTATTTTTTCAATTTAAAATGAAAACACTCCAATCAGTGGTGACGTGACGTGTTTATGAGTTGTTTTTTTCCATTTATTAATTTTTGTCGGTAAATATTTGTTAATAAATATATTTTTTTGTTTTGCAGGTGCATAATGACAACAATGTGGATCCACCTTTTCCAGCCAATAATCATATGGTAAAACGGATGATACTTTGAATTTATTACCTACCTTCGACTGCGATCAACTCATAATCAAAACCTATTACTACAAAAAGTTAATAACCAAGACAAAATACTCCACGATATTGTTGAAAATATGCAAAAATTCACCTAAACCTAAAAGCCAGACTTCCATAATTAAAGGAAACGAATCGAAACCATCCACAAGTACTAAAATAAAACAACAACAATCACGACTCTCCAAACGATCAAATAGATGAGATAGAAAACATTGAAGTTGATAAACCATCAGCAATGGGGGTTGAAAGGGGGACATATGGGGGGTCTGATGATGAAGATTTGTGTTAAAACAATTGTTTTAATGTGAAGTAATTTTGTTGATTTAAATTATATAATAATATTAGTTCATAGGATGTCCCATGAACGAATAATATTATATTAGTCATAGTGGAATAATTAATAAAGTGTAGTAATAAAGACTCGAAGTTTATTATGTTTCGTTATGTAATTTAAAAATAAAAATTATGAAACATTCGTAAAGTTGTTTTATTCTTTTAATGTATGTAACAAAGGTATGAAGTATTGAAAGTCTTTTTGTTTAGTGCATCAATTAATTTATTGTAACACCAAATGGTTAGGTATTTAACCTGATATTTTTATATTTTTTTTTTATATTAAAAGAAGGCAAACGAGCAGACGGGTCATCTGATGAGAAGTAATTGCCGCCGGGGAGGGGTGAGAGATGGGCCTCCAGTACTTTCACTCACCGGACGAAACACTACAGCAACGAGTGCCATTGATTCACGCCGATATTTTGTGAGAGGGTGATATTACGCCGGGCGAGCCGGCCCATTTCGTGCTGCAACGCAGCGTGGCTCTACCACCCAAACAGTGTCACCAATTTAGCACCACCCAGGGGTCACGTGTAGGGTCGCAAGGGTAAACCTACGGATGCGAGCAACTTTAACCCACAAAGGTGCTCTAGCTGGTGAATCGCGTATAAAACATCTTATTTAAATTTTTATTTTCTTTTCTAAACTCTGAACTTGTGAGTCCTTCTAATAGTGTATTCATATCATCGACAAAATCGTCTAAAAAGTAATTTAGACTTTTAGGTTTTCTTTTCCCAAAGTATATTCTCAACTACAAAAGGCCTTATTCTAGGATTTTCAAAGATGGTACATAATATAGGTCAAAACTCATAAGAAGAACTTTTGAATATAGGCAAACCATCCATCCACATTTTTGTTTATTGAAATTGTATGTGGAACATCAATTCAATTTTGCGAATTTTTTTTTCAATTGATTTTGCTATTCCGTTATGCCAATATTGACCGCCTTTAATATTTTTTATAGTTATTTGTTTGGGAGTACACAAAATTGTTCTAGAATCTTTTGGTAGTGTTTCAGGAATCAGTTCGTTAATGATGACTGACAATTCATTTAGAGCGACATAACTTATATTATTTTTTACAGCCCATATTCTTAATTTCTCACGAAAGGATACATATTTTTCATAATCGTATTCATATTCACGATTCATAGAGCTGAAACCACCACACTCAGTGTCTTCTACGTTGTGCACGGAACCATCATAAACTAAGTTTGAACTCACGCTTGAAATCGCATTGCTGGTCTTAGCTTCAAGCATTTTTACCTCTGTATTGTGTACGGAACCGTCATCGTCATTAATAAAGTTTGAAGTACTAACAGGTTGCTGTTGAATGTGTTGATTAGATTGATTATTTGGTCTTACTATCTGCAAATATTATTTTAAGATTTTTCTTCTGATTCTACCGGTCCTCACTTACTGTTTTCAATTATTTTTTTGCATTTTTATTATTTTGGGTGTAATGCGCGTGTTATTATGTAACGTCCAAGTGTTTAATAAAACCACGTTCACATCGTTATTTAGCTTAGAGGACAACAATGTGGTACTCGTGTACAAATAAACAGTTGTCAGTGTTACTAGATATGAATAGTGGTGCGTGTAATATACCTTACACGTACATGTGAACTCATTAAATGCTCTTTAACATTATAATATAAAGGCTGACTAATATATCACAAACTTGACCTGCTTACAGAAACAAGGTGAATAACCCTCCACAAATTGCTCTATATAACAGCTTTTGGCTGCATTCAAGTTCACAAGTGTTGTATTACAATGCCAGCAATATAACACCGTACAAGTGAACCATTTAATTGTCAATGCCGTATTTTTCCCCTCTTAAAATGCTCTTGTTCAGCTTTAAAACTGAAAGCTGACTAGAAGTGTAATGTCATGCTATTAAAACGCCAATAGTTACTTAATAGGCTAATTGTACACTTCTATACAGGACTTATACAGGTATAAGTGGTTTTGTTCACCTTAATACAGCCATTGAACCACGTGTGGATTACATTAATGCTTAGAGATGACCAGTGAACAAAATGTGTACTATTAAAGAGAAGAAAATGCTACTTGGGCCATAATATATCTGTCAGGAAGCACATGGACTTATTTCTTCTAACCCATTTGAATTAGCAGGCTTAGGCGACCAACACACGTAGAGTAATAAAATAATTAACTGTTTTTTGTCGTAGGATGGCGTTGGTGATGCTACCATGCGACCTCCCATGGTGGACCTCCGTGCAGCGCCACCTGAAGCATCTGCTGCTGGCTTCGGCACCGCACAAATTAACTGGCAGTATGCTGAAAATACACGACATGTGCAAGTGAGTGCCTTTGCCAAATAAACCAAAGAAAACAGCATGTGGAAAAGAACTCCGTGAATCCGTGAATAAGGTCCTATAACCTTGCGATTAATATTTAAATAAATGTAATGTAAACAAATTGTATCATCCTACACTTTTTATTTGAAACATATGTTTTGCTTTGTATTGAGTACAACTGCAAGACTTAGGTACTAAAGAGAAACGCCTCCTTGGTCTAGTAATTAACACCGTCTCAGCTCAGACCTAGAGGTCCCGGGTTTGATTCCCAGCGGAGGTACATGTTTGTGTACTCGGATTGGTTGGCGGTAGGGCTTGTTTGTCCGCCTGGCTTAGCTACCACCATATTATTTAAATATGGCGCCATAACATCAATGTTTGTGCATTGTTGTGTTCCAGCGGCTAGAGGTAACATAGCCAGTGCCTCTGTAGTAGGCACAGAAAAAAGACATTATAGGTTGAGGATTCTGGGTGGTGTGCTCTTCCACCTTCGGCCTTATCATCACTTACCATCAGGTGTGATGAAGGCCAAGTGCTTGAGCGTAAAATAATATATTTTTTTACAACTTATAATTAGTGTGGTTAAGCCACCATCCACCATCCATCCATCTATTATATATCATGCAAATAAATAAATAAATAAATAAATAAATAAATTACAGCGAAAAGACTTCATTGAATGATGGATGTGGGACAATAAATTGGCTAATTACCTACTACTAATACTATAATTACTCTTTAATGTAATCCAACAGCATAGGCATAGACCCCGAAGACGATGTCAAAGACCCTGAGCTGATGAAGGGGCTGGAGCAGTTTCTCGAGGAGGAGATGACTGAAACCGAGCGCAGCCACTTCCTGGACAACACCATCAGGATCATGGTCAACCGGGCGCTTCACCTGAAGCGGTGGCGCCCACCCAACGGGCTCATGTTTAGTTTGCAACAACAAAGTAAGTTGCGTTCCGGTAAAGTAATATTATGTGTTAGGTGGCTACCTTGGAGACGGCTGTCTTGTTACCCAAATTATCTCTGGCGTGATTTCTTAGGCGGGACGTTGGGGGGGGGGGGGACTTCGGTGCTTACCGTTCGTGATCCCGAGCCTATATAGGTCCTTTAGAGGTGCCCTTCAGGTTGTTCCGCTCCTGATTCGATTCGAACCCCTCGGAGAATCTTGAAGGGAAAACCTTTTAATGACGGGGTGACAGATGAAACTTTTTCCCCATCCGTAACCCTGGTGGACAAACCGGGGTGACGGATGGGAATATTCCAAGGGGACATGCTTGCCTAATGTCATTCTCTTTAGAAACCCCCTGACGGTATTTCGTTCAAACAGCTTGAAGGACCCTTAAATACCTCGCCACCCCCAAATAGGTGAGGCTAAAAAGGCCGTCTAAGAAAATCAGCTCCAAAAGTCTCCAAGAAAAAAATAGCCATACCCGTGACAGAGAAGGGATGGTACTAGGTTTTTAATAGGTAGACCCCTCTCTTCGCCGAGCTTTTTGTGACTGGACGAGGGAAGAGGAGCGTCACACATAACCACGGCGGTATAGCCATATCCTAGAGTTTGTTTGAACACTTCGTCTAATAAATAGTTTCGGCAAAGAACTCATATTGCATTGCTTGTAATAACTTGATTGCCAATCCAAAGGTTGTCTAAAAGATATCACTTTTATGATAAGACATACATTTGTTTGTTTGTACGCTATTGACATGAAAAAGATAACCCACTCACAATTTATTTTTCTTGCAGATTTGAGAAGTGTTAATTTTATCTTGAGAATTATTTATTTAGTCTAATATTTTTATTTTTATTACAGGTGATGTAACACAGCTGGATTACAATTTCGTGTCGTCCCTTATTGCTCATGCGTTTTTCTCTACTTTCCCAAAGAGAACGCTCAAAACACATCCAACGCTACAAGACTTCAATTTTACAAATTTTTTTAAGAATTTACATAGGTAAGCTTATGTATATTTCTTTTTCTTTTGTATATCATTCAATAAAATCAAACTTTCCTTATTCACATAATATACAAATAATAATCGTTTAAATAATGACTTATTTGTTACAGGAAATCGCAAAGAAACAAATTAAAAAGCTTGCTGCATTACTTTGAGTGGTTAGACAAAAGTAGCGTAGAAGGTTCTATTAAAATAAGCCGACAGGTGATACGCTCTTATCTAACCCAAAAGTTTAAGTAACAACTTGTAAAAATTGTTGATCGAAAAATCGCTATTTAAACTCTGTCTGACCGTCCGACAGACAAACATCTTTGTAAAATGTAGTAAAGGCGTTCAGGGTAACGTTTACAACGTGTTCATATATTTTCTTGAGCTTCCGATCCTCCAAGCCTTAGAAAGCACTTACTGGATTTTCCCCATTTTTGCTAAAGTTCAATTCACACTAAGCGAAATGAATGCGCGAAATATTACCAGTCTAAGTTCTATGCAAATATAATGGTGCGTTCCATATGGTGTGAATCGTACTTAAATAAAATAAAATAAATCAATTTTGAATAAAATTAAAATAAACGCCAATCCACTTCTGATCCCTAGTTATATATTCCGTTTTAAATGCTTCTAAAATTTTACCAGACACTGATAAAATGGTAGTCTCGTCGTAATGTTTATCTCATTTCGCTGTTTGCAATAAATACCTAAAATTAATCAATCAATGCTATTTTCGTAGGTGATGAGTTCGAAGCAATGGTTGACCATTGAAGATTGGTTAGAATGTAGTTTACCGCTGTGCAAGCTTATGGTGAGGCACGAGGGTCGGCCCGAGAGGTGCGAGAACGATGAAGCGATCAGAATATGCTTCGCGTCCAGCAGGATTGGCGGAGACGTGTTGGTCGATGGAGAGTCACAGGTAAAACTTACAGTAATATTTTATTATTCCTGCCAGTGAGAAAGTGCTTGGTATGGTCGGTGGGAATTTATACTCAGACCTTCGATTTTTCGCAATCCGGGTGACTTTTGACAACCATGCAATTTCTTTACTGTCACTCGCTGCAAAAGCTTGTGGGTTCCGCCTGAAGTAAGTTGTCTTTTTTTCTCCGTACATTTTCAGTTACTATATTTATACAGCGTGGAAAGGAGTATACCGACAAATTGAAACCAAGGATTCCTGGTGGTATTACGAGTAAATTATGTTATATCAATATGGGTCTAAAACTGCGTAATTAACTTACTTTATTTTTAGAACAAAAATAATAATTATCGACAGTACTTCCTTGTAAACAAAACCTAAGTTCAAAGAGTGAAATAGAAAACGTCAAACTTCACGAAAGACTCCGACAAAATACGATAAACGACGAATGAAGTCAACGTCAGTGTGAGACATTGATTATTAATTATTACTATGTACTTGTGTGAAGGTGTGTGTGATTACGTCAAATAGTTAGGGCGTGTTACCCTTGAGATTTTTTGAACTTGTGAATTACTTAAAAAATTAATATCTCGAAAATTAGGCTTTACTGGCCCATGTTTATATTACTTTTTTTTGTCCAAATAGGCATTAGAATCTTTGGTTATAATTTGTCGGTATACTCCTACCCACGCTGTATAATTATTTATAATGAGCACGGCAACATAACCAATTAAAATAGTTCAATAATATTGTTTAACCCAGAGATACCGCTTTCTGACGCTCTGGTAGGTCAAAAGAGGAGTCAACGAGCCCGCCTGCGAGTGCTGAGGTTAAGCATCTTTCGCAAAGGCCGGTCATCGGATGGTGACCATAAATGTATCATCTCGAGCTCCTCCGTACTTCGGAAGGCACGTAAAGCCGTTGGTCTCAGCTGCAATAGCAGTCGTTAACAACCACCAATCCGCACTGGGCCCGCATGGTGGTTTATAGCCCGTTCTTCCTATCCATCCATAGGGAAGGCTCGTGCCCGCAGTGAGGACATAAAATGAGCTGATAATGATGCTGATAAGGTCAGAAGAGTGGTTACAGATGGATTCCTTTTTTGATCTTCATGGTCACCAACAACGTGATCATGCCAGTGAAAAAACAAAAGTGACTTAATAATTCTAGAAAGCATAGATAATTAAGATCTCAACGGGTCCCTCGTATCTTTTCAGGAATCACTGTCAATGTTCATGATGCCAGAACTACTGGCCGCCATGCTGTCAGTGGAGGCTCTCGAGGACAACGAGGTGCTAAAGGTGGAAGGCGTCAGACTGTTTAGTAGGATTTGCGACAAGAAACAAAAGACTCAGATAGAACTGCTCGAGGAGCCGAAAACGGTATTAACATAAGTATTATCATATAAATTATAGCACATTATCGTCGATATAAGTTGTTTCGATTAGTTTAAATCCTTTGTGCCCTTAGACCATTTGTGCCTTACAAATAAACAAAGAATAAGGTCCGAATAGTTATTCCGTGTTTTGTTCCCGTCATGTAAACGTCATTTCAAATTAGAGTAAAAGAGACAAAACACGGAATAACTATTCGGACCTTATTCTTTGTTTATTTGTAAGACCCCTAGGTCAGTCATAAAGTATACTCCTTTTTACGTCAATATAGCAAACTCGTCGATAATATTCATAAAAACCAAAGTAGGTACGCAATGCAATTAACTCAATCTATATATTTTATTTTGCTCTTTTTTATTTTATTTTATCCTATTTATATATATTTTATTCTATTTATTTTATCAACAGCTACCGCATATGGGTCGACCTTGTAAGAAATTTTTATAGTACCAGGTAATCGGATGGGTGACCTGTGCTTCAAAGAGCACGTTAAGCAGTTAGACCGGTTAGCAGTAATGAGATCGCAGTCATTAAACCCCATCAATCGGCTTTGGGTCAGTGTAGTGGATTATGGTCTGATATCGCAATGTCTGGGAAGCCTGATACCAGCCATGGGCTATTTATAAGACGACAATGATGATGATTAAATAGATTAATAGAGACAAATGAGGCCAAGAAAAGCAAGCCCATTTTTCAATAAAAAGAAAATACTTATAATTTTATCAAATATTTTTGAAAATGTTAAATATTTTATTGTATTTTACAGGTAACTGTGTGCCTCATGGATGCCGAGGATTACAGTAAACTACCTCTAGGACAATGGGAAGAAGATAATATACTGAGAGAGATGAATAAGTGTCTTCTAGCGTTCCAGCAGACGCCAATGAAGAGTCCAAGGCATGAGAGGCGGCTTTCCCCAATAGGTATGTACTCTAATGAAATAGTAAAATACGGTATTATAAACCAATCAATACCTACATTTAGTTAGTTGCTCTTAAAACTAAAATGCATCTTACTTCTTACTACATCTTACTTTCTTTTTTTAATTAAATTCTGAAATTGCCCATTTTATTTAATTATAAGTACTTCGTATGGCCCCTTGTACGGTCGTCATTTCGGGATCTCATACATACTTTGAAATTCAAATTTCTTTTAACAAATAAGTCAATTTAAATGAAACTTTTATGCGATTTGCAGTAAGTATAACAAATTATTATTTCTAAATAATTTCTATTAACTGTCAAGATCTCGGTAATTCCGTTTAAGCATAGAAAGTTTCATAAAATTTGGCTTATAGTTTTGAAATAATTAGTAGGTACTTTAGAATTTGTATGGGCTACCCAAATGGAAAACGGCTCTTAACTACTTATATCGTAATATTTTATGTAAAAATGTGTTAAGTAGATCTGTTGTAAAAACACTACTTACAAAGCCCGGTTGATCCATAGGTACCTTCCGGAATGGTATGTCATAGCGATATTTTTGTATTTAATAAATTAATTAAATTAACTAATGTTTTTGGTAACCCTAACAATTTTATTTAATTCTGTAACAGTAGTGAACGTATCCTTATGATTCCAGGTGAATCGTTTAGCCACACACCTCCCGAAGTGGAGGCGACGGTGGTGGTGAAACAGACTTCGTCATGTAGTACCATCAACAGCTTCAACAGCAGGAGCCCTTCGCCGCAGAACTACTGCGCTGCCACTCTCAACCTCAACGATCCTAGTAAGTGCATCGTTACTAACTCATTTTAGATCCCTATTGGTAGGTCACGAGCCTTCCCTATGGATGGATAGGGAAATAAGGCCATAAACCACCACGCGGGCCCAGTGCTGATTGGTGGTTGTTAACGACTGCTAATGCAGCCTGGGACCAACGGCTTTACGTGCCTTCCGAAGCACGGAGGAGCTCGAGATGATAAATTTTTGGTCACTCGTCCGATGACCGGCCATTTCGAAAGTTGCTTAAACTTAGCAAACGCAGACCGAGCGCGTTAAAGTGCATGGAGTATCTGAATCTTTATACACTATCATACCCAATACTTCATACCTTTTTTTTTCTATTTTTTTTTTTTGGGACTTTAAGCAAGCCATGTCAGTCCCATCATAATTTATACTTACTACATCAAACTTATTTACTAGTACTTAAATAACGATTAACAATATATTAAAGTAATATCATCAATCATCGGCGGCTCACCAACACCATATCGCAGACAAGTCTGGCTGCTTCTGATGTAGGGTTCGCTAAAATAGTTTGATATATATCCGAAGTTTTGAGGTTTAGTTGATTCGCCAATAATTGTTCCTCTCTATGATTTTTGGTACATTCCATCAACAAGTGTTGCACGTCCTCCAGTTTATCACATACCTCACAGTTCGGGGAATCGGATTTTTTCATTAGATAAGCAAACTTGTTAGACGAAAAGTGACCGGAACGAAGTCGGTGCAATAGTACAATATACTTTCTACTTAAACTTCATACCTACTTAGCCTATTGTGGGCATAAGCTACGTGCTAGATCAGAGGGCCTACCACGAACCACGTTCGGCGTGTTACCTCTCTGTCGCACTTGTAAATTCGTGCGTAAGTGTGACAGGGAGGCAACACGTCGATCGTGGTTCGTGGTAGGCCCTCAGGTTATGAACTAAACCGTAGCAGTTGTTAACAACCACCAGTGTTCGATACAGTTTTCGTCATAACTATTTAAACTATCATGGTCAAGAGTAATTATTCCGTTCCGATACTGTGAGTGTAGTTGTGTCGTGAGCAAGTTCGAGTGAATAGTGACTTAGAAACCGGTGGTACGGGCATCGAGCGCAATAAACGACTAAGGAAGAAGGTAGATCGTTTTGCTTGAGTAACTCCGTGATCATGGCGCATGCAACTGTGCCGAAATATCGGACAATTATAAATAATAAACATGGTACGAATACAGGTTTCGTCGCCAAAATATAGCACAGACTTTCATTGATATTTTACGATTTGACAGCTAGGAAGCAGGTGGTCTCTGTCTCCAACTGTAGTTAAAAACTAAAATCAGTTGCTGACACCTTTTTAATAATTAAGGGAAAAAAATGTCGATCACTCGATCACACTCCAGTCGAACACTACTGCCACTACTCTAATAGGACCTTCTACCAACCGATTCTATATAGTCACCGTGCCCTAGCACTTAAAATGAGCTGTTAATAACAGGGCTTGGAAACCGGTTAATTTTTTGAACCGGTTTCACGAAATTATGCATGGAACTTTATTAAAAAGGTTACGTTCCATTGAATCGGTTTCTGAACCGGTTTACAAAAAAATGGGTTTTTTTAATAAACCGGTTAAAATTTAAATTGTTAAATACTTGATTTACGTTTTCGACCCATATTGATAGGATGCGCGCAACTATCAAAATGAGATAGCGCTCGCGACGCAACACTGGTGCGCACCGCGCGGGTATTACGTTTAACAAGCTACAACAAGTCGCAGCCAGCGATCGCTAGAAATAAACCGGTTTATTTAGGTTCGAAATATCGCTCCTATTTGGTTCCGCTCCGAACAGTAACGGTCCGGTCCGGAACGGTACTTTACGATAGTACAGGTTTTACCCTGATGAAACCGGTTAATTTTGAACCGGTTTCAAGCCCTGGTTAATAATGCTGCTATGTTGTAGGTGTAGAATTATCAAAGAAGAAATGCTGGCTGTCCCCTGACGGGAACACGCTGAACAACCGTCGCGGGCGGTTCATAGTGCTGGGCTCGTCGGGCGAGTGCCTGCCTGTGACGCGGGCGACGCCGCCCGACGACGCGCAGGGCGACAGCCTCTACTCCAGCTGCAACTCCAGCGACGATGAGTTCCACAGCGCGAACGACAGCTTCGACTACGGTAAGCTTTTATTACTGTTGCGGTTTGTATGCCATGCGTCATTTGTTTGGCAGGGATTGGCTGTGGCCTTGTACCAGATGCTCAAATTTCCAGATCTTTAAAAAAAATATCCATAAATATCCATAAAGTGATATTTACGAAGCAAAAGCAGCAACACTCATTATAAGTTTTTTTTAAATCATGGGCCCACAGCAAACATATACTTAATTCAATCGCAATTGCGATATTTGAGTGTGATAAGTTAGAAGTATAGACAATCTAAAAGAATATCTGAAACTCCTCCTTTTTCAAATGCAAATTATTTCAATTCAATTCAATTCAATTCAATCATTTATTGCTCTCCATACGTATACATGAGTTGTTACAATATTAGTTAGATAGAACGTTATGGGCCCGGATTGGGCACGACAATGTTTTGAGAGGAAATTTTCAACATTTTAAGAAAAGACAGGTCTACATAAACTACTCAGCTTACTAATCTCGGTTAAAACTATTTCCAGGCGAAAGCGAAGACGAAGGCAGAGGGGAAAGCGCTCGTCCCAATTCATTCCAATACTCTAAAGAGCTGTCGACTGAAGTGAGGCGGATGAGCTTCGCGGATCGCCTGCGCGACGCATTGCGAAGGGAGGCAGAAAACTCTTGCACCACAAGCACTACTGGCGACTGGTCTACAGACAGCTCCAGCTATGCGGTCGGCATCAGCATCTCGGGGGCGGAACTCAACGATAACGACATCAAGTAAGTCAATAATAATTTTTTAAATTAAAAAATCTTTTTTTCTATTTCCATGGAGGTAAACACTTCTCTCGGCTGGTAATAACAAAAAAGGGAATAGTAAAGTGTGGTGGTATCTTTAACCACATAGGAACTAGCTTTCTTGGGACGTGCTGCGCAAAGAGGCCGATGAAAGTGTGACGAAATCTTTTACTACAGAGGAACTGACATATCTCACCTCCAAACTGCTACCTGCACCTCAAAACTTTTAGGTGTACCTAGGTAGTTATTTATATTTTTAGATTATCATAAAATCTCTTGAAAATTTTTTTCAACGAAGACATTCCTCGTTGAAAAAAATTTTTCGAAATTAACTAAATATTTTGTTTGTTTGTAAAGTTTTTGTTTCGTTCGAGATTTATTAAAATTTGTTGGAAGTCATAAGTAATTGATGGTCTTTATATTTGAATGGTTACTCTTCCAGGGTGAAACGAGGCGGGTCAGTCGGCTTCGTGCTGACGGAGAAGGAAACTATAAGCAACGGCGGCGAGCCGTCACCCCGGCACCGGCCGCTGGGCCGCCGCGAGACCGGGAACAGCTCCAAGTACAGCTTCAGCACCGAATACACGTCAGTTAACTTCGCAACTAAATCAACATCATCGGCTTGTACCAACGTCCCACTACTGGGCTCAAAGTCAAAGTTTTTTATCCAAACAAACTTAAAGATTAATATTTAATATCCATCATCAGCTCATTTTATGTCCCCACTGCTGGAGCACTGAGCCTTCCCTATGAATGGATAGGAAGAACGGGCCATAAACCACAACGCAGGCCCAGTGCGGATTGGTGGTTGTTAACGACTGCTAATGCAGCCGGGACCAACGGCTTTACGTGCCTTCCGAAGCACGGAGGAGTTCGAGATGATACATTTTTGGTGAAATGACCGGCTTTTGCGAAAGTTGCTAAACCTCAGCACTCGCAGACCGGGCGCGTTAACCACTGCGTCATTGAGCTGAGAGATCTAATATTATCATGTCGTAATTTCTTGTTCCCAGGTCCGAATTGGAAGAGGTATACGAGCAGTTTAACCAGTGGCTTAACGATCCCATAGCGGAGACAGCGGAAAACAAAACGCGAGAATTGGATTCTCGAGATTTGGCTGTGATTAGGTAAGAATAAAATAAACTTCTGCCCCCTGACTATGACCTCTTATAGCAGTATTATTGCAGTTGTGGAAAAGAGATGCGTGTATAATCGCCAATACACGCGTCTCGTTTTCACAACTCCAATAATACTGCTATAAGAGCTCGTGGTTACCCCCCTGATTGCACTTTTTGTATGAAAGCCTAAATTATTGTATGATGCGCTCAGGCGCGTGAAACTAATATACTGCTTTAAATATTTATAAAATTAAAATTAAAATTTACTATAGCGTTGTGTTATCAAATTTGTGGTATTTTAGTTTCGATTCTTGGCTGGGACGGGTAGGCATTTAATTTTTTCACTATATTTTATAAATAATTAATTCAGCTTAAGTGCAGCAATTAGCACCAAAAAATAAAAAAATAAAAATACTGCTTTACCACAAAACGATGTCTAAAGTTAACAATGCTTAAAACAGATGCTGTCACTTTTTAGCTAATACTTTTACAGAGACATAATTATATTAAACACGTATTTATCCATTGTTTAACTTTAAACACTGCTTTGTAGTAAGAGAATGAGATTTTTAGATCACCTAATGCGCGCGAGACAACCGATGTAGAGCGGTTAATTAATCTATACTAATATTATAAAGCTGAAGAGTTTGTTTGTTTGTTTGTTTGGTTGAACGCGCTAATCTCAGGAACTACTGGTTCGAATTGAAAAACTATTTTTGTGTTGAATAGTCCATTTATTGAGGAAGGCTATATAGGCTATAGATTGTTCGCTAATTAACGCGGGTGAATATATATAATAATATATATGTATATAATATTTAACGGTATTCAAAGCCCTGCTGTATGTTATGAAAGAGCATGGCTTACTGCAGGCATAAAGCCTACTAGAAAAGTTCCAAACTTAGCATGTAAGTGATAGATTGAAATAAATTATGATGTTGTGTGTGCCAGATTCGCTGGCTCCCTCCTAAAGCGCACACTGAGTGAGTCGCTGGCCAGCCCGGCGGGCGGCGCGGGCGCGGGCGACGACGCGGCCGAGCTCTACGGGCGGGACGCGCCGCGAACTACGCCGCGTAGGCTGGCGCTCGCGGCGAGATCACTGTCGCTGGAGCTTGCACGTCACCGGCATCGGCTCGCCGCACAATTGGTGAAAAAGATTCTATGGCCTTTCTTTTATTAAGCCCTAGTATGTCGGAACGTAGATCCACGGCGCCAAACAATTGAAATTCTATTGTGTCTGGTATTCAGACTGACCAGAGGTTAAGGCACAGGCTTGGTGCGATTTTTGAACCTGACTGGCGATCATGAAATTAAACTAAAGAAAACTTAATTTTTTGTGTCAAAAATTGTTTTTGGCGACTTTTAAATACGAGTAAATGAAATTATAGTGTAATAATGACACTAATTCACGTTCAAATTGTTCGAAAATCGCACTTTATATCCTTGTATAAATGGGCTCACCGCGCTGATAGAGCCGCGGGTGCGGACGACGATGCGGGTGAGCTCTGTGGCCGAGACGCGCATACGCGTGCGGTAGGCACTTGTATGTATGCGATACTTTGACAAATTTAAATATTAAAAATAAACTTAAGGCCTACTTTCTTGGTAACTTACAAAATATTTCGTAGATGTTGTTTACCCTACTTCTTTAATAGTAACTTAAATTATATAAGTACTTATTAAATGTCTTTAGTTAAGAGTAGTGTGAATGTAGTCGCATTATAACAAACCTTAGTGGTTTAACAATACGACTAAAAATATGATTGTTATTATGCATGTTTTAATATGGTAACAAATAAATAAAAATAAAAAAATGTAATCAGAGTGAATATTATTTTCACCGGTTCAAATGTCAGCAAATGAAGACATTTCGAAAACGTAATCGCTATCTTGGCTTGAGCGACTTGATCTTGATTGAAGTCGGTGTACTGCGTGCTATGATCAAAGTGTAACAATAGCTAGCTTGCTATGCCCACAATGATTCTCTCAGCAAAACATACATAGTTCAAATTCTAAACTGTATGAATGTTTACTTAAACAAACCTCTCAATTATTCACAAACTGCTATGTTTTGACAGAAACGTAAAGTAAAAGAGTCTATACCTGAAGAGATATTAGCGAGCGCGAAGATACCGAACGCAGATGCAGCGCAGGAGGCGGGCCAAAGCGATTGTAACCACTCACAGTTCAATACATCATCCGACACGAGTTCCACACAAATATCAAAGCCTGAAAATAGAAAGAAAAAGTTGAATTGGATGATCAACATGATTGTCGAGACGATCGAGGAGAATGTCCAATGCGAACCCGTCACTATAAAGCTAAAGAAACCGAAGGTCAGACGCATTCTTGTCTGTCTGTCTGTCGCTAATTTTCAAATTTCAAACAGTCATCGTACAACTAACCGAACGATCGCTTTACCCCCATTTCGATTTTCGCTTTCTGTCAAAACATATCATTTTGTGTGAATACTTACAGCTCTTTGTCGCATTACCTACCTACTATCTGTCAGCTTTCGTGATTACTTTTTAATGTTTCAATTTATATCGCTAAAGGTCACAAATTTTAATCACTTCTAGTGATTCTCTACATAATCGCACGCAGAACTTAAATTTGACTGTTTCAACACTGTGTGAAAATACGTAAACAAATAGGTTTAAATAATCAAAGGAAAACACATTAGCCGAAGCAATTATTGCTTTCTTGAATGCAACAAGGAATACATTCTATGGTCAACCCGGATCCCGGACACATTCGTCACTTTCCAACTATGTCCGCAAATACGTAATTATATAATTAGTGTAGATACTTTCGTCAGTAGTGTCGAATCTGTACTCAAATTAATAGTGGTTCCCCATGGACGGTACTCATTCATGCTGCCAGATTACTATTAATTTTGTTCTCCTTCGATATCCTTATTTATCTGTCGAAACATAAATTCCTAAAAAGGTTTCTCGGTAGATTTTGAACGTTGAAATATATCTTGTATTCTCAATTATAGGAAAGTAAGGGCCTTACTAATGAATAGAGTAGATAGGTATAGGCTTGGAATAGTAATTCCGTATTTTGTTCTTCTATATTTCTTCTACTACAATTCGATATTAAATTTACATGATGGAACATGGGACATCTCATTCAAACTTATTTAGTAGCACCAGTGTTGGACAGGAACCAGTAATCAATATTTTTTTCCTTTAATTATTAAAAATAGGGGTTAGCAATTGATTTTAGTCTTAAGTAACAATAGAATACAGACCACCTGCTTCCCGGCCGTCATCTCGTAAAATATCAATGATAAAATATTTTTTGGCGAAAAAAGTTGTGTCGAAGTCGAAGACTGGGCTTAAAGTGTCGAACACTGGTGCCAATGACCCTACGTCACAAACCATATAGCCCCACGTGCTTGTGGACGTGCTTTTACTCTGTTTATTAGTTAGTGAGACGTTTAAACAGTAAAACCTTTACACCTTACGCCTCCCCCTCCATCGAAATAATACTTAACTGTTCCGTAGCTGAGCCAGCTGGCGCACAAGATCGTGTCGGGCGGGTCGACGCGGCCCGTAGCGTCCGGCAACTGGGGCTGCGGCCGGCGCCAGCGCGGGCACCCGCAGCTCAAGATGCTGCTGCAGTGGCTGGCGGCCAGTGTGGCGGGGGCGCCCGCGCTGCTATACTATACGTTCGGGAACGAGAAGCTGTTCAAGGTAAATTTGCATTCAACTCAACTCAACTGAGCTACCAGACAAATTAAACTGGTTATTATAATTTTACGCAAATTTTGTTGCGAACAAATTACAATTTACAAAAGGTTAGAAAAAAATCCACGAGCGGGATTCGAACCCACAACGATATGGGACGTAGGTAGTTGTCGACATTGAATAAGGCTCCGTTAGCTTACAGAGTAAAAGTAGATAGTGTTGATTAATTTCGGCGGGTTGGACAGAGCCACGATAGCATAGTTTGTAGTGCACCTAATCCGGCATGTCATGGGGTGCGGGTTCGAATCCTGCTTATGTTTATTTTTTTCACAACACTTTCTTTCTTTCACGTTGGATTTAAGCCGCTCTTATACTTCAATTTGAAAGTGCATTTTCTCTTGCAGCTGGACACGCTAGTTCGAGTGCTGGTAGATAGGAAGTGGACGGTGGGTCAGCTCGCGCGCGCGATGCTCAAATTCGCGCGGCAGACGCTGCACGAACCACACGTCATCCCCGACCACCACTCGCTATTCGACGAGCTCATCGGCATTGAGAAGATACCGGACGACACATAGCATACGCGCCGCAGACTCTATTACGATAGGCATAAGGTTCAATAGGAGCGTGAATGTCTTTCTTAGGTACTCGAAGACACGCCGGCTGCAGCCGCCTTTATTTCGGTACAGACATTGTTTGACCCACCTTGAAGCAACTACTCATAGTAGTACATACAAGGTTGTAAAGATTAAAGTGGATCAGGTGGGTAACCATGAGCTCAAGCAGTTTCTTAGCAATGCCATTATTAGTCCATGGCAGTATTTTGTGGTTGCCAAAACAAGACGCGTGTATAGACGCGTCTCGTTTTCACAACTGCAATAACATTGCAGTAATGCTGCTCTACGATCACATGGTAAGGCCCCTGGAATAAATTTCTGACTATATAATATATACCTATATGCTTGTAAAACTTTTGTTATACATTGCGGTAAAATTTCTGTTATACATCGCGGTACAACTATACTTTTCGGTTACAACAAATTGCCTGTGCGAATCGCCAGCATTCTGAAATCTAGCCAGAAAATATTGAACGCCATATTACGGGCGTTATATGACTATTTTGAACAAAAATTCAGTCACTCTTTTATACCATTATTTTGAAACAACCAAGGATCAGATTATTTAGTCTGATTTTCGATAACGCGGTTTAAAACGTAACTTTAAACCTAGTAATAGAAAACTAGTTAATATTTATCAAACCCGCTAAAAAACAAGGTAAAATAATAAAATGGATTGTTTAAAACTAGGTAGGTAGGTACTTGGTTTACAATTATTCCTAATTAAACAACTTTTTATTAACAGTAAGACCGGCTCCTAATTCTTTTGGGGACACTTCAATTAGTTTGATTTGAAATCAAAATTAAATGGGAACGTTTTACTAAAATTCCTATTTTATTGACGATTATCTAAAGGGCTTTGCCCATTACAGCGTAGCTTACCATGACACTCGTCCCTGGACAACTCCGCCGCACAGCTTTTCATGTGCTGAATTCGACTTTGTGTCTTTCGCCTTACGAGTCTAGACGATGTTGACACTTTAAATTCTTGAATGCTAAGGACCTAAATAAACAAATTGTAAATAATACAAAAAAAAATTATAGTTACATATTGTATTTTTTTCGTTTTTAATTTTAAGAACACCGGTGAGATTAAAAATCGCACCCCTGTGTAACGGTATTTATCAAATGTTTGCTAAGCAAAATCGCAAATAAGAAGTGTTAAAAGTAGATATATTATGCAAGAAGAAAGCCTTAAAAGCTTTCTGTTAAATCTTTGCTTGGCGTTTCGAAAGATTGTTTATGCAAATTATTAGAATTACTATAATTTGCAATCTACTAGCGTCAGGTACTGCAGGCGTCTGCTACAATTGCATTTAATACAGATAACACTATGACAAATATTATTGTGTATTTTATATGTAATTATAAAATATAAAATATAATATATTATCTCTTTTATAGGTATGTTACGGTTTGGACAATCGTGTCTTATTTTTACACAATTTTAGATACTGTTTATAAAATAGCTACAAAAAGCAATACTAGCGTTGAAAGTTCGATTTAAATTAATAACTTTAAAATATTTTTATACAAATCTATCAATTAAAGTATAAGCGTAATGCTATGTAAGTTATTACAACTTTGTTAAGAATGTAATTAATAAATACTTATACATACGTGATTTATAACATAATTTTACATAAAACTAGGGCAGCGCTAAGTTACATAATGTTGTTCTATTACCCTTTATCATTAAATAATTAAGATAATTTTAAAGTTTTGCCATCTTTATATTGTCTCACTTAATGACAAGGCCGGCCGTAGTCATTCATATTTGAAAGTTACTGACCAGTAAATTTTACTTTTAATTTTTAAGTGCTGATTGCTGCACTGAAAACTGCCAGTAAACTTACTCTTACCTTTTGCACTTTTACCTATGTTTTTTAATTTATATTTAAAGGTACACTTGTTTAATTAGTAGGTAATAACTAGTAGCACCTCCACATATATTTTACTAGTTTGAAAACTAGTCTACGAAGTGACAAAATACGAAAAATTTGGGCCTTCTTCCCACTTTTCTAACATTAAAAAAGCGACCAAATTTTTTTTGAACTGAAAACATAAGGCTTAGAACATGCTATGCCAACCAAACAGAGTGCATTATATACCCCCCGCTGCGAATCGAACCCGTGACTTCTGGCAGTGGTCTAGCCATTGAACGACAGAGGCAGTTAAAATACTACACACCGAGTGCAACTTCATTGCTACGGCCTTGGAATAATTGTAAATAATAAGATGTTTTATTTGAGCCTTCTCCTTATGATAAAACTTGCTAGTCACATTGAATGTGGAAACATTATTTATGAGTTTTCATTATCATTACGTGTACATCACAAAACGACTACACTTCGTTTGTAAAGGTCTTCCATAGCATGAATCTCAATGTGTCCAAAGTTTGTTAATTTTTGTGTAACTATGAAATACTCAACCAGAATGATGCGAAATAAATTGATTGCGTCACAATACATAAGTGTTTTATTTGGTGCTTTAAAATTAAATTTAAATCCTTTTTTAAGTGTTTATTATTGCTTGTAACATTTAATTGTAACTTTACCTCCTTATTATTATCAGCCTACTAACTTTCCGCAACTAAGCTCGGATCTTTTCACTAGGATAGTACCACAATGGGGAGATGAGTCGTACATAAGTCACCACAGACTTAAGGGTGCGCCTACCAAAAAAAGCCAAAAGTGTAGTCACGGTTACGTTGATATATGATGAAAAACTATCGTATTACATAAACAAAATATATACATATTTAGTATCAAAGGGATCGTGTTTACAATTAGTCCGACCCATAAATGCATAACACACTATAGTTTTTTCTACAATATTATTTAAAGTTGGGCAAAAATCATGGCTATCTTATCTCTAGCTGCTGGAATACAACAATGCTACAAACATTGATGTTATGGCGACATATTTAGATAAGATGGTAGCTAGCCAGGCGGGCAAACAAGCCCTACCACCAACCAAACTGAGTACACAGACATGTACCCCCCGCTGGAAATCCAACCCGGGACCTATGGGTCTAAACCGGTGGTCTTAACCACAAGACCACAGATGCGGTTAAAACATATCTAAATGCTCTAGATAATAAATATATAAAATATAAGGTCACCCATCTCCGGACCTGGCATCTTGATACGTGCTGGCTTTCAAGATCGTAGGGCAAGCAAGTCGCAACGAGCTTTCCCTGTATACATAAAATAAAAAATGATTCACTTCATTAAAATGTTTATTATAAAATTCCTACCTATATTAATCGTCGTAGTTACGCTTCACAACAAAACATAGGAATCATCAATGGGCAATAATAAAACAAATACAATTTGCCAGCTAAGAATACGTCGCGCTTTGGGCACAGTGCTTATTTTCTTGGGAGTTACATATTATTATTCTAAAGATGCATGAAATCAAATATCCAGAGATGGGTCGAGCTCTCGTCTGTATAGATATCATAGAAATCCAAATAAGAGCATAGTTTAGTGGCAAAATATAAGCTACAAAGTTAATGATTTAGTGCCTTACAAATAAACAAAGAATGAGGTCCGAATAGTCTTTCCGTGTTTTGTCTCTTACTCTAATTTGAAATGACGTTTACATGACAGGAACAAAACGCGGAATAAAGTTTGGTCTGTGCGGAATAACTATTCGGCCCTAATTCTTTGTTTATTTGTAAGGGGTATAGTGTCTATTGCAAGTTTATTCTGCTTTTTGTAGCAAAATTTTAACTCTCATAGAACAAAATCTCGTTTTTGTTAACATGATCGATTGGAATACAATACTGCACTAGCCACCCTGATCACTTTATTGTCCATTAATGATTCTCATACATTCAATTCAACAAGTCATGGCATTAAAACTTATTGACTACGACTCGCTTATGAACATAACATTCACCATCTGGACACTGGACTGGATATAAATTGGGTTACATATACCCCAGCTACCAACACGGTCTTCCAACACTACAGCGGTTTCAATGTTCTTAAACTTTTAAATGTGGAACTAATATAGTTTACATCAAAATTGCTACAAATAAAATGTTTTTTTTAAATTATGTATCGAGTAGCATTTGTTTCAACATAGAATCAATAGAAAAGTATTCGGCCAACGAGTTTTTATGCACACGTAAATGCTATCGTGAAAAAAGAGCTGCGCTATTTGTGCCATTATTAAGGCAATTATTTCGCAACGAAATTGTGTGTAAAAACATTTCACGATTGTAACTACGCACTTTGATAGTCGCAAATGATTAAGGACGAACGAAACAAAACGAATGTCACTGTTCCTTCAGAATCTTATGAACTTGTGGATCAGATTTTATTGTCTTTCAGAATGAATCTTTAGTACATTACATTAGCCGTGGTTAAAACTTGGACGAAACGCGATACTTTTATTATATAAATACGTTAAGCCCAGTTTATAAATTACCGTGATACAGGATTACCTCTGAATCAAGTGGAACATTGATCACAGCTATAGCTCTTTAGAAGCTGGTAAAATAGGCATCCTTGCGTTCTAGACGTCTTTAAAATCATACCATAGGCTTACTCGTAATAGATATTTGTTTGATTTTGAGATGGAGAGATTGAGATGTTGCATATTTATCGCACACAAATCTGAGATAAAGTCTTGCGAGAACTAGATAACTTATTTTTAATTCTGTTGTCATTAAAAACAATTTAAAGACAAGATCTGTGATCAAAGTTACTTGATTCAAAGGTGAGTAAAGAGGTCAATTATCGTGTAGCAACCTAAAATTCGAAAAATCAATCAATAAGAACAATAACACAAGTCGAAGTGAACAATGTAATATCATCATTAAGTTGAACGCAGCAAGGTTGACATTCGAATGTCTTATCCACAATATATATGTCGCGAGTCGTATACTAATGTCCGCCCTAAAAGAAGAGTCCGCGCATGCGCCGGCCCATGCCCTGCCGGTCGTAGAGGACGTTGAACCTGTTCACCAGCTGGTTGATCGCGTTGCAGCCCTTCGTGATCGTGCCGAGGTACGTCATCAGAGCCACGTCGTTGCATTGCTGAAACAACATTATTTACGAATGAACAACATCATCATCTCCAGCTCAATTTGTTCCCACTGCTGAACACGTGCCTTCACTACGGATGATAACACCATAGAGAACAGGCTGTAAACCACGATACGGGCCCATTGCGGATTGGTGGTTACGACATAATGCTTGAGATATGTAGGGACGTGGCCCTGGTAAATCACGTAACGTAGTGAGAGTACTTCGCTGACTCCTACACCACCCGGAGGTGCTCGCGCCCGCCGGCTGCGTGGGCGCGCACCCTGTATCACACGCCTTTCGCCTAATTAATTTACTTTCGGCGTACAATACATAGCGTGTTAGTTAACACGAGGGACATATTTAATCCTATGGTAGTTTATGCCTGGGTAAACATAAACAAATAAAAAAAAGGCGCAGACTGCGCGCGGCGGGGTACGCGCCGGGGCACGCGCCACGAGGTGGAGATTAAGGCGTGGGCCTCGCGAGGTGCGTGCGGTGTGCAAAGCAAAAAGTGACCTTTCGGCATGATCTATCTGCGGCGCCGCGCTCCGCCGGCGCAGTCAGTTGGCATATATTTGATATTTTCCCGCGCTTAGTGAATACGCTTAATTATTTATTAGGATTATGCAAAAAATAAGAATATTTTTTTTAATGAATCTGATCGGGAATCGAATACCTAATGTCCTCCCTTAATATGTCCCTTGGTTTAAATAACAAGCTGTAGATGTTTTTTGCCACAGCCTGCCGGAATTCATGGAAATGGCACAAGTTGTCTTGAAAACGATAATATAATTAATAATTATTAATAATAATTAATTCTTATTAATTCTGTAAGTAATTGTTCTTTTATAATATTGTTTAATTTAAATTTTCTTATAACATCGCCTAGGTTTGTACTGTAATGGTGTTATAATTGTTTCTTATTACATAAATAATAAAAATAAATGTTTATTTTCTAAAGAAAATGTTATTAAAGCACTACTAACCCATTAAAATAGTCCTGATAACGCAATTCAGAAAACTTAAACGCTTTTGTTAGGTATGAGTTCCCGTCAGCCTAACAGAGCTATAGGAACTTCCAACTTCTTTACAACTTTTAGTTTCAATATCTGGATTAACTGGATTATCTTAAAATACACAACAACCTACTGGGCTTACGGCTTTCCCTAAAAAAATAGCACCACAAGAGGAGATTAGGTTATGTATTTACAATTGGTCCTGCGAGCCGGATTATAATCAGTCAGTATTAGTACCATTGCATGTACTTATTTAATTTTTTCCACTGCATTTTCTCTATTTAATATAGTGTAAGCACTTACGTTATAAAAGTGAGTTCGGAACTGCTGTGAGGTGAGTAGAGGTAGGCGGTTGGAGAGAGCTCTCGCTTCTCTCAGCAAGGCCGGGCGCGGAGGCAGCGAGCCGTCCCTTATGGCGCGAACCGTCGCCAGCACCGCGCGGACTCGCGACACCAACATCTTTATGGCTGATCGCTGTGCTGTCAAGTGCTCGGCCACTGTCAAAACAAAACATGTTTTCCATTATTATCTCAATCGAAAGACGTTGCTTGCTACGGGCATCCAATATTCTGACGGCCCGAAAAAAATCGTTTGGCCCAATTTGTTATAGTCTATCTACAATGTGCTCAATATGCTGTCTACACTTACGAGTTTTATTATCCTAATGAACTTGACAATGATTTAGTAGATGGCACAAAGTCATTATTCATTAATGCATAATACATGCATGCATTATTCACAGACATCTTCTCTATTCCAAGGGCCCTTTCGCTCTTTTTAACTGACATAAAAGTTTAACTTTTTTTCACCTACAACAGTTGAGTCTTATATTGATCACATGATCTAAGTAGAAATGATTTCACAATGACACAGTTATGCTGCCATAAGAGCATCCGCTGCGTACGCGCACGGCGCGGACGCCCGCGAGGCGTACGGTTTTGTTTTGTTTTTCTCCGGTGTTCATAGACAGCCCGCCCGACGACGCACGCAGCGGTTGCTTAATGAATTTACACAAACAGGCACGCGACGCAAGCCCCCCACCGTGTGAGACGCAACGGGCGCCTTAAGACCTATAAATATAAGCAATTACTAAGTAATTGTATAACAAAAAACGGAAAGTGGCGAGTTCTTGTATAGGTGACCAAAACTCAGTTTATGTCCCTGCGCCAACGGAGAATAACAGTTAAACATTATCATTCAATTAATTCAACCATTCAATAACACTACATACCCAAGCTGTTGAGCGCCCCCTCCCCTGAGGAGACGCGCGCGACGTGGTCCACTCCAATGCGCTCCGCCTCCTCCGCGGCCAGCGTGTACGTCAGCGGCGCCAGCAGCATCGTCGCGCGCCCGTTCACCACGTCAATCACTGACTCGTATAGCACCACGGGCAGTTGCTGTAATTAGACGCCAAGCACCAAGCTTTTTATTTGATTTCTAGGTATTTGAGATATCAAAACAAGACAAGACTTTTAATACAAATACTTTGTTATTGTTATTGAGTTGGAAAACAAACATATTATCCACCTGATAGAAGGCAACAACCCGAGTAGATGGATGTTTGCATTGGCATTAAGCATTGCCAAAGTTTTATGTACTAAATCTCAATGCAAAGTAATTTTACTGAATCTAGTGAGCTTTAAACCAATACACAGCAGTGCAAAATGCTGGTTGGCGAGTATAATGAGTAATAGAGTAGACATCAAGTTAGATTCAGGGCAGAATTCTAGCAGCAGACAGATCCAGTGTAAATAATTATTTGTCATTTTTGCTATTTATCTGCAGCTATTTGAAATTAACAGAGACAGTTTATGTGGTATTACAAAAAAGTAGAAGCATACACATTGAAATTAGTTGAATTCTGGGGTTGGATTTAGAAATAAGTCGCCTGAATCTGAGGAAACTGAATGCGTAGGGGGCTCAGAGAAGCTCGTCTAAGATCCCCTAAAACCATTTCGGCTGCCGTAGTTACGTTTGAATATTTTAAAATAATTTTTTAAATTCATATGAAATGTACTGTGAATGCGGAAACGTATTTTCGACACTTTTTTAATCTAAGCTATGTTTTTGTAACTTTTGAAGTATTAAAACGCGTGAAACGAAACGCCAAAAATATGAATTTTCGGCAAACAAAACTGGTGGGGAGTGACTCTCACATCTCCTTCCTCCCCCCTCAACTCTCAAAAAAAGCGACCGATTTCTAAATTTTAACTGAATTCTGTTGTTTTAAGAAAAAATAACTTACTTCACCATCCCTTCCTGCCGGGTTTAGCATAAGCATAACTGGACACTCATTAATATCACAGATCTGTCGGTGAACAGCAATATCTTTTTCTGTGGGTGCTTCTCCAGTAGTATACCAACCAAGGAAGTCCATATCAGAGAATACTTGTTTGACTAATAAAAAAACAGAAATAGTTGTTACAATTACTTACAGTTTAAGATAATTTTAGACAAGCCAGGGTATATTTCTTGTGCAATTAACTTAGTCATAACATCATGGTGAGCAGACATCTTTTATTGCAACACTTTACCATAGGTTAAAATAGTATAGTATTGTGGTTTGTGACACTAATAAACTATTCTATTGGTGGTTGTTAACGACTGCTAATGCAGCCGGGACCAACGGCTTTATGTGCCTTCCGAAGCACAGAGGATTGCATATACAAAAATATATTGCCAAGTAACATTATAATTTTTACTATAAACATTAAGCTTACTTACACTGTTCTTCTTTTAAATTGTAATAGTCTCTGTCTATAATTACGTCTCCTTCAATAACACTAAATACTAATTCAAAAGAGTTCATAACTTCAATATTTCTGCCTTTTTGCTTGCCAATAACAGCTCCAATCACTGGAAAAATATAAATTTATTCATTAAAAATTACAAAGCAGACATAAAGATTACAAAGTTTAACAGAGAAAGCTCTTTTTTTAAATACTTTAATGCATTGTCTGCTGTGAATACAGAGACATTAGAATTTTAATTGTTTGGCGGAGCTGATCAGCACTTGCATATCAAAGGTAGACATAGTTGTTTGCCATACACCGCACCGGTGGTATAGCAAACAATTAAATTTCTATTGTGTCTGGTTTTGTGATACATAACATGCTAAAAAGCTATGTAGTAACTAACTAAAGAAGAAGTGTTTTACTCTAACTAACTTAATGTGGGTAGATTTTCGGTCAGAGTTTTCTCATAACAAATTGACAATAAACCTACATGCCTAACACAATTTAAAACTAAACTTGCTTACTTTTATGGTCATTACTTTTGATGTATCGAGTTTAGGTGATATATACTATTAGAGTGAGTCAAATCCTCTTTCTTACCTGTCTGTGGTGAACCTTCTTGTGCTCGAAGCCGCGTCCAATGTTCGGACACATTCATAATAACTAGAGGATGTAAAGACACTGTGACCGAGCCTGACGTGGCAGTGGTGACCACCACGCTTTTAGCACCTCCAGGAGTTGCTGGTGGAGCGGGAGAAGCGGGATTTGGGGGTTCTACAGGTGGGCCAGATGAGGCACTCTCAACCTCAACCTCCATTTCAAAATCAATTCTATCAGCACTTGCCATGCTCACTGTTATAACTTATTTAAAGCTGATAATTATAATTTACTTATATTGAGTCAATGCTTGCTTTACAAACTGAAAAGCAATTTACTTTAATTATTTTTTAGACTTTTAGCAAAACAACTAGGTATTTTTATATTTCAGTTCACTTTTGTTGACAGCGAACGAACGACATAAGTCAGTCAGAACGAAATGAAGGAAGACAGAATGGTGACATTGACATGACAGTGACATGCATGCACGTTACATCCATCCACAGACCCTTTGTTCTCCTTTTATCTATAGTTTTATCCGAAAGTTGTTTTCAAGATCCGTTCAAAACACTAACTACGCACGGGTAAGTCACGGGCCACTCACAGACTGTACTTACAACAATCATCACGAAAAATTAGAAATAGCAGCAGCTTGAGAAGCCGGAGAAGAATATATTTTTAGGGCTCCTTCCTTGTCTTTGGATAGGAAATTGTTTCACGCGTTAGTAATTTTTTACCAATTTTCTCAAATTAAATTAATTTCAAAACAAATTATCTTCATTATTTACGCTCAGAAAAAAATAATAACAAGAGGTTAGTACAGTGAGTGAGTTTCTAAATGATTTTGACATGGTATGGTAGTTTTGTTCCGTCGTAGTTTACTCGCACAACTCAAGTTTTCCACAGACTTCCACAGACACAGGTGTTCACTATTATTTTCTCTATGGTTACGATATATAGTCTGTGATGATGTAAGCAGACAGTGTTTGTAAAATTTGGTTAATATTTGCTAAAATTCGTGAATGAAACACATTTATAGTGAATAATTCACCAAGGTAATACTACCATTTTTGCTAGATTATCTTAATATGACTTGACTATATAACATCACACCTTACAAGATAATCACCACAATTTGGTGTTTGAAGATAACCCTACAAAACAGGTCAGAATCGTAATTGCTTTAGTTTTTGTAAAGATCTTGCCATGGCAGCAACAGTAACTAAAGCAGTTGGAGTAACTAAAGATGTTTTGCCATTGTACTATAAGATTCTATCAAAATTTCCTCAAAACCTAGCGTTTTGTTTCGCATATGGATCTGCAGTGAAACCTCAAATGGGCAGTCAGAAGAAGCAAAACATGATCGACCTAATTTATTGCGTAGAAAACTCTCACCGATGGCATGCAGCGAATATTGAAATAAATCCATCTCACTACTCAGCACTTCGTTACTTAGGGAAGGGCTTTGTTGCAAGATTTCAAGAGAAATGGGGTGCCAGGGTGTACTTCAACACTCTCGTCGAATTGAAAGAGGAGAATGTAACCATAAAGTATGGTGTTATATCTCAGAAAGACCTAGTTGCGGATTTGCTTGACTGGAATGATTTGTACCTAGCAGGGCGTCTCCACAAGCCAGTAGAGATAATAAAAGAAACCAATAGCTCCCAGTTGCAAAACGCTCTACAGTGTAACTTGAGATCCGCTGTTCACACTGCTCTTCTAACATTACCTGAATCATTTTCTGAATATGACTTCTACTTTGCGATATCTAATTTAAGTTACGCTGGTGATTTTAGAATGACATTTGGGGAGAATAAAAACAAAGTCAGAAATATTGTTCAGCCTCAGTTATTGAATTTCCGTGAGCTGTACCGACCAATCTTACAACAATTTCACATGTATGTGGATTTTCCAATGGGAGATGCTCAATGCCATCAAGATGTCCATCCAGAGACGAAACTCCATCATTTGATGCAACTACCTATGGTCCCACAGCAGAGAATAGTAAAGTTTTGGAACCATGGAGGGATGCAGCAAGATATGGAAGATGTTCTTCGTGCCCTTGCTTATGATATAGACTGTGCTGTCATATTAAGCCAAATACTTAAAGATTTAGTATGGCAATCTAGTGTAAGACAATCACTTAAAGGAATCCTCACAGCAGGATTTTTGAAATCTGTTCGTTACAGTGCTAAGAAAATTGCAAAAATGTTTTAAATCTATATATATTGTAAATAAAAATAGTGTAGTATCATGTATAGCCATGTACAAAATAAAGTTAGTAAGTAAATAAATGTTCTTTTTGATTCAATAATTAAAACTCCTTTTTTGCTTTTAGGTACAAAAATGCTTTCAGATGAATCAAGCAGTGATTCTGAAACTGGTAGATTTAAATGCAGAACAAAACCCCAAGATGAACAATCTAAAAGCAATAGAAAAGAAGACAGTTTTCGATCATCCATTAGAAATAGACCTCCTGATAATGAAAGATTTCGTAGAGAATTAGGAAAACCTAGAAATGATAAAGACAGCTATGACAGATACCCAAGGGATAGAAATAGATTTTCCAGACATTCTCCAGTTAGAAGAAGGCATTCAAGAGAGAGGAGCTCTGGTAGAAGGTCACATGAAAGACACAGACATGAGAGAGATATTAGGGGCAGTGGTAGAACTAAGGAGAGAAGTAATAGCAGAGACAAAAGAAGAGATTCAAGATCTAGATCACACAGATCGCCAGAGCGTAAAAGGGAATCCAAGGAAGAGATTAAACGAACCATTCCTAAAGAAAAGAGTGAAGAAAAACCTCCTGTAAAACCAAAGGAGAAGGAACTGTCACTGTCTCCTGACCACAAAAGTAAACGATCGGAAGTAGTTGTACCACCACCTGTTGAGGTAAAAAAGACCATAATTGAGAGTCCTGTAGTTGTAGAAGAAAATAGTGATATCTCAGAGGATGTGCAACCAGGCTCATACTACAGTATGATACCTGCTGTTATCAAAGAAAAGTCGGACGAGTCTAGTGAAATAGATTCTTCTGATGATGAAAAACTAAGAGCGAAACTTTTAAACTTGGAGAAAGAGCTTCACAAAACAAAGAAGAAAAAACATAAGAAGAAACACAAAAAGAAACATTCACGATCCAAAGAGAGAGAGCAAGAGACACCACCTGTTGTAGAAGTGAGCAGTACAACAGAAGACATACAAGACAATGTCAATAATGCATCCAGCAATCAACCTGAGCCCGCTGAAGTCTCATCTACGCAGAAGATTATTCAGAAAGATAGTGGTGAAGAAGGAGAGATAATAAGTGATGATGATTCTCAAAGTCAATATGAAATTGACCCAAATGATCTAAGACATAAATTAAAACGTTCAGCGGCAAAGCCAGAACAGAAAAAAGATGTTTGTGGTCCTGCTTTACCTCCACATCTCGAAAAAGAAAAACCGAAGCGGAAAGTCTCAGCAGCGACTGAAGGACCTGCGCTACCACCCCATTTGCAAAGCAAACCGAAAAATATAGGTACATATAGTTATTTTAATAATTTTTTCAGTACATGCGATCACCTTAGTGGCAGAGTAGCAAAGCGCTCGGCCCGATATTCAAAAGACCTGGGTTCAGTTCCCACATTGAATTTTCAATGCATGGCCAGAATTTGTGATCACCAATCTGTATTTGGCAAGATTGGTGATTGAGCTAATACCCTTTCAATGATGAAGACTCAACCAGCAGTGGGACAGTATACAGGCTTTTATCCACTTATGTTTTGTGTAATGTAATGTAGCTAACATTCATCATCATCAGCTCATTTTATGTCCCCACTGCTGGAGCACGAGCCTTTCCTATGGATGGATAGGAAGAATGGGCTATAAACCACCACGCAGGCCCAGTGTGGATTGGTGGTTGTTAACGACTGCTAATGCAGCCGGGACCAACGGCTTTACGTGCCTTCCGAAGCACGGAGGAGCTCGAGATGATAAATTTTTGGTCACCCATCCGATGACCGGTCTTTGCGAAAGTTGCTTAACCTCAGCACTCGCAGACCGGGCGCGTTAACCACTGCGCCATCGAGCTCCTCAACTAGCTAGCTAGCTAACATTACATACATACAATATATTAACTTATGTTTTGTGTAATGTAATGTAGCTAACATTACATACATACAATATATTAACTTTTTTCTGTTATTTGCAGGGCCTACTATTCCCGATGATATGCGAAAGGTCTTATCTGAAAAAGATCGTGAGATCATTAAGTATGAAAGTTCAGATGACGATGCTGGTATAGGTCCGTTACCTACCGGCTCCGAAAAGAAGTGGTCGGAAGCTCATGAGCGATTAGAAGAACGAGCTCTCGATATGAAAATAAGAAAACTCGATGGCCATTCTGTACATAAATCGGATATTAAATCACGGGAAGAGTGGATGCTGGAGTTACCTGAGGGTAAAGCAAAATACTTAGGTTTGGAGGCACGTGGCTTCAGACCCAAAGAAGGGCCTGATATGTCAGATAGGTAAGTTAGAAATTCTTTCACCAGCCTTCCTACCATTAAGTTGCAATCTGAGCAGCTATGACTGTTCGACACCAAGTCATTTGTTTGCTAGTGGATAAAACAATTCATACCAAAAGAAGCGCGTAAGTTAAATTTTCAAAGTTAAAGGTTCATAGCGATAGTAATTGATAAGAGACTATTTACCTCATATTCAACTCATACCCACATACGTACTTTAGCAATTCGAGCAAGAGCATTGCTTGTTTCAGGCATTATTTTCTTACTAGCCAATGTTGATTCAACTTTTTTAGGTCTTTAACATTTTCAGTTTTGATGCAAAATAACAATTATAAATAAATGAATGATCAAATTAAAGCTTAAGCGCCAAAAATATGCCATTTTTGGCAGATTGATTAATATGCAAATATAAACTTTAATAACTGTACATACTGTAGGTACCTTACAAATTACAAGAGCCAAGACGCGCTCCGTCGCGGTCCCTTTTAGATTTTAATCATACTTCGGTTTTCATACTGTAGCTTTTATCGAAAACCTGCCATCGTCTGTGTTCCCAAAAACTTATAACCTGAATGCCTTCAAGGCGAGAGTTAATAGGCATCTTCTGGGGCAGCTCGCTCCACCGTAGACCTCACCTACGCTCACCATCAGGCGAGATCGAGGTCAAGAGCTGTCTTATAATAAGGCAACCTAATATTTAAATACAAAACAAACATTTTAAGAGTGATGTTTGTGACCTACTACTTCCATCTGATAAACATGTGAATATTTCTCAGATCGAGTTGGACGGATACGCCAGAAGAGAAGGCGCGCAAAGCTGCTGGCATACAGAAGGAGGAAGATATGGAAACCGCTCTCCGCAGGGAAGCTAAGGCGCGTCAGATCGCCAACAGAGACGGCGAACAAGAAGACGCCATCAAGTAAGTCAACATTTAAAAAAAAATCGATTCACGTTAAATCCTCTTTGACCTTAGATAATATATAGTTCTAGATATAGCATTACAAGTAAAGAACACGCAAAAAGCGGCCTGATTTTCGCGAAATGTGTGTGTTGACAGCGTGTACGTATGTAACCGTACGTAAACTTTCATTGTGTGCATGATTTTGAATGCAAGCTTTAAGTATTAAATTACCCTACTTTTTATTAATATATCATTTAAAAATAATGTAAAGGTTAATAAATAATAATGAGTGTGATTTAGTAGAATTTTATTTTATACATAAACATTTTTTCATACTTTTACCAGGGAAAATAATTAATTGTGTGCACGCGCCCGTTCGTGATATTAAGTAAAATAAAGAAAACTAAGATATGCCTCAGGTAGTTACACTTGACAGAAACCCACAGCGTTTTCGTGCGGCTAATGCTTTAATTAGGACTGATTTTTCAATCGTCAGTTTATTCATTGAATAATTTTGACATAATGACAGATTCCCTATAGAAAATATGTCACAATGACTAATGTTATCCATTGGCTAAAACTTATCTAAGATTTGAAAAATCGGGCCTTAGGCATGTATTAATCTAAATCTGACTATGGGCGCTTGCAAGTTGCGACACTATAGGTAGGTCAACTCGCGCACTAAGCTGCCGCCCTTGAGGCTTAGTTGGTGATTCAAGTTTTGTCACTAAATAGATGATGCACGATGTTGATAATGACTGTCATCATTATCATCATTGTCGGTGATGTACAATATGTATGTACGGAGCGGCGGCATGCAAAACGCCGCCGCCCGTAATATTGTAATCGTTTTTGTTGTAGCTAAAGCATTCTGTCATTTTAATTGCAGAAAACATAAAAAGAAGCACAAGAGAAACGAAAGCTTATTGGAGATACATGAGAAGAAATTAAAAAAGAAGAAAAAGGTAAATTTTCCTGTTTGTATTCGTCATATACAAATAGGAAGGAATGAATCTATTATATACATGTATAATAGATTCTATTCCTTATACTTTGCTTGTTATTAACGGTTGCGGCCAATTACTTGCCTATAATGTATAAATAAAATATCAATACACCTATTTATTTCTGTCTAATATTACCTAGTTCTTTTGATTTATTCGATTATATTAAAGTCTTGCTACTCTTAGTACTAGTATTTATCTCAAAGCATTAAAGCTTGATAGTCTTTTAAGTTTGTAAGTTTAATAATTTTGTTGTTTTGTTTTTAGAAGGAAGAGAGAGATGATGGCAAAAAAGAGCGTCGTCCATTCAGCCGCGACGTAGATCTCCAGGTGAACCGCTTCGATGAGGCTCAGAAGAAGTCCATCATCAAGAAGGCGCAAGCCCTGGACACGAGGTTCTCGAGAGGAGAAGCTAAGTTCCTTTGAGCTAAGCTACAACTCTCTTTTAAAATGAACACAAAACGTAACTTTGTTATGATACATTGTTTTTGATAAGTGTATCAAAATAAGTTTTGTAAGGTTTATGTAGAATTACCTCTTGTCTTAAAAGTATAAAAAAAAAACAAAACACTACTGAAACAGTTATTCTTTTACTCGACTGATCTCGAATGGATGTTCCGTGCAACCTGTAAAACTTAGTTTATGTGATTCTAAAAATGTGAAATGAATTTTTTAACCTTATTTAGAGGTACAAATCTGTTAATGCAGATCCTACTTAGGTTAACGGTAGATTATAAGTTACTGCTGAAGATTTCAATATCCTCTAATAAAATATTTTCAAGAAAATTTATTTTAAAGTTCATATTTTGATTTTAACTCTTGGCGAATTTAGAATATGAAGTGTATTTCGAACTAAAGTTCATCGATAGTTGTAGTGTTGTAAACATATAATAATGAAACCTCACATTATTTTTACTGACATTTCCCTTAATGACAAACGAGTTATAGCGAGATACGAGAGCGTGCAAGATAGCTGCAAAGAGGTTACTTTCTCACAGTGGTCAAAATACATGACGACATTTACGATTACATTTTGAGCCAAGCAAAAAATGGTTGCTTCTAATAATTTGATGTAAACTGTACAATTGCAGTATGATTTGTCAATTACCATAAAAAGATTAGGAAAATATACTTTATAATTATTATAATTTCATTCTAGAACATGCTTAAGTATGAAGTTAAAATTTTATTCAAAATTGAAACCGTTTCAAACAAATTTATATACTTTTGTTTCTCTTAGTCCTTCACTGGTTAACAGTTCACCTGCAGACACTGGCCTTTATCAGGCGACCTGCTTTCTAGGCACAACATAGCTTAAAACGTAGAACTAAGTGTCTGGTGGGTTACTCTTGAAACACAATTGCAATTATCAATTTCCAATCCCATATCTAAAAAATTCAAATGGCACTCTTAAAAGCAATAATAGCGCTTGCATTGGAATTAAATTGCGTGGAAATTAAGTGAACAAATTATTGTCGAGATGGGGCGTTAATTGCGAAACTTATCCCAATATCGATACATATTAATCGCATTGGAATTGTATTGAGATTGAGTTTGCGTCAAGAGTAGCCTACCTGAAATTTACAGGCAAGTTTATGCCGGCAAACGGGAAAACTGTTAATCAATATTTGGCTCAAGAAATTCCTTTTAGCAGTGGCAAATAAATACCTGTCCTTATCACAATACTGTTTATGAAATTATGAAACATCCATTATTTACAACGGTTTATTGTTTCAGTGTATAAATTTGTGTACCCTTCAAACAAAGAGTGGTTCATGTAAACAAATTAAACTGTACTCATGTCAATTTCTTATGTATTATTTCAAGAATGGTTTACCTTTCCCTAGCTTGAATTGTTACAACTTTGAAAAATGAAAAACTGTTTTGTCAGTTCGGTCCGAATAAATCAACAAATTTATTAATTTTCATCTTCTTAGGGTGTCTCTCGGTAATAGATATCTATAATACTGGTAGGACTTAGTTTTTTTAGTCTGCAAATAAAATGACTGACAGACCTTAAAAGGGCAAGAGGCAATTTGTATGAAGGGATGATAATGTATCTTTTTCTAAATTCATGCGCACGAACGGGAATTCGTTTTATAAATATAGATCTACCAACGAACAATAATTTGTATGACAAGTTCGCTCAAAACCGTAACCATTCGGAGATACGAACGAATCTTTACGGGCAGCATTTGTTTAATTTAACTGATTTTAACGACAGTTAAATATTTGAGTTCCTTTAATTTAACATTATTACAAACTACTTGGTCCATAGAAGCGACAGTGTTGACTGGTGTAATTAATTTATTTATAAGGTTTGCCAACATTTTAATAATAAAAGGTGTCGACTCGCATGTGATATTCAAGTCGATTATATTTTTTAATTATTCATATGATGTATTTAATTTTTTTATCAAAATCAGCCTCGAGACTTTTTTGCGTATTTTTGGCTGTTTCTCGTAGTTTCACATTATCATGATCCGAATAATACAAAAACTTCCTGTAAAAATCACTCAAATCTTGAAATGTTTTTAGTTTAGGGCTAAGCTGTCATATACAATATTATTAATATGAAAGATTTCTACACATATAACAAAGTTTTGTTCGTGCTCTCAGACAAAGCGCCCATTGTTTAGCTATCAAAGCTATGTATTAGGATTAGGGTTGATACCCGTAATTTATTATAAAGTATTGTACGCTATTTCGGGTAATTGTACTCTACTCTATACTTTATGAGAACAATAAAGTACGCGAAAATACTTTATTTCACACATTATATTTATCTGGGATTCTTTTTATATTAATAACACACAAAAAAGTTGCTGTGTAGCTATTTATCAGTGATAATTATTTGTTAAACGTTGCTAAAAACAATGAGAAGTATGTTTTTAAGCGAAATAAATAATCGTACTTTAATTTGACACAATGTACTTTTTTTCTACCTTTTAATAATCAATGTACTTTATTTGCACAAAAAAAGGTGGCAACTCTAATTAGGATACACAATTAAAGACTATTAAAGTAATTTAAAAGATTTGCATAATGTTGAAAGGATTGTTTTTTTTATTTCATAATGTAGGGGCGCCTTCATCTTATCTGATGGTAAAACCAAAAATGGAAGCACACTTTATGCAGAATCCTCAACATCAACAACACGTTGCTACTAGTATTGTTGCTATGGCGACTTAAAAAATATTTGAGAGTTAAACAACAAAGAACAAAATAAAATAAAATGTTAACCTAGATTCCATATTATGGCTTAACAGTGTTTGCATAAACGGGTAGGTACATTGATTTTTGTTTTCTACGTTAGCCATGCAGTATCATCGAATGTTACTTTTAACATAAGATATCAACTAAAACACATAATTTAATATAATTAATATTTATTAGCTATAAAACTAGATACAATATCTAATAGGTTAGGGTATGGGTATATACGTAACTTTCTTGGTGTCGGTCACGTCCGCAGAAGTGGCGTTCAGTTTCTCCACAGACGGGCATACTATCATCTAGATAATGAAATAAAAATAATTTATTAAATGTCACACATTTTTACACGAAAAAAAGTAAAGCCTATAATATGCTGTCCTCCTGCTAGGCTTCCATCATTGAAATCAAATAAGCTTACCACCATGATGCCAAATAGAAGTTCGAGATCACAAACTCGGGCTGCGCTTTAAAAAATCCGAAACAGTCCGATCAACCCAGGATTTTCGGATAACAATATAAAATAAAATATATAATAATATAAAATAAACCTTAGTGTCTTGGCAGCACAGCGGTGTCTCCGCTGTCATATCTGCGTATATCCACATTTTGTCACAAATTTTGGAGAACGCAGACAACTGGAATGAAAAGTTAAAGCAATCGGTTATTGTGTTATTCGATTTGATGTCAATTACTGGTCGAACCAACCAACCAACCAAGTTGGCAAATTTTTAAGGGAGAAATAGTTACTAAATATAAAAAAGTATGGCAAAACCGTTGGAACTCATGTAAACAATAATTTATAATTTTTATGCGTTTAATGTGAAATATTTAATAAACTTTAATTTGCCATGCAATTTTTAATTAAAATATTTATATTATTGACGCTATGCGCGTCAGGCGAACATAAGCAAGTAGCAGTACCTAATTGTAAATGTAAGTACACAGAGGTTACTGGGGGCCTAGTATGAGTTTTGTTTACTATCCGTATTCATTCGATTACGTTTACGAAATCGAAAAATGGTATGGCATTGAAGCAGCGCCTCCTGGCGACCTACGAGAAGAGTTAAAATTTTGCCATACAAAAACACTTGTATTCGTTAACGTGACCGCATGGTGAATGAAATTTGCACTAGGCACCCTGAACCACTAGTGCTAAGACTTGTTTATTTAAATGTGTGGTCACAACAGAAATATTTAATTAAAATTGACAAATTTAATATAACTTGTCAAAGTTACTTACAGTTACTTTGCATACAAGATCTAAATCGTTTACACTTTGGGCCTTTTCATTATGATCACACCTATCTGATACACGTTGTATAGCATACCTTTAACTCATGGGCGTTCTTGAGCTTATTGCACAGGATCTCCGGCCCCTTCGCCTTGGTAGCCGTGGCCAGCGCGCTGCACAGAGTCTTGCAGGTGGCCTGGCCCTCGTCGTCGCACCGCACCACCAGCCCCGGCGTCTGCGAGAGCAGCGGCTCGTCCCCCACCGCTGGTGTACTCGTCGGGAAACCGCCGCAGGAGCAGCTCCCTTTTGGGCCTTCGTCTGCGGTATTCAGGGCTCTGAAATCAAATTACCCCTTTACTTTTTCCAAGCCGCTAGATGCGAGCAGCACAAAACCGTTCGTTGTGGAGATTCTTGGGGGAAGCCTTTGTTCCGCAGTGGACGTCTTTTGGCTGAGATGATGATGATGATACTTTTTCCAAAAGTCCTTCTTCTAAGTCGTTGTCACTTTTGGCAGAGTGGTCGTTGGTCATCAACGAGGATTTTAGGATAGGTAGCAAGTTGCAATATGCCGCCATTTCTCTCTCTTTCCAAGAGTAGGTACGGTACTTACGCTATGATAATATACTAATTGTAAAGAAACAACTGTGGATCAGCGTTAAATGTGCGTGTTCATCATATCCCGGAATCAAGGACAGTACCGTTAAGACAGGATTAATAAGTATATTGTAACACATATATTAATTCGACATAAAAAATGAGTCATGCAAATCTAGTAATAGTTTGCAACTTTCATTCAGGTTTAAAGGGTCAGCAAAATGATGGAGTATAAATAAAGGGTCTTTATGAAGTGACAGACAAGCAAGACTCTCAATGTAATGTTTTTGTTTATTGAAGTATTATTAAAGGGTAAGGAGGTATCTTAGCGGCCACAGAGATCGACATCAGTGTTCCTCGCCAAAAAAAACAGCGTTTTATTTAAATATTACTGGAGTGGCTAGGAAGCAGGTGGTCTATATTAAATTGCTGCTAAAGTAAAAAATCCGTTGCTGACCCCCATAAGGAAGGAAAGGAATAAAGTGTCCAACACTGGTGCAACTACCCTACTTAGTTGAAATACTATTTATAAATTGAAAAATAAAATAAAAAAGAAAGAAAAAGTGTTGAAAAAATTCCACGAGCGGGATTCGAACCCGCACCCCATGATATGCCGAGTCTGGTGCACTACCAGCTATGTTATCGAGATGGTGCACCTGATCGAACCACGATAACAAAGTTAGTAGTGCACCTGACCCAGCACGTCATGGGGTGTAGGTTCGAATCCCGCTCGTTGAATTTTTTCAACACTGTCTTTTTTCAATTTGTAATTTGTTCGCAACAATATTTGCGTAAAATTATATGTAAATAATCATAAATACTATTTATATTTGCTACCTGGGTTTTTCTTCCGCAAAAACCGCGATCAATCCAAACAGCAAGATGATGCAGAAATCGCAGAACATCGCCTTGAATGAAGACATGCTGGCTGCGTTGGTTGTTCAGGACTGGTAGCGAATAGGAGTTGATGGGAACCTTTATACCGGTGTGTTCTTGTGGAGGGTGACCACACGCAAAGCTATATTGGTATACAACTAGGTGCCTAGGACGGATTTCATTAGCCATTCGAAAACGAGAATTTGTATGGCAAAATTTTAACTCTTCTCGTTTGTCGTCAGGAGGCGCTGCTTCAATGCCATACTGATTCTCGTATTCGTTAACGTGATCGAATGGCGAATGAAACTCACACACTAGGCACCCGGGATGCTAATCTAAAGTTTGATACCCCAGTATTATGGACTCATTATAATGCTCGCTTCGCTTACTTAAAAGAAAAAGTCACATTGCTTGCTTTATAAAGAGATGTGGTGCCGGGGGTCCCCGTGTGGTGCCGGGGATAAAGAATTTCACCACCCCATCTCTTCCCGTAGGTGTCGTAGAAGGCGACTATGGGACCATTCCAGAGGATGGGCAGCAGCGTCTCTCTGTGATTATTCTCACCTTACTGCGATCGCCAACCCGCCTGCCAAGCGTGGCGATTATGGCAAATTCCCCTCAAAATGATTTATCCTTGAGGGAGGCCTTTGTCCAGCAGTGGACGTCTTTTTGGCTGAGATGATGATGATGATGATGATGATAAAGAGATGCGGCGATTAACTACTTAAAGCTACCAAGGTTATTTCTTATTAATTAATCTAAAAGTATAATAATGTATTACTAGAACAACTTTTTTTGCATTGTCCTGTGACAAAAAACGAACTTAAATAAAAAACTTTTGAAGGTACGTTTCTAATAATGTTTGTCTTACATGAAGAATTTAGATTTTATAGCTTATTATTTGACAGAAGGAGGAGCTCGATGGCGCAGTGGTTAACCCTTGAATGCATCTTGTGCCGAAAACGGAACAATGAGTTTGCTTTCAAATTTTTCCTAAGATAATTGTCAATCAAATTAAGAAACTTTATAAAATCATTCCTTGACATGAAAACATGAATTTTCAATTTTTTTTTTATTATTTAAATTTATCTTCATGGACAAGAAGTTTTGACGGAAACCTCTTTGGATACGAGAATGCAACTTATTTTTTTAAAAATAAATAAAAATCCGTCTATATGTTGTATTTTAATGATGTAAATTGAAACAAATTCGTAATTAGTAAAAAAATTATAAAGTGAAAAAATAATATGAGATAAACAAAAGTAAAATAAATTATTAAGGAGAGCATTTTTTCAAGATTTTTCGTATTTTGTTTATTAAAAAAAAGTGCAGAGCCAAAAAAATTTATTTTGATTTTTTTCGAAGTGTTTGAATCACATCATCATCTTAGTCAAAAAGACGTCCACTGCTGGACAAAGGCCTCCCTCAAGGATAAATCATTTTGAGGGGAATTTGCCATAATCGCCACGCTTAATCACATAATATCCATTAAAAAACCTTTTTATGATAGACAAAAAATCGTGCATTTAAGGGTTAACGCGCCCGATCTGCGAGTGCTGAGGTTAAGCAACTTTCGCAAAGGCCGGTCATCGGATGGATGACCAAAAATGTATCATCTCGAGCTCCTCCGTGCTTCGGAAGACACGTAAAGCCGTTGGTCCCGGCGACATTAGCAGTCGTTAACAACCACCAATCCGCACTGGCCCCGCGTAGTGGTTTATGGCCCATTCTCCCTATCCATCCATAGGGAAGGCTCGTGCCCCAGCAGTGGGGACATAAAATGAGCTGATGATGATGATGATGATGATTTGACAGAAAATTACTTTCTGTGCTGGACGATATTTCACCTAAATCATGGACACACTATTGAAATACGACTAGTGCCTGCTGGCTGTTATGATATGAAGACTCGGGATGTTGTTATCGTTATTCTACTTATACAATAAGCCGTTTCCAAGGTGCGCTGATTTGTTTAAGTAGTCCGGTAGGCAGCAATCGATACGAACATGTGGTCAACGGAAACCATTATGCCGTCACCATAAACTCACATCAACACGAGACTAAACATTTGCGTTACCTAGCGAGAAGGTTCCGTCGACTCGCACATCACAAGCGTTGTCCAATAGATATTGTAACGGCCGTGGCTGTTAAACTCCTCTGTGGTATAGTGGTTACATCGCAGAACCTCGTCCTGGGTTCTATTCTCGCAGATGTACAAGGTCTGTTTGGTTGGGGGTTGTGTGAGGCTTGGCTTGTTTGTAGCAGCACTGTTGTGTCGCCTTAATAGATAAAAGTTAGTTATTTTATCCAGATGTTTATTAATTTCTCGTAGCCTTAATATTAATAATAATGACAGGACTATTGTCGCCAATAAGCCTGATATCGTGGTGGTCGACCGATCCCAGCGCCGGGCAATACTGGTAGATATCACCATACCTCACGATGAGAACCTTGTGAAAGCCGAGAAGGACAAGCTCAGTAAGTACCTTGACTTGGCTTACGAGGTTACCGCCATGTGGGATGTGGATTCAACCATTATTGTACCGATAGTCGTTTCGGCAAACGGTCTGATAGCGAAGAGCCTCGATCAACACCTAGAGAGGCTCTCGCTGAAAGGTTGGGTTAAGGGTCAGATGCAAAAGGCAGTACTCCTAGACACGGCACGTATTGTCAGAAGCTCAGATCATAGTCTGAGGTCAGAAGGTTCCTCACTCTGCAGCCCTGACCACCGGTAGCTTGGGCCCTGCCCCGCTGCTGGTGGTACTCTAGGTTTGGTTTTTATAATGTTTTATTGTTTTTATATTAAAATATTGTAAAAATCTAGTTTTAAGAAAGAAAATAAATAAAGGAGATAATAATAATAAAATAATTTATTTCTCATCACACAATAGGTTTCTGAACTCTACAACATATTTGGGTGAAGTTCAATGTATGACCTGAAGTGTGAGAAGCTGGTGCCCGCAATAGGTTTTAAAAGAAAACCGCCTTAGGCCTCTTCCTCACTGTTGAAGGAAATGTTTTGCAGCACAGAAAATCTGTACAGATTCGGTGCAGAGGCGGTACCGAAACGATACCGTACCGAGCCGGTGAGGAAGAGGCCTTAATGAAAAAGTTAAAGTAACTAACAATATATTGTTTTAAAGTTTACCCGGTACAAGTTATTCTCTTAATAGCCTATACCTCCGGCTTTCTCGTTTTCATTAACCATCAAGTAGTGTGAAGGTCAATCACTTCCTCTTTGATAATTAAACAAACAATCCAGATATCTAAACATTTGATACATGACCAATTGTTACGTGTGTCTTTGTTATTGTTATATAGAGATAGCGACCGATTCTAATTCAATTTAAAAAAATATATGATCGGTAGGTACTCATCTCACTTACTTATCAGCTGTTTTTGACCCTTAACGGGGTACAAAGTGCCATGAACCCTCGGCCTTAGGACCCTAGATACATCCCGCTAGAATAGCTTTTTCCTAATACCTTTTACTCGTCTAAGTCACCACCATCAAAACGCTTACCAAAGGCGGTTTGATTGTGATCATAAACGCATCGAAAAGTTCAAAACACACTGTCTAAATGGATGGAACCTTGGATCTTGAACTTGAAAATTAAAGAAATATGACATAAAACTAAAACCTTCATGTTTCTCTATCGCGTTTAATTCTTAACTTTTCTTAACTGACTGGGAATGGAACCTTGGACCTCCGGATATACAGGATCTTTTTTCTAAAAATACCCAAAATACCACAATTAAAACCCCATAACTTTTTTATTTTTCATTATAACTCTAATTATTTTTTCCACTTGCATTCTGTATTGTATGCGTTTTCATAAAAACAACACTTTTGTCCCAATCTACACCGAAAATTAGTAAAATTACCTTTTTTTAAAAAAACAATGGTGAACGTTTGAATAAAATTTAATTTCAAAATTCATTTTTAAAAAAAGTAACAGGTTTTGAGAATTTCGTTTTCTTATAAGTTCAGTAGATAGTTTATGACCTTTCTAACGGTATACGACACTTTACTAAAAAATAAAAAAAATGCCTCAAAAACTATGATTTCGTTAATTTCTCTTTTTTTTTGTTTTTTTTATTTAAAATCATTTTTTTCATAAGTTGCATTCTGTAACATAAGCGTCTTTAAAAAAATAATAAGATTTGTTCCAATTAAACAAATGACCTTTACAAAAATTAATTAAGTAAATGCAGTTTTCAATTTCTTTAAAAAAAGTAAGCGTTATTAAGAGCCTCATTTTGTTTAATAACTTCTGTATTTTAAGACCTTTTTAAGGGTCTAACTACGTTTTACTAAAAAATTAAAATCTATGCTCTAAAATTAAGGTTAAAGGTACAAAATAAAAATAAATAATTAAATAATACGACTGCCATGACAAAAACGGCAAAAAAAGGACTAAAAGGCAAAAAACAAGATGTCATGTATTTATTTGCCTGTTGTTAAAAGAAGAAGTTAATGTTGCTATAGCACACTGTGCCGAGGCGCAGCGGGGCGGGCGGGGCGGGCCGCATCGCACGCAACCAAAATCCGCGGCGGAATATGCTGCCCGCTGCGCCCCGGCGCATAGTGTGCGATCACAGCACAGAACATAACCTGGTTTTTTATGTTCTGTGTGTGCGATAGTTCGTATAAAATACATACGAGCAAATTGAGCGGATTTTTGCGCTGCGACCCGCCCCGCTGCGGCCCAACATAATGCGCGAACCTTTACATCAAAGGTGTGGAAGTCATACAGAATTTCTCTAACAAAAGATCCGGTTCTAACCTAAAGACCTAAATTCCACCACCACCAAAACCTAAAGTCCACAATGGCGTATGCTGGCCCACTACAGGCCATCGCTATTGTGTACAGGGGGCAGTGTTATACAGTGGCGGACAATTGGCCATGATGGCGCGCAATCGGGCAGTTGTCGATTTTTTGGGCACACTTCAAAAGAACGTGGCGTAGCATGGCCTGTTCACAGTTTCACACAATGGCCCATTTTTTAGTTCCGTCACCGACCGCTGACCGGGATAGTGCACTTTTTTGTTGTGTTTAATTTTAAAACATATACAATAAAATAATTCCTAATCTCTTTGTTACATTTGTGTGAACAGCAGTTATTAATTCTCGGGTCGTAGTTTGTGTTGTGTGAGGAACCCACGACACAAGGGACTCGTAGCGGGCCTTTTAGTTTGTGGCGTTTGCTTTTTTATTTTTTTCACAGCCTGGCGGTTTTTTTTTACTTGTGTACCTACCGAAGCGCAGACTGATTAAAATAAGAAGCAGTTTTTTTTAAGTTCTTCTAACAAAAAGGACTAAGGACAAATGAGGAATAAAGTACATTTGTCACAAACTTAAAAACTTTATTAATAATAATTGTTACAGCTATCCAAGAAGGTGATCATGCTCGACGTTTGGAATTCTGTCGGTTTTTACTACATACCGATGTTGACGACGACGATGAATTTTTAAAATGTATTCTGTGGATGGATGACAGAAAGAAGAAGGCATAATAAATTTAATGGCATAATAATAAAGTGATTTTCTTATTGACAGTCAAAGAGATTCAATAGGTAATAGAGCGGCTATTAGAGACTTTTTCATACAAAAACTTTGAGCTGGGGCGCTAGTAACGCCATCTAACGTTGAGAAGCAAAACAGCGTATTAAAATCAATTAGAATAAGTTTCTACCACACGGTAGGTGTCGCTAGTACACCAGTAGGGATGTTCCGTTATGATTTCGACGTATAACTTTTATAAAGGTTAACCAAAATCGGTATAAAAAACATTGGGTCTTTACCTATGAAATTGACGATTTTTTTCTTACACATTAACAAGTGTATTACTTCCAAAACTTAATACCATTTGTAAATGTTTGTATATACATTTAATTAAGACTTATTATTAAGGCTTTAGTAATAACAATTATTTTTAATCTTGTATCTTTATGGCCTAATTTTTTTTTAAATTGACTCTTTTTTTTGTTGTAGTTAGCGGAATTGACCTTTTGTTTCATTGTACCTTTGAAGGTACTTGTTTTGTCTACTTATAGTCTGCTATATTTAGCTAGTGAAACAAACATGCTGGCCTTTAATTTTTAGAAAGTTAACATCGATAAATGCTAAGAAAATTTAAAAAACTTAAGTATGAAAAAATATAATTAAAACAAAACTCATACAAAAAAAATGAAAAATGAACATTTTAAATCCGTATTGGCCCTTTAATCTGTCAGGTACCGTAAAACCAGACACAATTGAAAACCAATTGTAATAGGTTCACATGTGAACCTGCGGGGTGTCAGACATTAACTTTAATATAAGTAGTAATAATTTGATTCAATGATCATCGCGTCGGGGGACCGCTGAGGTATCACTTAGTTTTACTGTTCCAGTGCATAACAGTCCTCCAACGCAATGATCATTGTATCAGAATAGTACTACTTATATTAAACTTACGATATAAAAATATTATTTATAACATTAATCGATAAATAATATGACATCGCTTGAACATCACTAAATCATTTAAAAGTAGTGCTTTTGCTTCTTACCACCAGAGGGCGGTATAGGGTATAGGCAAATGTTCTAGAATACTTTATTGGAAATTATTATATTGGCTGATTAATGGGTAAATATACAAAATACTTACGAAAATAAACTGTAATCACGTTCAGCCGTTTTACCATATCGGGATTTGCAATATCGCAACACGCAATTTGGTATATTTTCTGTAGATTTTGTCAAATCTATTCGCGCACAAACACGACTGCATTAGAGGTCGTATCACATCAAACTGAGCGACTTGTTACCACTTGGTAATAAGTAGTGGATTACAGTGTCGATCTCTATGTCCTGTCTATAGTAAGTAGTTAAATGTCTTTGTTGACAGTCTAACCCAACGACGCAAAGAAATAGAGATTATTTGGATTCGCGTATCACTGGTCAATTTCCTTACTTGCACATTCAGACAGGGGCAGGCTATTTCTGATTCTGCCAACAAATTGACTTTTCTAACCTTAGGCAGCTGTCCCACCGCCGCCGGCGAGTAAGAGACGAGCTATCGAGTATTTTCTCGATCAAGAAACGTACACACGGCGGCAGATTAACCTACCCAAACCTGTCAAATTTCTCCAATGAATATTGATCCTTATAACCAAATTATAAAGTTCAAAATTTCAAAGTCACGATTATTTTTCTTGTGTAACTGGAACGACAGTCACGGTGCTTGAAAAATACCGACTTTGCTCCATGTCTACAGGACTAGGCGAGTAGCGCAAGTCGCACAAGAACACTCGCTTAGGGACGCCCCACACTGGCGTCTTTCGAGCGTCAGTGTCGGGCCGGCGGGCGTCCACGCAACGTTGGTGCAGCGCTCGCGTGGCGTCGACGACGCGACGCCCCGGCACTGAGCGGCTGCACCAACGCCGCGTGGACGCCGGTCCAACGACAAAACTATTGGAACTACAACTCGCTTGTCGCTGCTCGCCAACTCGATCCTAGTTTCTAGCTCTACTTGCTACTCGCTCACCGCCGGCGGTGGTACACCTGCCTTATGCGAACAAATCGAAATCCTAATTTTAGAGCAGAGACTTTTGATAAAGTGTAGGAAAGTCATAATCATTATTATGACTTTCCTACACTTTATCATTTCTTTAAATAAAAAAAACACTTAAAAAAAATTTACCTCTAACGAAATCATAGGTTTTGAGGCAATTTTTTTATTTTTTAGTAAAGTGTCGTATACCGTTAGAAAGGTCATAAGCTACAGTTAAAAGAAAACGAAATTCTTAATACCTGTTACTTTTTTATTAAATGAATTTTTAAGTTGAATTTTATTCATACGTTCACTATTGTTTTTTTTTTAAAAAAAGGTAATTTTTCCTAATTTTTGATGTAGGTAGGTAGGGAGATTGGGACAAAAAGTGTTGTTTTTATGAAAAAGCATACATACAGAATGCGATTTGAAAAAAGAATTGCTGTTATAATGAAAAATAAATAAATAAATAAAATAAAAGTTATGGGGTTTTAATTGCGGTAGTTTGGGAATTTTTAGAAAAAAGGGCAAAAAATCATATCTCTATAGCCATAACTCCTTGGACCAGGGACTAAGAATGGAAAAGGTAAGAAATTACCCCACCAGCACCTCAAAAAAATCTACTATCGGTCCATGCGCCAACCACCCTGTAGAACCGAACGGTTTGCCGCTGCCACTGGGCTGGGGCACTGAAATGCATTAGGTATTAGGTACCTACTCACATTTTATTGCAGCAGCGTTTGTAATCATCGTAATGATTATACCTAGGTAGTCCACAGTAGTAATATAAATGGCTTACATGGGTCGATTTTTGAACCGGTGACTAATTCTCACGCTATTAGATCAATCACAGCGTGAGAATTAATCAACGCTATGATATCAATTACGAATGCTCGTCTTTTTCTCAGTCATAGTCAATCAAAGTCGCTGGTAACTTATTTTAGACATCAAAAATTCTCAAATGGCAAGTATGTATCTTATTAATCAAATTGTAAATAATGCAAAAAAAATATAGGTATTTCATGTCACTTTTAGTTTCGAGATCACAGTTGGGATTCAATAATCACCCCCCTGCAGTTTCTATATTTTTTATTTCACAATGGGAAAGCACTACTTTGTTATGCACTTTTGATCCTCACTGGTATTAGTCATCAAGAGATGACCAATTCTTCCTTCCGTTAGGGGAGCGGTATTGAAGACAATACCGCTCCCCTAACGCTAAGGATGATAAGGTCGAAGGTGGGTACTCACTGGCCTGGAATCTTGAGTTACCAGTAACCTAGAGGTGGTTAAAAGCCAGACCTTAAGATAGAAAGGATGTATAATCCGATTGATTACTAATTTATGTGCATTGCTTAATTTTAACCAAAGAACAGTCAGTGATTTTAACTATATTTAATTAGGTTAAGTTAGGAACTCGCACCCCATGACATGCCGGGTCAGGTGCACTACCAACTATGCTATCGTGGTTCAATCCATCTCGCCGAAATTAATCAATTTTAAGGTTATAATGTGGGAGTAAGTAAATAAAATTATCTATGAATTGATGTTTTATTGCAATGTCCAAGTAAAAATACTGGCAGTCTTTAAAACAAAGATTGTAGTCAAAACTACATCATCTGGCATCAACACATGCCCTATAATCGTCAGGAGGCACTGATTACACAATCTCTATTGTTAATAGAGATACTTTAGTCAGTAGTATTACGAATATCTTCATTGTATAAGTACTCCTCTTGTACTGCATTGATCAGAATATCAAATAACATAATAATATTATGAAATAGTTCATTTGATTTACATCATAAGTTTATATTATTCTTAACTTTAAATTTTAAGGTACCAATTCATTACATTTCTAAGCATAATAGAACCTGCTCTTATGTACAATAGAAACCCTTTTAATATATTATAAAAATAATAACTTCATTGAATGCATTGATGCAATTTCAAGTAAGTTACACATTTGTAGTAAAGTCTTGTCCTATGCATAAACATTTGTCACAGCTTCCGATAGCAGAGGTTACTATTATCTTTGGGGTGCAGGCTTTGGTTTAGGCATTTTTGCTAATAGTCCTTGTATTTCCTTCTTTTCGTCGTAGCTTTTCCACATTTCATACAAGTTGATAATGGATCTGACAATCTCTTGAATCTGGAAATAATAATTTAAAATTATGGCAAAACACAACAAAGTGACACTTATAAACACAGCCATTCTTACTTTTAATAAGCAAAATTTTGATTATATTCATAAATGTATTACATTTATAAATTAATATTAATAATAATAATAATTTTAGTGCTACCTTGTCCATATCAACATTTAGTTCAGCAAACCAACTCTTTTGATTTTCTTTGCCCAGCATCACACAGGCTATATGCAGTGCAGCTATTGCAATCTGTAAGAAAATGCAATAAATTTAAAATAAACTCAAAGAAATCATCATATTGTATTAATGTTTAAAGACAGTAATAAGGAGATGAGTACCTGATAGGGTGGATAAAGTAGACTAACATCAGTTCTTAGAGAGTCATTTACTATTCTCCATGCATATGTTAATAGCTGATCGTCTTGGCCAATGTCCTGGACAAAAAGCAGCAAAGGCCTGTAAGGCTGATACACTATGAGGCAGCAATCTAAATTTTCAAGTAGATAAAATTCACATTCTAAAATATGATTAGTTCTATATGGAAACTCTTGTTGTCCATAAGCATAGCCAAACTTATTCTTAATAACGGTTTGACACGTCGTGATTAGTCTGGAGTTCGATATCACCCCAAATTCTTCAACTTTGGAAGCAAGAAATACACAAGTTGGGGCTAACAACAAGGGATCAATGCACTTTAGTGAATTTCTTGCGTAGAACCTCTTAAAGTAGACAGTAGCCGTCGCAATGACTTGTTGACGAAGTTTCAGCTGTTCTCCCAAAACTTGTATAATGCTCGCGAAGAAATTGAATATCTTCTGGTATTCCTCATCGCTCAAAATGTTTAGGTCATGCTGACGATCCCTAATAAGATCTGTTTTGTCTAAAATCCACTGTTGATGATGAGAACTTTGCCAGAAATTGCCGGCCATTATTAATATTCAGATACTTTGCTATTTGCTAACACTAATATGTAGGTAGATGTGATTATCACAATTTTTTTGCATACATCTCACAATTAATGCAATTCTAAATCTGAATCGGCGAACAAGCCCAAGTATTATACATAGACGAGTCGGCAACCTATACAAGTCAATGACATTTTGTTGACTTTGACGTTAGCTTAGCACTAACTTTTCTAATTTAGGAAAAGCAAAGGGATTAAACCTACACAGTCTTCAGTAAGTTATTTTTTTTAATGATTATAAGGTTGGTATTATTTCTGCTTACAAATAAGTTGTTGTGATTGTGAGTGGATGGGCACATTACCTTTAAGAGGATGACGGCGCCGTTACGCCATCTCATTTCTTACTGGGCTCGTCTTCGCCTTACTCCGTGGTGGCTCAGGTAGATGATGCTGACCTGATCCGCCGAGTGAAGTGGAGACGAGGTCTTCGTTTAGCAGACCACTATTGGACGCGCGAATATTTACCAATTTTCAGACCAAAACGCCGCTTCGCTTCCACCAGAAATATAGAGGTAGGAGACCAAGTCCTAATTGTTGACGGCAACCTTCCACGTGGAGTCTGGCCACGTGGACGAATCACTAGGACGTTTCCTGAACAGGACAACGTATTCCGAGTAGTTGAGGTAGCGTCCAAAGCCGGAACGCCGACAGTACTGGACACTAGTCTGTCACTGTATAAAGAGAATAAAAAGAATTTGAAAAATAAATGAGTTTCCCAACAACATGGTGTCATAATTTATTTTATTTTTTTATTTAAAAGTTGTCGGATTTACGTTACTATGTATTTCTATATTCGTACGGACGTAACCTCCCTACCATACGTTTTTTTATAACTCGTATCCGCCACCAAACCATTACTTAATTAATAACAGAATTCCTATCCTATACTCTAGCCAAACTCGATAAAGAATAAATGTAAACAAATCAAATTAGGTTCGCGAGGCCCCTTTAAATGTGATGCCACCAAACTTAAAATCCCCGTTTTAAAAATTAAATAAAAACTTAAAAAATATTGGCCATATTCGTTACTTTTCTGAACATGAAATAACAACAAAACATAACTCCTTTTTTACGCTTTAAAAAGACATGGTAGCCTTTCAAATCTCAAAAAATTTAGGAAAACATCCAAAGAACATATGTCCTTTTCTCCAAATCCAGCAAGAGATGGGAATTAGTAAAGGACAAATTGAAGATAACCTTAAAATCGTTGTCTGATACAAGATGGGAAAGCCGAATTGTTTCAGTGAAAGCTATATTCTTTCAGTTTGATGATGTATAAATAATCTGCAAAATCAATCTGCAGATGCAGACACTCTCTGCGATTGCCAAGCAATTAAAAATGCTTACTCTGAAATTTATTATCTCGATACACGTGTGGTACGAAATATTAAAAACCGCGTCATTAACTTATGTAAGATCTGGCAAAAAGTCGATATTAATTTAAAGTCGCTATTGACAATTTATTTGCGCAATTTTCGTGATCCACAAATTTCGGGATACAGGCTTTTATTAATGTACTGCAAAAGCCTACGAATTCATAGAAAAGAGCATCTCAAAAACTACTGGACGCACAAATTTAAGATTTCGCGCACGAGATGGAGCACTAATTATTCTATATCAAGGATTCATGAAATTCGACATTCCGCTGGGGTAACGCACACGAAAAAAATATTTCAATGACTTACTGCTGTTATGCTTGATGGTATTTTTTTAGGTTCCAGTGAAGCTAGAAAAACGGAGTAAGACCCGTTTATAGAGCATTATAGAGCACCAGGATACCTATGTACTTAACTGATTTTTGAAAAAAAAAACGACTTGCTGCTCTTGCCGTTAGCGCGGCAGTTTAGTGGGAAGGATGTGATGTCACGTGACAGTTGGCGGAAATCTTGAAAAGTGACGTCAGCATAAATACAGAGGGCTCTGCATAGTACAGGAAATGGAAATGAAGTTCGCTACTCTCATGTTTAATTAGGCTTGGAAGAAGGTAAGTATGCTTAATAAACGTTTTATTGGTAGGTAAAACGTAACTATTGAAAAAATTGAGATTATTAAGATTTTCAATAAAATAAAACATTAAAATACTGCAATTGGCCATTTTGACTAAAACACCGCATGACGTCACGATAAGGTAAACTCCGCTGTCAATATTGTCCTTTAGTGAAGGACCTCAATGAGTGGAGTTATACCTATATAGGGTAAAGGACTTTCACTGTGTTTTGTTGTTGTGAATACTACTAATTACGCATTTGAATTGATTTTTTATTCGTATACGTGTGATTTATCGACTCCAGTCGACTATAACAATGGAACCAAGCTTTGTTAAGGCAAACAGCTCAAATTTGCCCAAGATTGATTTCTTGATGTTGGGCGATTTCCTCGCAACAAATAAAGATTTTGCTCGTCTGAGTTTAGAAACGTGAAAGCTTCCTTGTTAGTAAATATTGTAATTATTTATTTTTACCACTAAATATAACCAACATAAATATAATCAAACGTCGTGATCAAAATCGTTTTGAACTCATGCGAGTTTATTTTATTTTACTTTCATAGATTATTTTTACAATAAACTTGTCATTGTTTATTTTTAAAGTTAGCTCCCCTTCACATTCAACTTTGATTGAATATAATATTCTTATTAAATATATGTGTTATCTTGTCTGACAAATGCACAATGCACCAAATATTGATTGTTAATTAAAGGTCCCCCATGTGGTGCCGAGGGTAAAGAATTGCACCACCCCATCTCTTCCCGTGGGTGTCGTAGAAGGCGACAATGGGAGCATTCCAGAGGATGGGCAGCAGCGTCTCTCTGTGATTATTCTCACCTTACTGCGATCGCCAACCCGCCTGCCAAGCGTGGCGATTATGGCAAATTCCCCTCAAAATTAATTATCCTCGAGGGAGGCCTTTGTCCAGCAGTGGACGTCTTTTTGGCTGAGATGATGATGATGATGAATTAAAGGTAAGTATAGTATGTACCTTACTTAGTTATTAATTCATTACTAAAATTGTCACTGTTTGTTTTTGATTAAATAAATTACTTCAAAAGAACATGTTTTAATTTCAATTCCAAATAAAGTTTTCCTTATCTTATAATTAATAATTTAAATAAAAATACAACAAAGCCTCAAAGTGATACCTACACTCTAGATACCTAGCTTAAAATAAATTTTATTTTAAGCTAGGTATCTAGAGTCTTACATATTTATTCGTTTGGATTTATTTTCATTCATTTGCAATTAAAGGTAGTTTTAAACCCTGTTTTTCTTCATATTTTAAACATTGTTTAAAACTTGTTTTAAACTATGTTTTGAAACACTTAATAAAAACATAGTTTTATTTCAAACTGTTTTAAACACCGTTTTAATTAAACACGTGTTTTAAAACAACTCGTTTTAATCATGCCAACCGACCCTGAATGAGAAAACTTGATGGCCTGAACAACACTCATATTTGCTGATTGCATTTTGAAGGACAGAAAGAAGTCACTAAAGAAAACAGTACATACTCTGCTTACAATAAAAATATTTTTAAAAGGTGCTAAATGTTCTTAGGTATATAGGGTCATTTCGCCTGTTCGCGTCCATTTAGTGCAGTTGGCAAGTTTGAAGGAGAAAATAAAAATGTTCCAGCTCTAATTTCAATGAAAAATTTATGTAATGTGTTCATTATATAGTCTATTTTAAGGTTAACTTTTAGTTTTGTTCGAAACATCTTGTGTTTATTTTTGAATAGACAAACTTCAGAATTAGGCGTTTTACCCAGTTTGCGTCCACAAAATCCAAATTGCGTCCACCCGTGGACCACTTTGCGTCCACCTGCTTAGAAAAGGAATGTGGGGGTGATCTTTTTAAGATAATGTAAAGAAAGATTGGATTTTAACAATTTCTTTATTTAAGAATATAGTTATTTTAAAATCAACATTATTATCATAAATAAATCACTTTAAAGAAAATAAAAATAGCAAGAAAGAAAAACGTCCAAACGGTTGGGTTACAGTTCTTTAAAACCCACCGTACAAAAGGAACCAAAAAGTTCTCAGACCATACCCTAAAACTAATGGAAGATAACCAGAAGCCAACTTCATGATTTTGTCCAATATTGTGGTCTTGGGAATAGCATTCTTTGCATATTTGTCTTACCGATTTCTTCTTCTCTCGAATATTATATTTAACGCTTCTTTAAATCTTCTTCTGTGTATGTTCTCTTTTCCTTCTTCTTTCTTCTTTCTTGTCTCCGAAGAACTCTTATCCCTACAGAAAAAAATAAGAATTAAAGTAATTACTCATTTTATTCAAAAATAGAATTTTAAACTCGTACCTACCTAGTCTTTACAATACATTTTAAATTATTTTTACAAACAAAACAAGTCAATTGTATTTATTGAAAAAATGGACGCAATTTGCTTTATTAATATCCCCTCTAGGTAAAGTTTGCGTCCATGGCGGACGCAAAGTGCAGGTTTTATAAATTCGGTGTAGTAATTCGCGTCCACCCTATTTTAACTGTTAACTATAAAAAAAAATAAGCAAATTCATAATTAATATTATTCCTTTTTTCATTATCAAAGTCTAGATACAGCTATGTAACCTAAAATTCACATAAAACAATAAAAGACTTACCGTCAAACGCGCCGCTGCACACTATTTTTTTCCTAAAATCCCGCGCATCCGCGCTCTCTTGTTGAACAGCCGAGACTAAATATTTTTCTAAACAGGATTGGTTGGGCGCACGGAACTTTTATCTATGTGTACGTGCCTCTTATATATTGAGGTATTGGCGGTAATGACTTTTCTTTTTAATGGTGTGTTAATATACTTATTTTCGAGAATGTTAAAAGGGAGATCCGTAAAATGGACGCGAATTGGGCGATGGACGCGAACAGGCGAAATGACCCTACCTCTGTAGCAACCGGTCTCGGTTCGTTGGCCTGCATTCAAACGTAGTAGAAGAAAAAGGATGAAGAAAAAATAAGAACATCGCGGTCATTCTTTGACGGACCGCGACTACGAATACTTGATTATTGTGATTTTCTTTAAAACAATTTTGAGATAATAAAGCGTTATTCATTATATTAAACTCCGGTACCTTAAGTGACGATCCATCTGGTCGTCACAGTACTTACATACACGAAAATAAAATAATAAACACATTTAAATACTGAGACTAAAAATATGTCAACCCTGCGGAAATGATAAAATGTCTAAATAAAAGCGGCATTTACCGAGATTTCAAAGACGTTGTCTCACTGTAACTCGTTACGCTGTGACATTATTGAGTCTCAGATGATATTAGAACAAAAGATAAGCAATGTTACCTATTTAAATTAAATCCCATATAAAACATTTTTTTCTTATTTATTCTTAGGTAGGACCTTAGAATAATAAAATCTATGGGTAGGACCTATACATGGTCTATGGGTAGGACCTAGCGAGTATTAATAAACAATTGAAAAACAAATTCCAGGTAGTCATTAATTTATTAGATTGTTGGTTGGTACTGCGTTTAACCAAAAATGTCGCTAATTGTGAATTCTTTCAGAACGTCGTTGAAGACAACGAAAAGTTCTTCGCTAAGAATCTGGCTCACATTTTCCATTTCGTTTTGAATCGTCTCCTGAGTGATAGATTGTATGTAAGAGTTGATGAATGAGTTGATCACAGTAGATCCGGTCATGCCCTCGATTATAATCTGGAAAAAAAATGGTGCTATTAATTGTATTACCTAGGGCAGGGTAATGGCACCCAATGTTAGACAGGTTAGTACTAGTACTGGTTAGTATTGAACTAACCTAGGCACAGATTAAGTAGTACCTAGGACAAATAACAAAAAAGACCCAGCACAGTGAATTTGTTTTTAGCTCCCACTTTGCACTCTGAATATTATAACTAAACCTTAACTTAGAAACTAAATGTCACTACAGCTTTGTGAGTTGGTTATGCTGCATTCTTTGCGTTATTCGAATACGCTCGTTTGTTAAGTATATATGTTTTTAAATAGATTCGTCAAATTTAGGCCATTAAATCTGCTAAATAATACTGGGAGTGTGTAATAATAATTGACATTATTAAAAAAAATAACTTACGAATGTGTCGTGGATGTCGATCAAGATGTCTAGCTGTCTCAGGTAGAGCTGGCCACTAAGGATGCTGGTGCCCAGTCTTAGGTCTATGCTGACAACGATACGATTTGCGAAGATCCTGTAATGATATGTAAAAATATATAAATATAGAATTAGTTTACGACTTGAAGTCCATCAGACTTCAGCTTAGTTGGAAGAAGGAATTTAACCCAAATTGAAAATTAAATTGATCAGTAGGATTTAATTACTTATTTTGTGTAAAGATATTGCTACAATCTCAGACCAAATAAAAAGTTAAGACAGAACTCTGCGAACAGCGAAGTGAGGCCGGGTCAAACTACGCATCGCCGTGTACATACACAATTACACGCACACACGTACAACGAAACTACGCCTTATGTTGTCAGTGTAAGTCCGCGGCTCGTGGGAGCAAGTCAATTTGAAAAATCATAAATTTATCTGTGAAAATGTCGAATAGTGTTGTTAAAGAATCAATCTTCAAAAGATAAAAAGCGGGATGGAATCATATTTCACTCGTAAGTAATTTGGAAACCAATATTTTTCAATAAATCAAAATAAAATGTAGACGTTATAGCTTGAAACACAAGTGTTGACATTATGAAGTGTTTTTGTTTACCCTATTATTGGGTACTGTGACGTCTGTGACACGCAACGTAACGTTACTTATTTCTTGTAATGCTTATCAGTAAATGTTTACCGACTTTAAAAAACAAGGAGGTGGATACTCAATTCGACTGTATTTTTTAATGTTTATGGATACGCGACGCGATATCTTCGCTGTTGGTGAACTGATTAAGTATTTTTTTTTTCGTTAAATAAATTATTATCTTAAGGGTGGGTCTTATCCCTTAATTATGTTATCAAAATTGGTTCGATATAAAAGCAAATTAAAAAAATGGACCTGCCATGAAGTCAAAGATGCAAAGCGATTAAAGAAAGTAAAAGGCAAGCATACAAGAAATTAATTAAACATAGAGGTTTTTAATTAAATAATTTGAATAAATAATGACAAGTTTTATTCCTAAAACACTTTTTCCATTTCTTTTCTCCGCCACCACTTTTTACCAACAGCTTACGTCGGAATGGATCACTTTTATTTATATCATATGATAACGTTATTAACTAATAACGTTAAAAATAATGTTGCTAATTTTTAACGTTATTTTTGTACTTTTTGGGTAATTGAATTATTATGGCAACACCCGTTTAAACGCACACGTTTAAAAACTGGCCTCACTTTGCTGTTCGCAGAGTTTCGTCTTAACTTTTTCGACCTCCTTGGTCGAGTGGCTTGCACACCGGTTTTCATGGTGTCGCCATCTCTGAGGTCCCGGGTTCGATCCCCGGTCGGGTCAATTTAGAAATACCTGTTTTTCTAAATTGTTTCGGGTCTGGGTGTTTCCTATGTATAATAAGTATGTATTTAAGTATATTAAATATGTTTATCCGTTGTCTAGTTAACCATTTTATCGAGTTTCTTAAGGAAGCTCTTGTTGGGGCTAGATAATTGGTGTGTGTGGGAAACATTTATTTTTTTTTATTTTTTTTATTTGGTCTGAGGCTACAATCTTATGTTCTGTGGTTTGAAGTATTCTATTGTTTCTACGTATATTAGGTAAGTAATAATTATAGATAAAAGATTTTTAAACTAAAAAGTAAGTAATATTACATTAGAAGTCCATATCCCTGCGGTTCACTAACCGCGTACCTATTTTGTAGTTACCTGAAGTCACCGCCAGCTCTGTGGTTAATGATAGCGATCGACGCCTGGGCATCGTATTTTCCTGAAAACACGCAAAACATTTTAGTATGACCTTTATTGACCTGACTATTTAGCTAGGTGACCTTAGGCTTTTTACCTTCTGTATTTAAAAAATAAGTATAAATAATAAATATATATAATTACTAGCAGTTCACTCGCGACTTAGTCCGCGTGGATTTGAGATTTAAATAAAAACTCTTTAATAATGTATAGCCTATGTTACCTGCAAGGGATGTAGCATTGTAACAGTGAAGGAATTTTTATAATTGAACCAGTATTTCCAGAGATTATCCTCCGCCAACAAACAAAGAAAGTCACAAACTTTACCTCTTTATTAAGAGTAAAATAACATTATTTAACTAACATTTTAATCTACAGTACTTATGACTAACTATTCTAAGGAGTAATCCTGTTACAATTATAAAATGTATAGTTTTTTTTATTTGACCTTATGAAGTCATGATTTGTTTTAAAGTTGCATATTCTGATCATTCGTTTTAAGCACGAAATCTGGCTACCGATTTAATAGCCGAATGCCAAGTGCGAGTTTTAATTTGCCATACAAATTCGTTAACGTGATCGTTAACGAAAACGAGATTCGTAAGTGAACTCCAATGACATTCCTATACGTTTACTAGCAAGTGCTACAACCACCTGTAAAGTAGTCGGTAGGTAGGTAAGTCGGAGTCTTACCTGTAACAGTGATCCTTGGAATAGTGACTTGAACACCCAGAGACAGACGAAGGGCGTTGAACGTGACTTCATCAACCAAATACCACTGCAAACCTTCTCCTCTTACATCTATGATGTCGCCTGAGGCACGCACTCTACAAAAGCATTTGAATATTATTTCGGTCCAAAGCGTTAAAGCAGTGAAGCTGAAAATACCCATTGGCAATCAGCAAATTCTATCAAAAATATTGAGGAAGTTGTGAAAAAATCCATCTTGGACTTGAAATTTGTCATAATGTATGTATTTTACTAATCAAGCCCTTTAATTTGATACCCATATTGACGGAGTTGTGAAAAAATATGTAATCCGCCATTTTGTGGCGGCGGCCATCTTGGACCGATTTTCATCAAACAGCTAAGAACACTCCCGACTAATTCACCTTTCAAACAAAAAAAACAAAATCAAAATCGGTTCATCCGTTCAGGAGCTCCGATGCCACAGACAGACACAGCATAGACACACACACACACACACACACACACACACACACACACACACACACACACACCCTCACCCTCCCACACACACACACACACACCCCCACACACACACACACACACACACACACACACACACACACCCCCTCACCCTCCCACACACACACACACACACACACACACACACCCCCTCACATACACATACACCCTGACACGTCAAACTTAACTTTTTTTAACACCCCGTCGTTTTTGCGTCGGGGGTTAAAAAAAGATCCAAAGCAAAATCATCAAAACATCGTACCTACGCTTAGTTATCTATCATATCAGGCATAAGTAATATTGGACCGTATAATAAGTCCATATTACTACTTTTTTTTTGCACAAAACCACGCTAAATCTGTCAAAAATATTGTGGTTCGGTTACTTATGGTTAGGGTGGCTATTGCTAGTGCAAATATTATTTGTCATTTGTTTTCGTTAACGAAATGGCAAATTTATTATGATATCAAAGCAGCGCCTCCTGGTGACAAACGAGTGTAGTTAAAATTTTGCCATACAAAATGTGTACCTACTTATTAACATGATGAAATGGCAAATAAACTCACACTCACCCTGCACCCTGATCGTGCAAAATTCAAAATTCAATTTTTTTATTCAAAATGAACTTTAACAAGTGTTTTTTGAACGACAATTCAAAGCCACGACTTCGTAAACCCTACAGTGGAGACCTTGTAACGAGAAGAAACCGCAAGAAACTCGGCAAGGGCTGTTTCTTTCTCCGGTAGTGTTACAATACAATACAAGTTCATAAAAACCAGACAATAATTATACTTATATATAGCAGACACATGCAGATAGTTTGAACTCACCCAATAGCTGTATATATGAAAGGCCCAATGTGATCAATAATGAGCGGGTCCAGCGGTGGGATATCGTCGTTTCCGTTGATGACAACGTCTCTGAAGCCCTCGAGGGTGTCCTTGATGGCGTCAGCGACTATGCTGCGCTGATGGCCGTCTAATACGTCAGCATACTGAGCGGAGTTATCCTCGACTTCACTCTCAGGAGCCGTCGCTGTCATGCGCAGCTCCAAGCTGCCTAAGTTGTGTTCGATGGTGGTGCCTGGGAAAAGAAAAGAAGTTAATTAGTAAATAATGCTTCATTTTTTTAGAGGAGCCCGATGAGAGTGTTAACGCGCCCGGTCTGCGAGTGCTGAGGTTAAGCAACTTTCGCAAAGGCCGGTTATCGGATGGGTGACCAAAAATTTATCATCTCGTGCTCCTCCGTGCTTCGGAAGGCTGCATTAGCAGTCGTTAATAACCACCAATCCGCACTGGGCCCGCGTGGGGGTTTATGGCTCGTTCTCCCTATCCATCCTATCCATCCATAGGGAAGGCTCGTGCCCCAGCAGTGGGAACATAAAATGACCTGATGATGATGATGATGACAAAATTTTTCGTGTTTTTTATTACTACCTATATTCGAATCACGAGCGTTCGCAGTGCAAATATCTTATTTTTTATTCTTGATAGGTTAAAGTTGATTGTAATTAAGTGTTCTCCATTGACGTGTATTTAATAAGCTTCTCAACATATACAAAAACTGCAGTTCACCCCGTATGTTGCCAAGAAGACTGCCACAAGCAAGCATCATATTAAATTAAAAAGTCAGTCAGAATTACCTAGCTGGCATTTAAACAAAATCTTATTTACCTAGGACGACGACGGCGACGTAATTAGTGATTGCTATTTGCTCCACTTATCTATACTTAGTTATTATAATCGTAAGACCACGTTATCAGAGATCACAAAAACAATTAAGTAAGACCAAATTAAAAAATAAAACTGATAAAAAAATTGGTTAGCTTTTGTTGTTAGATAGCAAAATCAACAGCTTACTATACAAACATAATCCGCTTATTCATAGATAAATTAGTCTAGGTAGAACTTCATGAAAATGTAATAAATATTTAAGTTTTAGGTTGAGAGTGCAGTTTGTGTTTAAGTGCCGCATTTTGTTTTTGCGTTCCACTGTGTCGAAGAACGCAAGAAAAACAAATCTAAGCTTATGTTATTTCTTGCGTTCAATCTTGCGTTGCGTGTGGTCAAGAGTAAGTTCTACCAGACTCACTACCTAATTTTACAAATAGATAGGTAGGTACTTACTGTGAACAAAACACAATCTTCGCCCACGCCGGCCGCTCGCGCGTGTTGCTTTTTTGTAATACGATATAAAATATAGAAAGTCTCACTAAACTCAACGTATGACGTTTTACGCGCGTGACTTTTCTTCACCTACTCGATTGAGGTAAAGTTAACTAAAACTTATAACTAAGTGACGAACTTGTGTATTAATAAATACCATACAACTTGAACTTAACTTTAACTCTATCGATTGGTGAAGAAAACACGTACTTAGCACTCTAATTGTGCCAATAATTAAAGAGACACCATTAACAACGGTTCACTTTGATATTTCACGGGGCTATATCGCTATATTAGCCACCGCAGTGTTATACTGCCCCACCCACTGGTCAGAATGGTAGAATCATTACAATGTTCAACTCCACACGGCATACTCTTCTGCCCGTGTGAAAAGATGTTGAGATGTTCTTTGTCGTGATGAAGTGCATATTTTATTTAGTTATTAGAGAGCGACTTTGTCCATTATAGCTAGAACTTACCCTCAAGAACATTACTGTCGAATGTAGATGCGGCGTTCGCGAACACCACCGCAGACAAGAGAACTAAGCACACTTGTCTCATTTTTATAAGAAAATGGAAATCACTATTACTTCAATTTAATTAGAAGTGAAATTAAAATAATTGTGAAAAAAGATATTTATTTTAAAGGCACCCTTGCGTTGCCTGTTTGGTTGGCGTTTGAGATGTTTCAATTTAGATTTACTATTTAATACTTTTTTACACTATTAATCATGTTAATCGGAATGTATCGCATATTCGAAGATTAACGTTCTTTTATTATCTATGTAGTAATTAACATACACCTGCGTAAATCACTGCAAAACATGAACTTTTATCTAGTACTTACGTAGTTATTATGATAAAGGCTGATTAATTAGACCTAATATGACGTTTAATCTCTACACAATGGGCGACTATTGTCTCTTATTATAAGATTTCTAGCCAAAATGGCAATACAGAGAAAACATACAAAAATGAGCATATATATAAAATAAAATAAAAATAAAATGTTTTTTTTAGATAAATTGTTCTTTATAGTCCATAGTAATTTATTACCATATTAAATCATCAAACAGCCGACACAAAATGCAAGGTTAATTATTTATTAATTGGTCTTAACCTCAGTTTGGGATAAATAAAACACAACCAAGTATGTTACTATTAGGTTTATTTAATAAGACTAGAACAAATTATTATTATTGTTAGAACCTTAACTTATCATAAGCTAATTAAACTAATTCATTACGGGTTGTATTTAATCGATCACCAAAGTAACCTAACGTAACCCACAAAAATACTAAGTTAGCACCTAAAAATACAAAGTTAGCACCTAAACTACATTTAGATGCTAACTTACCATTTTTGGTGCTAGCCTACTATTTTTTTGTGGATTAATTTATTATTTCTCATTCATTACTAGTTCCTGAGCAACTGGTAATTTTACGTGTTACATAAATGAATTTTTGCAAAATTAGATTCGTTCAATTGTTCACATCAGCTATAGTTAAACCCGAACAACATTGGGCGGTGGTGTGTGCACCTCCTGCAGCAGGCTGAACAACTGATCGGGTGTCACTATTTCGTTGCCCTTCAGGAACTCCTCGACGGCGGGAATCATCAGAGCCTGGACAGCTTTCACGATGTCGTCGTGGTAACTCTGTATGATACTCACTCCGGATTTGTTCATGAGCAGAGCAATCGCACTGGGACCATTCTCTAAGTTTGCCTGCAAACGGAAATTCAGGAACTTTCAAACGGAAATTTACTTTGAGGTCATAACATAAGTCTCACGTGTCATAGGTACAATAAGAAATTCCGCAACGGCTCTACTTTTTATTGCGGTTATGTGAGTGCGGTCTATGAGTACCTAATGATAAATTTTCCGGAAAATTAGGAAACTTGGTTCACCACTGCGGCAGACGTTAGGAGGTGGTGGTGACACAAGTGTGTGTGGATTAGTTTACTCGCGCAATGTTTGCCCCGGGGCTTGGAAACCGGTTAATTTTTTGAACCGGTTTTACGAAACTATGCATAGAACTTTGTTAAAATAACTTTTACTTTTTATTTTTAATTGCTAATTGCTGCACTGAAGCTGAATAAAATATTTATAAAATACAGTGAAAAAATTAAACGCCCACCCGACCCAGCCAGGAATCGAACCTGGGTCTTCCGCAATCCGGGCGGCTGCACTGACCGCTATGCTACCGGGAAGGCTGACGCTTACGTCATACAGTGAAAAAATTAAAGCGCTGACGCTTACGGGTCTTCCGCAATCCGGGCTATTGTGGAAGACCCTGGTTCGATTCCTGGCTAGATCGGGTGGGCGCGGGCGTTTAATTTTTTCACTGTATTTTATAAATATTTTATAAATATGGAAAATAACGTAAAAATAATTAAAAGAAAGAAAGGTAGTGTTTTGCTGTTCAAAAATCATCAGTATTACAAGCATACTATTTATAAAAATTAATCATTTGGAACTGTTCTTTGAAACGGAAAAATACCCTACCCGTACCTACCCGTTATTGAAATTGAATGATAAAATTATTCAATTTCAATGCGTAACTTGCTTATAAATAATTATGTCAAAAAGACGAAAGAGACCAAATTAATAAAGATCCTCTATAAATACAGGAAAAAGGTTACTCTCTTTGTAATATGCGATCTCTTTCAACATACCTAATTGATGGATCTGTATTTAATCTTAAGTAGATTCATGGTTGTAATTAATTTAATATCGATATAATTAGGGGTCAACCCACCGGGGACACAGGTTTAGACTTACATTGACGCTTCCTACTCGAAATGACATCTGCAGCTTGTCTACCCACATCCGAGTACTGTTGTTGCGAAGTCGAATCGAAATATTGAGCTGAATTTTATTTACAGTGATGCTGTGAAAAAACAAGGAATGATCATACTTAGCAACCTCTGCAAATATACCATAATGGTGTTATAGCTAGATGCAGTGAGTAGCTTTAACATTTCTTCCCTAAATCTAACATAATTAACTAATTTAGATGGTTGACAATGAGCCTACGCCAGACTACGAGTACATATGCACGGCAAAACAGAAGAAACCGGTGATTTAGAAATTAAAAGTGGCATGATATATTATGAAATATTTTTCTTTTTTGCACTAGTTATTTAAAACTTTATTATTAAGAAACATACCATTCGTTTGAGAATTTTCAGCGCCAACAATTAGTTATCAGTGATTTTGAAAAATATTGGGAAGGAGCAACTGTAATTGATGTCAAAGCATGACAATTAGTCAACGGTTCAAAAATCACACCACAGTTTTACCATTGAAAATGGTTATCAGATGCAAATCGCCTGAGACGTATTTTTGGCCATAGCTCTAAGTATTTTTGGTGAATCGAGATGGAAATAGTACCAGGAGTTGAGGAATTTATCGAGACACGTGTAAGCGTTTGAATTTTGAAAATCGGCTGGAAACTTCTTTTGGAATTTTGAAAAACGTAAAAAATATCGGGTTTTAGGGGGGATGTTTGTATACTAAATTGTAAATATTTCAGAAAAAAAACCGACTTAAGAAAAAATTTAAAAAAGGGTCCTAGGGTATTAGTTTAGCTACAAAATGGCGAAAAAATTTTGAAAATCGGTTAATAATTGTGACCTGTAGGTGGTCCCTTTAGATCTGGTATTGTAGAAAAACGGGTGTAGCTTCTTTGATTATTGACCGATCGTTATGGTAATGGTGTTAAAAGATGCGGATGCAGGTGAGAAGTGCATTCAAGTTGGAATTGTGTTATTTAAAATAAAATGTTTTTTTTTTTCGTAAATTGTGTATTCATTATTGAATGCTCCGATTCTTGCGGGGACTGCGAAATCTGTGAATTTTTTTATGAACAGTCACTAATAAGTTTTATTTATGAAGCCTATTTGGATCTGAGTGGCCTGGTGAAAGCGGAACAACCCGAACACATTAACAGTTCGCCGGCAGATATCAGCCTGTCAGTTAGTCGCATCAGATCACACACTCACAGTTCCCTTTAAGGTTTAGGGCTGATGGCTAATGCGCAGGCCGAGTGTAGTGTGAAAATGACGACTACCACTTCCTAGTGGATGGCCTCAAAGCCGGTGTTTGACCATTGCCGGCAGACAATAATCGCATTAGTGTGTGGGCAATGGAGGCCATGAACGGCAGGTTGCTTGTTCGATCAAGGACTGCAGGTGAACTATTAGTGTGTGGGGCGGTGGGGCCGTAGACTGGGACCTCGGTTCAAGTTGACTGGGTCGTGGGGGTGACCGGTGACGAGAAGGTGCCCATGTAACTATAATGCGCGTGTGAACCGCGTCGTCGTACCCTTATTCTACGAGTATGGTGCCCTACGTGTACAAGTATAGCTATTTGGTATTATGCCTACTAACTTCATCGCTCCGGATCCATCTATTGGTAGAAACCAAAGCGCCTTTCCATAAATACGGTATTTATCTGAAATAAAATTAGTTAGTTAAGTAAAAATTTCTTATATTTCTTGGTTATTAATGTTCTGACGTAGTAACTATTACCTAATCTGTGGTTCTGGTTCCAAATATATAATGAAAATTTGGTATTTCTATACATTTAAAGAAATAATAATAAAATAATTTAGTTACAATATAACAAAACAAACATTAATAAACTTTATTAAGTATATGATATATCGCAATATCACAATATGACCGTGTATATACCTAATTATATATATGTAGTTAAGATAGTGGGATCAATAAATGAACTTAGTTGACGCTCTATGGGAGAAAACTAAAGTTTTTCAGAGGAACCCACCAGTGGTGACTGAAACAGTAGGCACCGTGAAGATACCCGCTGCTTTCAGGTTCGTGTCTGAAATGTCGACCTGCTCCACAGAAAATTCTTTCAAACCACTCATAGTTAAATTGTTTGTCGTATACGTTATCCTGTAAAAAACGGGTGTTTTAATATTTTTTACGAATTTCTAATCTGTCATATTTATTTCATATTGTTCTGCAATGTTTCGATTCACTTTTTCACTAGAGTAAGTAATCAATCAACTTTAATTACGGAGATTAGATCAATTTGACATTGATTAATAAGGTCATGAAATAACTACGCCTGACGATAGTTTAACCATCACCTAATAATTAGTATTTTTCTGAAAATAATGTCCTAAATCTACTCGTAGTGAAAACATGTTCTGCAGAGTCATATGAAATGAATATTATAATTTCAAGTGCCAACTAATTAATTGAGATCAAGGTAATTATATTATATATTATATTATAATTCTATTACTAAAATATATTATTAATTAATTATTATTACTAAAGATCGCTATTGTTGAAATTACAACAAAATTACTTAATTTATATGCTTGGAAATCACTCAAATACAATGATGATATCAATACTCGTAATTTAGTTATTTTGATAACTGAAGCCAATTTCTTTTAAAATTATGTTTTAGATTTTGTTAATATGCGCATTTATTTATATATTTATTATTTTTAATTATCGCAAGCACTAGGTACGTATTTTCAACCTATGACAGCGCCACTAAGGATCAGCCGTTTTAATTGTTCACAAATCGAGGTGTCGTCTTAATTTGATCCAATGGCATGTCTTTGTGAGGTCTATCGTTCTCTACATCAAAAAAAATCATCGTAAGATATTATTTCGAGCAATCTATGTAGATCTAAGTGATATGCGGTCGTCATTCAAAAAAGATTAGTTGTACACTATCTTGATATCGGTAGCAAGCCTTAATTAATTCGTACCTAATGATAACATGGAATACGTATAAACAATTGTTTTGATTTTGTAACAAAAACAAAGACAGGGTCATTTAAAAATGTTTAATAAAAATAAAATCCACACTTATATAATAACTAAACTACCCGTTGTAGATCGGTCGTTAATACGATCCTATAACAAATATCTGTTATTAATTTAATATCGTAACTAGCATCTAAACTTATATCTTAAAAATATTTAAAACAAATCTTATTATATTTTCGTAAAGACCTTTTTAAAAACACTAGGTACAAGACGTTGTGCGCGTAGGTACAAAACAATATTATAATATTATGGACTATTACAAGTAAACTAGACAAACAGGGTTCTTTTTAACTGGGTCAGTATGAGGAACCATACCATATGTATGTCCTAACCATAAGAGATACAGAAAAAACTGTCTTACAGCCGAAATTAATAACCTATCCTCAGCAAGAGATAGGCGTACTAGAGATTTGTTGCTTAGTTATTTCTGTTATTTATCGGAAAATAACAGCGGTTGCTAGGTAACTAAACTAAGATAGGCCTATCTCTTACCAGGCATAGGTTATTAATATCGGCGGTTAGACACCATCGAGTCTTTTTTGTGAAAACTATTTGGCATGGATTTTTTTTGTCAAGTGAGTTGTACTACTTACCTAAAAATGAATCAAATTGATCAACATTTTTTATAATGCTGATCAACTTTGTTTCATTTTATTCAAAATTTGTAATATGCTTAGCTTAGCTTACCGTGCACCATACCCTTCATAATTCCCGCTCACTGAATGCATAGTGATCTCATCAAGGGACGGTAGTGGAAACGGAAATGGACCACTTTCTCCAGCCCTCCATTTTGTAAATAGTATCAATACATTATCTTCTATGGCATTTTTGGCTGAGTGTGCAAAAGAAAAGACATTAATTATATACAAAATAAAGATTTATACGTAACCTCTTTTTAGATTTACCTACTTAATTAAGAATATAGTGCCTTCGTACTTAACACGCTGAAAGCCGCAAAACCAAACACAATAGAAAATTTATTGTTTGTCGGTCACCGGTGACCACCACGGCGATTAGACTTAATTTCATTTTAAGTTAGTAGGTACGAATGTACAGACTAAGCATAATTTGACATAAGTTATGATAACAATCAGCAATTGTGGTGTTTAAATATTTTATTTTATAGAGATACCATTTAAGTCACATACAATACAATACAATACACATACAATAATTTAACTAATGATGTAGACTAAGACATTCCAACAATTGTTGTTAAATACAGAGTAGCTGGTAGGGTTAACTGTTCCATACATTATAGGTCAGTAGGTAATAAGGTGTTTAGATTTAAGAAACTAATCTACTTACGTTTCGCATCTTCACTAAATGAAATCCTGACAAATAGAACAAAAATAAAAACAAAACAAACGGACCTCATCTTCGGATGCTGCAATGTGACTGCAGACAAGCCCCAGGGAACCCGATATTTATACACCATCAAAGCTTTAGACTAAGGATTTACTAAAAACTAGTCGGTTTCTGTATGACAAACTTCTTTTTGTTGATAAAGTCAAAGTCATGTTGTGTGTGGCAGTTTTATAGTCTGCAAATGTTTACTTAGCGACATGAGATTACTAAGATGAAGGTGGGAACTTATGGCTTTATAGGTGCTGCAACGAATAACACCATTCGTGTTTGACTCCATTGAAAACAGCCGGTCAAGGGCAATCTTAATTGTCCTCTTGGTATCATTACGAACAATGTGCCATGGTTCTTTATAAACTAGGTTGGAAGTTTGTAAAATTACTTGGACATGAAGGCAATAACTATAGATGCCTTACGCGCGGGTTATAGGAATACCAATGGCGATGCAGGCGTCAAATAGGATAGTGACCGCTTATCATTTGGCGGACCGTAGGGAAGTTTGTTTGCCGACTAAGATACGAAGATCATGGTGAAGGTGAAGAATAAAAGGATAACTTTAGGTAGGGTTCATTTATAAAAAGGCATTGAATACATTAACCCCCTTACAAATAACCCTTTCAGACCGAGATTGCGACGTCCCTCGGACAGAATCTCGACTTAAAATCGCCGGGCTATAGTTTATAACGAGTCGTCGACTAATAAAAAAAATAAAAGCCGGCTTCCGGCCTTTTTTATTTTTTTTTAATTTTTTTTATTAAAAAATTAAAAAAATATATATAAAATCCGGTCTAACACAGACAAGTGCAACAATTGGCGTTAAGGGTCAAATTTGATCGTGGTCGAAGCGCACGACCGTATCAGCTCGGAATAAAGTCCAAATACTTAGTTATTCCGTGTTTTGTCTCTTTTACTCTAATTTGAAATGACGTTTATATGACAGGAACAAAACACGGAATAACTATATTCTTTGTATAATTGTAAGGGCCAAGGGGGTAAATGTTTAATTATCATTATGTTAAAAAAAAAATATTAAAATTTATCTAAAGAATTTATCTATATAACTATCTACGTTCTATTAGCACGGTTTGTGGTGAGAATTCATAGTATGGTTTGGGAAATTCCTGTTATTGGGACTGTACTTATTTATTGAAATGTTTTAGTAAATGTTTGTGTATATTTAGTTAAATGTTAAGACTGGCTGTTTAAACAAAATAAGTAGCTGCACGTAAATATGAGGCTTGTAAATGTATGTCACGACACCGACGGTAGACACATATATACATTCATTTCCGGTAGTTGGGTTATCCGTATCCCTCATAAATAAATGGCAAATCTGAGTAATGTGGACATGCTCGCATTGCGGCACCAGCTATATGGCTATATGATTCCAAGATCCAAAGGCTAAGGTCCCAAGAACACCAGTAGGGTCGAGTTGCCTAAATCGGACCGGCTCGTAATTTGTACCACTTCAAAATCTACCAAACCGTAATGTTTAGTTTTGAATTGGCAACACTAAAAAGCAGTGCTACCAACATGACGCAATCGCCGCCATTTTGGATTCGATGACACAACAGAGTGAAGTGTAGTAAACAAAAATAATGATTATGGCGTTTTGATCTTATGTTATGGATGTTTACCTAATGATTTCTTGTGGAAACGGTAAGTACACTGCTATTATATATTTCTTTTGGAATGTAAGCATATTATTGTATTTTTTTTAAATATAGTTTTATTTTTAGCATTTCGAGGTTATGATGCCGGCTCGCATAAAAATAAAACTTAGTGTTGCCTAATTTGTACCAGGTAGGGTAATCCTAAAATGTACCAGTACAATTTAGGTGTATGGTGGTACTTCAACTCGATTGTTAACTAGATTAAAATATTTTCAGATGTCTGGAGAGGGTAAAAAATACTATAAATAAGAATAAGTAAGAATAAGAATAAGAAATGGACGCAAGATGATTTAGAAAAAAACTTAGCTTGTTTGAAAAAAAAATTGGTTGTCTGTAAAGTCGGTTTACTGACGATAGTTGAACGTGACAAAGAAACAATTTAAAAAAAAATTTCATAAAATTCTTCATTTAGAAAATCATTTCAAATTTAAAAAATAAAAATACAACAAAATATATGTTGTATTCGAAATCGGCACCCCCGAAAACCATGGAAATGATACCCATATTAATTTTACATAAAAAAGTCACGTCCGCCATCTTGGATCTCGAAATAGATGTTGTATTCGAAATCGGCACCCCCGAAAACCATGGAAATGATACCCATATTGATTTTACATAAAGAAGTTGCGTCCGCCATCTTGGATCTCGAAATAAATGTTGTATTCGAAATCGGCACCCCCGAAAACCATGGAAATGATACCCATATTGATTTTACATAAAAAAGTTGCGTCCGCCATCTTGGATTTCGAAATAAATGTTGTATTCGAAATCGGCACCCCCGAAAACCATGGAAATGATACCCATATTGATTTTACATAAAAAAGTTGCGTCCGCCATCTTGGATCTCGAAATAAATGTTGTATTCGAAATCGGCACCCCCGAAAACCATATCTATATCATAGATACCGCTCGCTAATTATCGCTCGCTAATGCCGCGTCATATCGCTCGCTAAAGCCGCGGCATCTTTTTTACGTAACGACGTTTACGACGTTTACGACGTTTACGACGACGCAACTCCTCATAAGTTATATAGTTTTTGAGACAGCTTGTAAAGTTTGTGAACCTATAGTGTACTTAGGCAACCTTACCCTATGACGGGGGACAGCCCGGATCATCCCAGATATATGTGCTGGCAACCATTATCCAAAACCAAAACCCTTTCTTTTTTTAATATATATCTGTCGTGTTTAGAGGCTCATATCTGATGCCCTGCTTTTTACTACTTAATGTTGGTGCGTTTTAAATGTTTTTTTTTTTTTTCCTTTAGTTGATGGCTTTGTGCGGTTAGCACATTTAGCCAGTGTCAAAGTAATTTTTCTTACAAGTTATAAATAAATAAACAATATTTCCATCTTGTATGATGATGATGAATGATAATAGAAATGAGAAGTGAGAAATGATATACCCCCCAACCCCTCGAGTATCTTAGTAAAGATGTGGAGCTTTACTAAGTCCTCGGGCGGACTTCTTGAGAGAATTTGAAAAGTGACGTTGCACTGTTTTGTTTCATTTGCCAACAATCATGCACACTCACGAACACTTAACGGTTAATAATCCACCATTAATTCACATTAATATTCGACATAACACAAATTTTAGAAAATAAAACAAAACCGCAGACATGACTCTTCACTTTCCCGCCAAGAAGTCCGTTTTAAATGTTATTCTATTCCATCGGCTGGTGTTTTGTTCGTATGTTGTACTCATACATAGGTTAGTACAAATTGCGGCGCATTTTTTTTCATATTCGTTAGTTTGAATTTCCGCGCATTATTTTATGAAAAGCTATAAAAAAAATATAAAAGCCTTAGCCACCTTGGCCGCAGCTAGGCATTGATGGACTCACGTTCGTTTTTAAATGCCTGCTTTGCCGGCTTCTGCAGTAAAATATGCTTCTGCAGTTAAATAGTATGGCCTGGCCATATAGCCAATAGCTAGTCTATTAAATAAGTGTTTTTTGTGTACTGTTGCGCGTATGGTTGAGAGTTGAGAGTCGAGAGTTGAGAGTTAAGAGTTGAAAGTTGAGTTGAGTTGAGAAAACGAAAATATTAACGAAAACGAAAACGAAAACGAAAACGAAATACGAAAACATAAACGAAAACGAAATACGAAATACGAAATACGAAATAAGAAATAAGAAATAGATATTGGATATTGGATATTGGATATTGGATTCCGTATTTTTATTCCGTATTTTTATTTAATTGTTAATTGTTATTTGTTATTTATTTCTATTTCGTATTTAGTATGTCGTATTTCGTATTTCTTATTTCTTATTTCTTAATTCTCATCTCCTTATCTCTCATCGCTTAATTCTAAACTAAACTTTAAACTCTAAAACTCTCAACTCTCTCAACTCACTCAACAACAATATCCAATATCCAACATCCAACATCCAACATCCAACATCCAACATCCAACATCCAACATCCAACATCCAACATCCAACATCCAACATCCAACATCCAATATCCAATATCCAATATCCATTTCTTATTTCGTATTTCGTATTTCGTTTTCGTTTTCGTTAATATTTTCGTTTTCTCAACTTAACTCAACTCTCAACTCTCACTTCTGTCACTTCTCTCACTACGCTCACTTCGCTCACTTCGCTCACTTCGCTCACTTCTATCACTTCTCTCACTTCTCTCACTTCTCTCACTTCTCTCACTTCTCTCACTTCTCTCACTTCTCTCACTTCTCTCACTTCTCTCACTTCTCTCACTTCTCTCACTTCTCTCACTTCTCTCACTGCTCTCACTGCTCTCACTTCTCTCACTTCTCTCACTTCTCTCACTCCCGAGCCGATCCCGATCTGATCCCGATCCCGATCCCGATCCGACCCCGATCCCGATCCCGATCCCGATCCGATCCCGATCCCGATTCCGAACCGACCCCGATCCCGATCCCGATCCCGATCCCGATCCCGATCCCGATCCCGATCCCGATCCGATCCCGATCTGGTAGGCTACTCTTGACGCAAACTCAATCTCAATACAATTCCAATGCGATTAATATGTATCGATATTAGGATAAGTTTCGCAATTTCGGAACGCCCTATCTCGATAATAATTTGTTCACTCAATTTCCACTCAATTTAATTGCAATGTAGCGCTATTATCGCTTTTAATAGTGCCTGCCATTTGAATTTTTTAGATTTGGGATTGGAATTGTATTGAGATTGAGTTTGCGTCAAGAGTAGCCTACCTGATCCCGATCCGATCCCAATCCGATCCCGATCCCATCCCGACCCGATCCGTATGAAAATATGAAATAAGAAATAAGAAAGACAAATAACGAACGAATCTTATTTCTTATTTCGTATTTCGTATTTCGTTTTCGTAAATATTTTCGTTTTTTCAACTCAACTCTCAACTCTCTCACTTCTCTCACTTCTCTAACTTCTCTCACTTCTCTCACTTCTCTCACTTCTCTCACTTCTCTCACTTCTCTCACTTCTCTCACTTCTCTCCAACATCCAACATCCAACATCCAACATCCAATATCCAATATCCAATATCCATTTCTTATTTCGTATTTCGTATTTCGTTTTCGTTTTCGTTAATATTTTCGTTTTCTCAACTTAACTCAACTCTCAACTCTCACTTCTGTCACTTCTCTCACTACGCTCACTTCGCTCACTTCGCTCACTTCGCTCACTTCTCTCACTTCTCTCACTTCTCTCACTTCTCTCACTTCTCTCACTTCTCTCACTTCTCTCACTTCTCTCACTTCTCTCACTTCTCTCACTGCTCTCACTGCTCTCACTTCTCTCACTTCTCTCACTCCCGAGCCGATCCCGATCCGATCCCGATCCCGATCCCGATCCGATCCCAATCCGATCCCGATCCCATCCCGACCCGATCCGTATGAAAATATGAAATAAGAAATAAGAAAGACAAATAACGAACGAATCTTATTTCTTATTTCGTATTTCGTATTTCGTTTTCGTTAATATTTTCGTTTTTTCAACTCAACTCTCAACTCTCTCACTTCTCTCACTCCCGATCCGATCCAACATCCAACATCCAACATCCAACATCCAATATCCAATATCCAATATCCATTTCTTATTTCGTATTTCGTATTTCGTTTTCGTTTTCGTTAATATTTTCGTTTTCTCAACTTAACTTAACTCTCAACTCTCACTTCTGTCACTTCTCTCACTACGCTCACTTCGCTCACTTCGCTCACTTCGCTCACTTCTCTCACTTCTCTCACTTCTCTCACTTCTCTCACTTCTCTCACTTCTCTCACTTCTCTCACTTCTCTCACTTCTCTCACTGCTCTCACTTCTCTCACTTCTCTCACTTCTCTCACTCCCGAGCCGATCCCGATCCGATCCCAATCCGATCCCGATCCCATCCCGACCCGATCCGTATGAAAATATGAAATAAGAAATAAGAAAGACAAATAACGAACGAATCTTATTTCTTATTTCGTATTTCGTATTTCGTATTTCGTTTTCGTTAATATTTTCGTTTTTTCAACTCAACTCTCAACTCTCTCACTTCTCTCACTCCCGATCCGATCCAACATCCAACATCCAACATCCAACATCCAATATCCAATATCCAATATCCATTTCTTATTTCGTATTTCGTATTTCGTTTTCGTTTTCGTTAATATTTTCGTTTTCTCAACTTAACTTAACTCTCAACTCTCACTTCTGTCACTTCTCTCACTACGCTCACTTCGCTCACTTCGCTCACTTCGCTCACTTCTCTCACTTCTCTCACTTCTCTCACTTCTCTCACTTCTCTCACTTCTCTCACTTCTCTCACTTCTCTCACTGCTCTCACTTCTCTCACTTCTCTCACTTCTCTCACTCCCGAGCCGATCCCGATCCGATCCCAATCCGATCCCGATCCCATCCCGACCCGATCCGTATGAAAATATGAAATAAGAAATAAGAAAGACAAATAACGAACGAATCTTATTTCTTATTTCGTATTTCGTATTTCGTTTTCGTTAATATTTTCGTTTTTTCAACTCAACTCTCAACTCTCTCACTTCTCTCACTTCTCTAACTTCTCTCACTTCTCTCACTTCTCTCACTTCTCTCACTTCTCTCACTTCTCTCACTTCTCTCACTTCTCTCACTTCTCTCACTTCTCTCACTTCTCTCACTTCTCTCACTTCTCTCACTTCTCTCACTTCTCTCAATTCGCTCACTTCTCTCACTTCTCTCACTTCTCTCACTTCTCTCACTTCTCTCACTTCTCTCACTGCTCTCACTGCTCTCACTTCTCTCACTTCTCTCACTTCTCTCACTCCCGAGCCGATCCCGATCTGATCCCGATCCCGATCCCGATCCGACCCCGATCCCGATCCCGATCCCGATCCCGATCCGATCCCGATCCCGATTCCGAACCGACCCCGATCCCGATCCCGATCCCGATCCCGATCCCGATCCCGATCCCGATCCCGATCCGATCCCGATCTGGTAGGCTACTCTTGACGCAAACTCAATCTCAATACAATTCCAATGCGATTAATATGTATCGATATTAGGATAAGTTTCGCAATTTCGGAACGCCCTATCTCGATAATAATTTGTTCACTCAATTTCCACTCAATTTAATTGCAATGTAGCGCTATTATCGCTTTTAATAGTGCCTGCCATTTGAATTTTTTAGATTTGGGATTGGAATTGTATTGAGATTGAGTTTGCGTCAAGAGTAGCCTACCTGATCCCGATCCGATCCCAATCCGATCCCGATCCCATCCCGACCCGATCCGTATGAAAATATGAAATAAGAAATAAGAAAGACAAATAACGAACGAATCTTATTTCTTATTTCGTATTTCGTATTTCGTTTTCGTTAATATTTTCGTTTTTTCAACTCAACTCTTAACTCTCTCACTTCTCTCACTTCTCTAACTTCTCTCACTTCTCTCACTTCTCTCACTTCTCTCACTTCTCTCACTTCTCTCACTTCTCTCACTGCTCTCACTTCTCTCACTGCTCTCACTTCTCTCACTTCTCTCACTTCTCTCACTCCCGATCCGATCCAACATCCAACATCCAACATCCAACATCCAATATCCAATATCCAATATCCATTTCTTATTTCGTTTTCGTTTTCGTTAATATTTTCGTTTTCTCAACTTAACTCAACTCTCAACTCTCACTTCTGTCACTTCTCTCACTTCGCTCACTTCGCTCACTTCTCTCACTTCTCTCACTTCTCTCACTTCTCTCACTTCTCTCACTTCTCTCACTTCTCTCACTTCTCTCACTTCTCTCACTTCTCTCACTTCTCTCACTTCTCTCACTTCTCTCACTTCTCTCACTTCTCTCACTGCTCTCACTGCTCTCACTTCTCTCACTTCTCTCACTTCTCTCACTCCCGAGCCGATCCCGATCCGATCCCGATCCCGATCCCGATCCGATCCCAATCCGATCCCGATCCCATCCCGACCCGATCCGTATGAAAATATGAAATAAGAAATAAGAAAGACAAATAACGAACGAATCTTATTTCTTATTTCGTATTTCGTATTTCGTTTTCGTTAATATTTTCGTTTTTTCAACTCAACTCTCAACTCTCTCACTTCTCTCACTTCTCTCACTTCTCTCACTTCTCTCACTTCTCTCACTTCACTCACTTCTCTCACTTCTCTCAATCCGCTCGCTTCTCTCACTTCGCTCACTTCGCTCACTTCTCTCACTTCTCTCACTTCGCTCACTTCTCTCACTTCTCTCACTTCGCTCACTTCTCTCACTTCTCTCAATTCGCTCACTTCTCTCACTTCGCTCACTTCTCTCACTTCGCTCACTTCTCTCACTTCTCTCACTTCGCTCACTTCTCTCACTTCTATCACTTCTCTCACTTCTCTCACTTCTCTCACTTCTCTCACTTCTCTCACTTCTCTCACTTCTCTCACTTTTCTTACTTTTCTCACTTCTCTCACTTCTCTCACTTCTCTCAATTCGCTCACTTCTCTCACTTCTCTCACTTCTCTCACTCATGATCCGATCCCGATCCGATCCCGATCCGATGCCGATCCGATCTCGATCCGATATCGATCCGATCCCGATACTTTGAAGATCCAATGGCTTGAATCAGTACTTCAAATCAAAGCGTAACAAAAGTGTTCATAGGATTGTAAGCGTCTCAATCGTCTCATTCTATGCTTATCTGAGGTTTATGATACATTTGCCGCATTTAGTTTAACAGAATATGTGGTTTAAAGTTCTTAATGAGTGTCGACGGTCCATTTGCTAGGCGGAGACTAAGCGTTAATGTTATAATTATGTTATGTTCAGTGATCGGAATAGGTAGAGCTATTTTGGTTCATTGACCGCAAACGTATATGTTAATATGGATATACCCCGGGATTTCGACTACAATACCGGGATTTTAAAAATAAAAAATAAATGAATGAAGGTAACAGAAAAATGTAATAGATCATGTAACGAATTCCACTGGTGATTGTTTCGGAAATGTCGCGTACTTCACTGTGTTTTCACCCTTATACCTCATTGTAAGCATCGCGCGATATGTGGCTTCGTAAGAATTGTCATGCTTTTAGTTAAGTAACTTCCAACTCAAATGAAATCCCGGGATTAATTTTTAAACTGCGGGACGTAGGGCATGTCCATATTATTACATCGTATTATATTTCGTATAAAAGTACCAAATATAGCTCTACCTATTCCGATCTCTGGTTATGTTATAAGCGGTAATGCTATAATTATATATAATTGATTATTATTGTGTTTTTCGCCGGATGGATTTCTTCAGTGTAAAAAATAATAATAACTAAATAAAGGTATTTGTCCAGAAGTGGACGTCTTTTGATGATGATGATGATGATGACGACGAAATATTGGTGCTAGAGACTATTTCAGTGCCACGACGAATTCTATGAATTCTAACCATCCTAAGTCTGAGTTGAGTTGAGAAAACGAAAATATTAACGAAAACGAAAACGAAATACGAAATACGAAATAAGAAATAAGATTCGTTCGTTATTTGTCTTTCTTATTTCTTATTTCATATTTTGTTTCTATTTCGTATTTAGTAGCAATAGCAATTGGTTTAAATTGTAAAGCAAGCAAGTTCGATAGTTGATACTAGTATCCTAGGCTAGGTTAGAATTCATAGAATTCGTCGTGGCACTGAAATAGTCTCTAGCACCAATATTTCGTCGTCATCATCATCATTATCTCACTTCTCTCACTTCTCTCACTTCGCTCACTTCTCTCACTTCTCTCACTTCTCTCACTTCTCTCACTTCTCTCACTTCTCTCACTTCTCTCACTTTTCTCACTTCTCTCACTTCTCTCACTTCTCTCAATTCGCTCACTTCTCTCACTTCTCTCACTTCTCTCAATTCGCTCACTTCTCTCACTTCTCTCACTTCTCTCACTTCGCTCACTTCTCTCACTTCGCTCACTTCTCTCACTCATGATCCGATCCCGATCCGATCCCGATCCGATGCCGATCCCGATCCGACCCCAATCACGATCCGATCCCGATCCGATCCCGATCCGATCTCGATCCGATCCCGATCCGATTCCGATCCCAATCCCGATCCGACCCCGATCCGATCCCAATCACGATCCGATCCCGATCCGATCCGATCCCGATCCGATATCGATCCGATCCCGATACTTTGAAGATCCAATGGCTTGAATCAGTACTTCAAATCAAAGCGTAACTAAAGTGTTCATAGGATTGTAAGCGTCTCAATCGTCTCATTCTATGCTTATCTGAGGTTTATGATACATTTGCCGCATTTAGTTTAACAGAATATGTGGTTTAATAGTAGTTTATGCAACTGTCATATAATGAAGGGTATTAAAACACGAGTGTGAGTTTATGAAACGAGCGCAGCGAGTTTCATAATAGTAACGAGTGTTTTAATACCCGTGTTATATGCAGTTGCATACACTACTTTATCTTCACTAATGCAATTAGTCAAACAACAAGAGTAAAAGCTGACAATAGTTTATTTATAATAATAAAATTGTTCAAATTTTGGATGGTACAATTTTGAAAGTTAATGTTAATTACCAACCAAACCAATCCATCCACCATCCAATAACCAATGAGAGCGCAGCTGCGCGCGCAGGGCCAATCAGGAGCGAGCGCGCGCTGTTCTTTTTTATTCAATTGGCACAAGATCTTACCAAAGAGTTTTGTGTATGTAAGTTTAGTAGTTTCGACGAAGTTTTCACGTATAACCCAACTGTTTTCAAAAGCCAGCCTAATATCAAAATTTTATACAACTTGTATGAGGATTTTGACATAAGGCTCGCCAGGTTAATTGGTCGCGTTTTATTGATGTTATAATGAGATTTTACGATATCGATGTGGATATTATACCATCATGTGAAATTGCTTAAATTGAGTGTTTTGTTGTCTGCGCTATAACAGTAGTAATTATAAGTCAAGTATTGGAAACATAAGTAGAATGTTACAACATTAGTGTAGATAAAGTTCTTAATGAGTGTCGACGGTCCATTTGCTAGGCGGAGACTAAGCGTTAATGTTATAATTATGTTATGTTATAAGCGGTAATGCTATAATTATATATAATTGATTATTATTGTGTTTTTCGCCGGATGGATTTCTTCAGTGTAAAAAATAATAATAACTAAATAAAGGTATTTGTCCAGAAGTGGACGTCTTTTGATGATGATGATGATGATGACGACGAAATATTGGTGCTAGAGACTATTTCAGTGCCACGACGAATTCTATGAATTCTAACCATCCTAAGTCTGAGTTGAGTTGAGAAAACGAAAATATTAACGAAAACGAAAACGAAATACGAAATACGAAATAAGAAATAAGATTCGTTCGTTATTTGTCTTTCTTATTTCTTATTTCATATTTTGTTTCTATTTCGTATTTAGTAGCAATAGCAATTGGTTTAAATTGTAAAGCAAGCAAGTTCGATAGTTGATACTAGTATCCTAGGCTAGGTTAGAATTCATAGAATTCGTCGTGGCACTGAAATAGTCTCTAGCACCAATATTTCGTCGTCATCATCATCATTATCTCACTTCTCTCACTTCGCTCACTTCTCTCACTTCTCTCACTTCTCTCACTTCTCTCACTTCTCTCACTTCTCTCACTTCTCTCACTTCTCTCACTTCTCTCACTTCTCTCACTTCTCTCACTTTTCTCACTTCTCTCACTTCTCTCACTTCTCTCACTTCTCTCACTTCTCTCACTTCTCTCAATTCGCTCACTTCTCTCACTTCTCTCAATTCGCTCACTTCTCTCACTTCTCTCACTTCTCTCACTTCGCTCACTTCTCTCACTTCGCTCACTTCTCTCACTCATGATCCGATCCCGATCCGATCCCGATCCGATGCCGATCCCGATCCGACCCCAATCACGATCCGATCCCGATCCGATCCCGATCCGATCTCGATCCGATCCCGATCCGATTCCGATCCCAATCCCGATCCGACCCCGATCCGATCCCAATCACGATCCGATCCCGATCCGATCCGATCCCGATCCGATCCCGATCCGATATCGATCCGATCCGATATCGATCCGATCCCATATCGATCCGATCCCGATACTTTGAAGATCCAATGGCTTGAATCAGTACTTCAAATCAAAGCGTAACAAAAGTGTTCATAGGATTGTAAGCGTCTCAATCGTCTCATTCTATGCTTATCTGAGGTTTATGATACATTTGCCGCATTTAGTTTAACAGAATATGTGGTTTAAAGTTCTTAATGAGTGTCGACGGTCCATTTGCTAGGCGGAGACTAAGCGTCAGCGTAACTTCAAGTGCCAACTAATTAATTGAGATCCGTGATCACAAGGTAAATAAAATGTGCACTTAGCGTGCCTAGTGCAAGTTTTATTTTCCTTTCGATCACGTTAATGAAAACTAGATTTTGTATAACCTTGTCCAAGATCCAAAGGCTAAGGTCCCAAGAACACCAGTAGGTATGACGGGGGACAGCCCGGATCATCCCAGATATATGTGCTGGCAACCACTAACCCAAACTACAACCCTTTCTTTTTTTAATATATATCTGTCGTGTTTAGAGGCTCATATCTGATGCCCTGCTTTTTACTACTTAATGTTGGTGCGTTTAAAATGTTATTCTATTCCATCGGCTGGTGTTTTGTTCGTATGTTGTACTCGTACATAGGTTAGTACAAATTGCGGCGCATTTTTTTTCATATTTGTTAGTTTGAATTTCCGCGCATTATTTTATGAAAAGCTTTAAAATTAATATAAAAGCCTTAGCCACCTAGGCCGCAGCTAGGCATTGATGGACTCACGTTCGTTTTTCAATGCCTGCTTTGCCGGCTTCTGCAGTAAAATATTATAGTATGGCCTGGCCATATAATAGCCAATAGCTAGTCTATTAAATAAGTGTTTTTTGTGTACTGTTGCGCATATGCATGAGCTAAACAAGTACTCCGAGTGAGGTGTCAGTAACGTTCCAAGTCCTTTTAGTAAAACCATTCACAATCACCACTCTTTTCCATCATTTTCATTATCAAAATTAATATAATGATAAATAATAAGAACAGGCTGTCTGGGCTAGATTCTGTTGCCTTCCCTTACTGAAAAAGATAACAAAAAACAATTGTCATTGTCAATGTCATTGATTGATATTTCACTCCTCCAGCCAACATCCAACTAGCCCAGAAAAATGAATCCGGACCGGCGAAGTGACCTAATCTTAAAATAGAACTAATATTTGGAGCTCTACTTCGCTAAAAGTGTACCTACATGATATTTTCATTAATAAGTTTTTAATAGTCGATTTAGTTATCTTCTTACAACTTTAACATGGGTACTCAAAATAAATTGCTAGACCTGCACAACATCAAAAAAATGTTTACGTGGTCATATCTAAAGAGTTTGGTAGTGAAGCCAGAGCAGCTACCAGTCGTGGCATTCCTTATTATCCTTGTAGAACTGATTATTAATATAATAGTTGTTGAACGAGTTCCATACACAGAAATAGATTGGAAAGCATACATGCAAGAGTGTGAAGGATTTTTAAATGGCACCTTGGACTACAGTAAGCTTCGCGGCGATACGGGCCCTCTAGTGTATCCTGCAGGTTTTGTTTATATATACTCATTGTTCTATTTCCTTACAAGTCAAGGCGAAAATGTTAAACTTGCACAGTATGTATTTATAGCTATATATTTGTTGCAGTTAATTTTCGTTTTAAGAATTTATATAAAATCAAAAAAAGTGCCCCCTTATGTTCTTGTAATCACCATTCTTACTTCATATAGAATACATTCAATACATGTTTTGCGTTTATTTAATGATCCAATAGCAGTTCTCTTTTTATATGCCGCCCTCAATTTCTTTATGGATTCCAAATGGTACTTAGGCAGTATATTTTATAGCTTAGGTGTATCTGTAAAAATGAACATACTCCTTTATGCACCTGCATTGTTTTTCTTTTATCTTGTAAATTTAGGTTTGAAAAACACCATTGTTCAACTTTTTTTGTGTTCGGTTATTCAACTAATATTGGGATTACCATTTTTAATTAGTGAACCAGTAGCATATCTAAAGGGAAGCTTTGATTTAGGGCGTGTTTTTAATCATACTTGGACTGTGAACTACAGATTCCTGGATATTGAGACATTTGAAAGCAAATGTTTTCACTTAACATTATTGGGCATACACATTTTATTGTTGATCATATTTTTACCTATGTGCATTAAGTATTTTAGAAGTTACTGTAGACTAAAATATGTTCAAAAACAAGTTCAACCGCAGATTGATGCTAAAAACCGTGAAAACAGATTAAAGGCTAAACTAAAGAAAGATGGTAAAAGAAAACCAATTAAGAAAAATGAGGATGAAAAGTTATCGAAGGAACAGGAAGATTTTATAAGCTCTTTTGAAAATATGCTACAGAAATCTTCAAACAAAACTGGAAAAAAGTCTCAAAAGAAATCACTTGAAATAGAAGAAGCAGAAACAAGCTATAGTATAAATTTTGACATATTATCACAATTATTCATTCTTCCAATGTTTATTGTTAACTTTATTGGTATTGTTTGTGCTAGAAGCCTTCACTATCAATTTTATACATGGTATTTCCATAGCTTACCATACCTTTTGTGGTCAACTAACTACTCAACTATTATAAGGTTTCTCCTTCTAGCTGTTATTGAATTTTGTTGGAACACTTATCCAAGTACAAATCTTACAAGTGCTTTATTACATGTGTGTCATATCATTGTATTATATGGAGTATATAAGAAATTATCAAATGAATTAAAGTTAGCATCTAAAGTAGAGTAAACAAGAGTAATTGACTGAATAATCTTAAAAGCTAAGACTCCCAAGAATGTTTCTGAAGTCCCAGAGGCAGAGCTGCCACACATTTAGTAATTTCAGGATAATATAATATTATTTTTGGGATGCATCATTCTATGTAGTTATAGCTATTGATTGGCACCTGTAAAAAAAATGTTTTCTAAACATGTAAATATTTAAATGATACAACTTTTACGGATCTACTCGCGTTTATTTTATTTTACACATAGACAGTGGTCACAGGGAGACCACTGACCCTGCAAAGGATTCGAAACGTCAGGATAAACATTAAATAATGTGTAAAATAAAATAAACGTGAGTAGATCCGTAAAAGTTGTTTCATTTAAATGTGTAGTGTTCTCGTAAACTTTAGAAAACAATATGTAAATAGTTTTTTATTTTATAGAAGTACATTAGTTTTATAGTTCAATGTAATTTCCTAATATTGTAGATGAACATTTTGTGTTTACTGTTTGATGAAATTGTGTGTTGCTTTCAATCTTAGAACAAGTATGAAGTTCATTGTAGAAAATATTTTTTTATATGAACTGTGTTAAATATACAAGTTCCCTGTTATTTACTTTGTGTTATTATTGTTAGAACTACCTTCCTTTAGCATAAATGAGATTTCTGTCCTTATAAAAGCCATTAATTAGATAAACTACAGCCAGAAGTTACAAGCTGGGGGCCGACCGCCTAACTCTCTCGCTTTCAATCGCTTTGAAGGCGAGGCGAGGAGGCGTCATCTTGTCATTTCGAAAGGAATATGAAAGCAATATCGAAAGCTATAGGCTATAGCTTTCGATATTATATTAGAAGGCGAGGCCCTTGCCTCGCCTTCGAAAAGCGATCGAAAGCGAAAGAGTTACGCGGTTGGGGGGCTGGTCTGATGCATCTGTCTATTTCCAAAATAGTCTAAAAAGTCCATTTAGCAAATTTGAAACAATTTTGTTATTTACTTCTTTACAACATGATCTTTAGTTATTCCATTTGCGAAATGCTTATTCATTGTTGTGAAGTGAATCGTATGCAATCCAAGTTTCGTGTTGATGTTACCCCACGGCGCCCGCGCCGGCCGGCGGTAATTTAAATCAAAGAAAATTAATTTTTGAATTATTGTCCTAAGGGCTGATTTTTCAATCATTGGATAAAACTTATCCTTCTGATAAAGTATTACACTATCAAGCAAAAATGTCACCTTTTTAAAAAGAAAACTCATGTTATGACAATACATTTTTAAAATGGTTATCTAATACTTTTTATCAAACAAATAAGTTATATAAAAATCGGCACTAAGTGGCATTTTTGACCCGCTTTAACTTTTGGAGTCACGGTCGCCGTAACTGGGTAGGGTTTAGTTAGAAGATTTCAGGGATTAATAAAGTTGCTTTCTAAAAAAAAAGAAAATGTAAGCATTTTGAGATTGTTTATTATGAACCATATTAATACAACTAATCAAAGGAAATTCTAATTATAGACTTAATTTTAGAGATTGAGGCGCATAAATACTCCCTCTGATATCACAAATCACCATAGCTCGGATCTGACGCCTCTCTGCCCAAGCTTAACCATGAGTAGTGTGATTACTCTTCATACTCTATCTTATATAATTTTTACTATATAACAAAGCTATAAACAGTTAAAAATATTTTTTGAATATTTACGAGTAACGCTGCCTTCTCCCATCAAGCTAAGTGCAAATAAATAATCCAGGGAAGCAATCAAATGCACAGAAAAATTAGGCCATTACATAAACAAAGTGTAGAAAGGCAAAATTAAAAATAATTTAGATTTATGATTTATGATAACATTTGTGTAGATTCTATTGTTTGTGATTCGTTAGTGAGACTTCCAAGTCAATTAAATACTTATGGTCTATTAGCTTAAAAGTTTAAAAATTACATGTACTTGTGCAGAACTTCCGGTCGGGCCGTTCTCTATCGAATATTACTGCGTATTGAATATTACTATTCAGTCAAATATACCCAGTCATGTAAATTAAAGTTAAAGGATACGTCAAGAAAATACAAAACATACAGTCGCGTAAGTTCGTACCGGTAAGTACTATAAGTCTATAAAATAGTGGGGCTATTTTATGGCATTTAAAAAAGAAGGGTCCGCGTCGAAACACTTCGACGCGACATAGACAGTCTTACACAACTGGGCTTAAAACTAAAGGAAATACACAACGATGGCAGCAAAGGTTAAGATTAAACGAAACCGAAGTTCTTGGTTTTGATGGCGAGGAGTAGTTTGTGCTTGAGCACATGGCGCGAGGAGTAGAGCGGGATGTAGAGCCGCGAGATGCACGTGTTGGCCGTGGGCAGGTGCGCGTCGTCGGCCGGCCGGATGGTGACCGACGGCATCGGCTGGAAACCCTCCTCCGACGCGGGCAGCGCCGGCGAGCCCGTCCAGAAGTATACCTGCGGGTCGAACCAAACTTTTAATACATGGCGAATTCTGCTTGAGGGTTACATTGCTTTTTACTGCCCTTTTATGTTTTTTGCTAAATATTTTTGTTAACTGGATTGACCACAGCAGTTTATTTTTTGGTCATTATTATTATATTATTTACATATTATTATTGCAAATCACTTGTGGTTTCATTACGACACGATACTCGTAGCAATGCATAGCGTTTTGTATCTCATAGAATTTAAAGGCAAAATATTAATTAACTAATACAAAAAACGACTGGGGCGAGCCTTCCCTATGATGGATAGGGAAAATGGGCCATAAACCACCACGAGGGCCCAGTGCGGATTGGTAGTTGTTAACGACTCCTTATGCTTCCGGGACCAACGGCGAGCTCGTTGGTGCAGTGGTTAACGCGCCCGGTCTGCAATTGCTTAAGTTAAGCAACTTTCGCAAATGGGTGACCATAAATTAAAAAAGGTGTTTAGCGTGCGGATAAAAAAAATATTCAACACTGACCAAGTCCTGGCGCTCGAGATGCGTCATCTTGTCGACGATGGCCCACAGCCAGCGCTTGAAGCGCGCCAGCCGCTCGGGCGGCTCGCCGCTCTCGTCGTTGAAGCTGGTGTAGGAGACGAGCGCGGTGACGTTGATGTCACCCACGCCGTTCAGCAGAAGCCGCAGGTCTTCGGCGGTTAGGCCTTCCAAAGCTGACTCAGGGAGTACGTCGAGGATGCCCACGCGCATTGCCTAAATAACAAAATAAATTTGGTTTATATTTTGTCACAAAAACTGTCATTTATAAAGCACGCAATATGACATGAGTCTAAGGAAAATTTATGTTTAAGATTTGACCAAAAGATTATTTGAAAAAATTCAAACTTTACATGATTTAAAATAATAATCTTCACTACTTTATGGAACTAGCTACGAAACCGCCATGTGATATTCGGAAACCTCTAACATAAATGCTAAAAAAAACACAATTCTCATATATTTTTTATAGATGAGTAACTTAATGACACCGTTCCACTCGATATTTTAAGCAAAAGGAGTCCAGATGCGAAGACAGATAGTGAAGCAAGACTGTATCTCACTGGCCAGTAGCCACTAGTTTCCTCCCCTCACTCACCTCCAGCGCCTTCTCCTGCGACAGCAGCATGCGGTGGTGCGCGTACTTCCGCACGTAGTCGTACACGTTGAGCGCGGTCACCTCGAGCTCACGCCCGCCCGCCACTAGTTCCATGCAGCCGCCGCCCTCTTCCTCGCACATTTCCAAACTGTGAAACGAGTAATAGTGTCAAGAAAATAGATAATCATAAGGTATAGCTATGTAGAAGAAGAATAAAAAAGAAAGTTTTACTTGACGAAACATTGACGTTACATTCAAAAGATCGGGTATGGGATTTTATTGTCACTGTTGGTATTTACATCAAAAATGTCAAAAAGTCACTATTCAATTTAATTGTTTACCAAAGAGTAATTTTAGACTTGCTTCTATTCTAATTTCATGTTCGTTTAATTCGATATGAAAGTTAATAGCAGCTGTCTAAAACTGATCTAAAAAGGAAGATTCTCGATTTAACACTCAAAGCAACAGCTGATTTTAAATAAATGACGCTCAAGTTTAAATAGTGCTATAGCGGCTCTTTGTAAAAAACCTAACTTTGAATTTAAAAGAGACTACTTAAGCCGTCTAAAAACAGGTTTTAAAGTACCTAAAGTTGAGATCCAGTGCAGCGAACAGGGAGTGTGAGTCCCCAGTCTCCGCGTCCACGACGAGCTGGCGCAGGCTCTCGTACACGACGGGGTCGAAGAACGCCAGGTCGTGGAAGCGCACCGGCCGCCCCAGCAGGTACTTCAATACGTGACGGTTCAGGAACATGGGGCAAAGCTCGTTTTGCAGCAGACATAGTCCGATAATTCTGTGTAATACAGACAAATACATAATGCCTTTGATATAAGCTAATAATAATAAGAAATTATTGCGAGTAAAAAATGTTTAGATGCTCTAAGGCAGGGTGAAAGTGGTCCGTGACTGCATAAAGATGCAGTCACAGACCACTTTCACAATTTAAACAATTCCGTGGACCCCTGTCAAAGAATATTTTAGGAAAAGAAAACAAGCGTTATTTAATTTAAAAAAACATTTCTATTGGTAGTTTCATTACACTTACTTCTAAGCTAATGAGAAGGATGCTTGTTTGGTCTCAATGAACATTAAATTGTAAAATCGTCTTCGACAAGGCAAGGTGCATGCCATCTGCGACGTTCAATC